>OX578134.1:136127292-136452292 GCA_951213105.1 Amaurobius ferox
CAAATAGAAAGCATCGCATATACCAGTAGAATACTACGGATTGTATTATATAATGCTCTCTATCTCCGTCGTAGATATCCTATAGATCGTCTATAGGCTATCTATCCGTCGTAGATAGCCTACAGATCGTCTCATCTCTATCTCCATGAGCTAAATACAGCTTTTATTTTATAACTTTAGGCGCTAAAGTCTCATGACCAAACAATTGCATCATGTTCTGGCAACGCCTTCGGCCTGAGATTATAAACACACACACACACACACAAAAAGACAAACTATGAGCGACTATTTTTCCAGATCCAAGGGTTAATTTTAAAAAACGGATTTCAGATTTGGATTTATCATGGTCGCATTAGTAAACATGAGTTTTTTCAGCTTTCGGGTTGCATTTGGTGTCCTAACATACTGACACTGCGCTTTTTTTAGAGAGATGATTTCGAATAATTAAATGCTAAACTGAGAAAGTTACACATTTTCCCTCTTCTTTAAGAATTTATTTCCATTTACAGCTCACTCCTAATGGATTTTTACCAATAATTCTTGCACACAATGTTATTGTTTGTACTGACTATTTAATTAAAACGCATAATCAGGTCTGTCTCATTTTCTTGTTAATCATTCGACAGTATTTTTTATGAAATTAAATTTAAAAGCTAACAAAAGGCTTTTCACTTCAGAACAAATATCATCAATACATGTGAAAAGAATGTTAGAAGGATGTTATGAATAATGCAATAAATATATAAAACTTTGCGCATAAGATACCGATATTGATAAGGTGGCATTATTAGACCGGAACTCATTGTGTTTCCAGATGATAATAGAAAGTACAGGATCATATAAGAAAGGGATGCATAAAATATCTAACAAGCATTTATAATTCAATGTATTCTTATGCTAGTTTTGTTTAGATTCAAATTGCATTAAGACATTTGAAGTAGATTTAATGAATGCTTAACAAAGGAATAAAATTCAGAAATGCATGTTTATCAATGGACTTTTGATAAGAATAATTATTATAGTTATATGCGTATACAAAGAGTATACAGAATATCAATAGGGCGTAATTATGCTTGTTTTACGGGAAAGAATCCTAAAGTGATTAAAAATCATAGAAAATCTATTGAAATTGCTTTTAGTAGAGAAAACTGAAACTAATACAGTATTCAAAGAACCTTCAGTATATTTTTCTTCGAAATTAATATTGCTTCATGTATAAATACTTATATTTTCTAATTTTAACTTAAGAAACCTGGGAGTTTAATATAAAATAACTGATAATAAAAGTTTTCCAATTGATAATTAATACAGGAGATGTTTAAATTCTGGCAAAACAAATTGTTAAATTACTACGGCTAGATTAAAAAAATGTAATGTGAGCAGCACATAACTTTTCCTGCATAATGCAATTACATTATTTCTTTCACAGCAAAATTATGTTGTAAAATTATGTACCATCTCCACAGTACAGTATTTTAGGTATTGGTGGAAACCACATAATTGCAATTGGGTGATTTTGGCAACCATCAGAATGTCTTATTCATAAAGACGTACAAAACCCTCATCCAAATGCAATTGACATTTAATTAATATCCAGTGAAAGAAATGACTATTGACGAATTCTGAGGCTCAAAATTTAAAACTATCGCAAAAGGTAATTTTTTTCGCAAATGGAATGGACTAGATCTACGCATATGATGGTAATAAATGTGCTGCATATTATTCTACATGTAGAAAGTGTACATTCTTGACGATACTTACTATTTTATTAAATTATGTAATTTTTATGAAAAATATATTTGAAAAACGTCCAATATCTGAAGAACGGGTCTTGTTAGCATTGTAAAATTTGCATCTAATGGAAAATTGTGTATGAAATTAGTATTTATTTCGCAGTGTTGAATGTCCTTATTTTTAAATCGTTTTTTTTTTCAAAATTTATTCAAAAATGGAAAATTGGTGAGGGGCGTGTTCTGAACTTTCGTTTAAAATATTTAGGGTTCTAGTATCTACTGATTGAAAAAATCGTACTATATTATGTTTCAAATGCTTTATTCGTTCTTGAAATATAGCATCCAAAAACTCATGGACACACACACACACATATTCACACACTAATATACATACATATACACTAACATGCATACATATGCACTAACATGCATACAAATGCACAGAGAGAAATCATGTAAAATATTTTCGCTTCCGTCGAAAACTCCAATTCGAATTTGCGATTCCGTTATAATATTTCTATATATTACGCTATATTATATGTAAGGAAAATAATAATGTTGGAATATTAGCAAACATGGTTTTACATTGTAATGCGATTTATGTGGACAAGAACCTTAACATAAAACTGGCATGTTTAAAAAAAAATAGAAAGCATCGAATATACTAGTAGAATACTACGGATTGTATTATATGATGCTTAATAAGAATCCTTCCTAACCTCTTTGGCTATTTAAGAATACTTCGAATTTGTTTCGATAGAGGTATATAATTTAACGTTTGCGATAAAAGAAAGGAATGAGAAAAATCTCGTGAAACAGAAACATGTTTTTATTTCAGTATTAACTATAGACTTTGTGCAATTAATATTATAGCTATCCGTAGAACCCAGCAATAACATATTATATTATTAAAATTGTTTAATGATATTACTATAATTACAGAAAATATAACAGTTACGAAGAAAAATGCCTATATATTTTTTGGGATGTTCCCATTTGGGAAAATTGGCGGTTTTAAGTGTTATATCAGGTACTGGTATTTTTTAGGTTATTAATGTGAAAAGCATGAAATGTTTTATCTAATAATCTAAACATTCCGAAAAGTAGATTAAGTATAATATTTCTAAACAATGAAATAGAGTTATAGGAATTAAATGGTAATATTTTATTAATATTGAAATGTAAATCGCTTTTTTGTCATATAAATTAGTAATTATTCTATTAGATGGTTCAATAATTATATTTAACTCAAAAAAATTAACACAATTATTACTATATATATATATATATATATATATATATATATATATATATATATTATATATTTGCCAAATTTTTCGGTAATTTGTAATTATTAATTGCTTTATACTGTAAATATTTTGTCTATATATAGTTTACAAATGTTTTATAATATTTAAGATATGGATATAAAGTTAATGTTGATAATTTATTTCGTTGAAAATAATGATGAGTTTCCATAAATCTGCATTTATTCATTAAAATACTGATTGCATTTATGATTGTTTCATTAATGGGCAGCGGTGCGTAATATTAAAGGAAAATTTCAAAGTGAGAAACTTAAAGACATTTAATCACCAGTCACATTATTAATTCTTAAAGTTCTAAAAGCAGTTAGACACTTTAGGAGCTAGAAGTTAAAATTAATGTTCCTGAAAACATATGGAATATTTCTAAACAAGTGTAAAATTAGCATATATAATTATTTATACATTTACCTACACAACTATAGTCTCGTAAATATTTTCCTCTTTCACTTCCTTTATTTAATACTAGTTTTGAAAGCCTCATTTACAACTGCTAGTCAAAATATTGATTATAAGTAGTTGATTGAAATAGACAGTTAATTAAAAAATGTCCTGTATATACCCAGTGGACGAAAAGTAATCAGAATGCTCAAATGAGACCAATGAGAATGCTCAAGTGATACCATTAAAATATAACTTTTACACCTTTATTTGAAAAACGAGCAATACATTTAGAGGTCAGGAATATATAAACTATTAAGTGAAATTTTATAATTTATTGATAAATTAAGTATAAAATGATTGTGACTGATTTAGTGATAATGCTTGCGATTGAAAAAATGATAATTTATCTCAGTTCTAGTTCAGTCCATACTACTATTTCTTAATTCCACTGTCTCCAACTTCGGCTATATGTCTGTCACAATGATTTATTTTATTTTATACTTTTTATTTTACACCAATGGATCTATAACAATAAAACTTACCAAAGGAATTGATAGCTAGCTAAATGGGATCAACTATTTTCATCGAAGACTTTTAGATGTTTATAAAAGAATTACAATTCTATTAATGTTTTTGAATTTTTAGGCATCAGACGGCTTCAGTAGGAAAAGTGCTTAAGTTGAGATAAATGAGATTATTGGGAGTGAGAATCATAAAAGAAACAAGTTAGATATACACTCTTTTGCAAAAAAATAAAAATAAATAAATAAATAAATAAAAGAGAAACACCATGAAGAAAGTGACTGTTTCTATTGAAATTAAATATGAGTACAGTTCATACATAGGTGATGAAATTATTACAAAATTAAGACCGCTGGACTCATTAATAGTTAGCAATTGCACATTGAATTTTCAAATCAGTAATTGGTGAAACCCCTCTTGGCGGCAATGCCTGCTTGTATACGTCTAGGTAAGGAGTGGTAATGTTTCCTACTGTCATCCTGCGATACATTCTGCCAGGCATTCCTTAATTGTTGCTCCATATCTGCTACATTTCGAAGTGCCCGAATCAGGCGGCCTAGCATGTCCCATACCTGCGCGAAAGGTCTGGTGACCTTGCTGGCCAAGGAACAGTATCAACAGCTCAGCTATAGCCCACAGATAAGCGAACCGTATGTGGCGCGGCATTATCTTGTTCGAAAATGACTCCAGAATGACGTGCCATGAAGGGTAACACAAACGGTTGCAGGATTTTATCAACATATTGTTGAGCTGTTAAAGTTGTACGTAAGATGACTAGGAGCGACCTGCTGTCGTAAGAGATATCACCCCACACCGTCGCAACAGGAGTCATGGTTATGTGCCTGTTGTTGTTGATGTTGATGATGAGACTCAGACTAACCGACCTACCAGAAAGATGTAAGGTAACTGGGCTCTGTGCGTGTATAAAACAAAGGCTTATTGGGACCGCTGGCCCTGGCGCCTCCACACGTACCTGATGATCATTTGCTGAAAACTGAAGCGTGATTTCATCGCTGAACACTATGCAATACCAGTCTGCTGGCAGCAATGAGACTCGGCTACGACACCACTTCAAACGACTCTGTCGATGTTGTGGGGTTATGGGCAGACGTCTTAAAGGCCGCCGTGAGCGTAACCCCACATCAGCTAAGCGCCGTGAGATGATGGAAGGTATCACGGGTGGTATGGAAGAGGCTGTAGCACGTTGGTGGCGGACAATGATGCTGTTGGGCCAGTTCGGGCCTGTTGCACAATCATCCTATCTTACGTCGCATTCGTGCACCTTGGCTTTCCAGGGCCTTTCTTCCGCCAATGAGTTCCTTGCAGCAACCATTACTGCCAGCACCTTTGCACAGCAGTGCCCGTTCGGTGCAGGGGGCGGCCTATTGCGCCGTGAGACCAACTAGCTTCACGCATCCCGACTATATGACCACGTTCGAACTCGTCTAATTGCTTATAAGGTCTTCGGCAACATCGTAACGGCATTATTGGTTGTGTCTTCACGTAACTGCAACGCCAATAATGAGCAAAGATAAGCCATCCAGGGTTTTAACCTGTTTTATAGGATGCTAGTTGCGTTGTAGAAACGCACTCTATGACCGAAGTTAACGCTCATTGCCCTTGCAAATTAATAATTTGCATTCTTGGTATTAAGGAATTTGTATGCAAAATTTCGATATGATCTGATTTTTTTTAGGTGTGCTTAGTTTTTTTTTTTGCAAAAGAGTGTAGATACACAGATATATAAACACATATATACATACATAGTTGTACATGTTTTTTTAGACTTTATACAGTTTATGAAGTTGTAAAAATATATATTACGTTTCATATGCATAACTCGTGTATAGCTGAGGTTTCCGAAGATTATTGATGAATTTATTCGCGAATTATTACATTTAAACAGCATACATAAATAACTAGGAAAATGTAATATCATATATCCAGGTTCTTGTCACGCATAAGAAACTTTAATATATGTTATTTATAGCAGAATATTTCTGGTAAATAAGTGATTTAATATCCAAAAAGTCTCGTAAAGCTGCACATTTTCTCAGAAACGTCTTTTACATTCAATGTATGATAAAAACGCGATTAAAAATAAATGACTTGAATGAGATGATACGAAATGATTTACATTAAATTTAATAACTTGCAATTTGCTTTTATTTTTATTCTCAACTAGAAGCATACCCGTTCTTCGTACGGAGTATATAATATAAAGATACTTAAAATTCACAATCATGTGCAAATTCCTATAGTATACTAAATGGCATATTTAATCAAAATATTCTGCTAAAATATTTAACATAATGTCCTAAAAAGAAGTTAAGGAATGTCTGTTCTCGCTATTCAAAATTATCTTCACGGGCAGATCTGAAGAATAAAACATCCTGACCTCTTTTGTAAGCAATTTACAAAAAATATAGAATTGAATCAATATATGCAAAATAAGAGCGTTAAAATTGTATGGGATCCGTACTACTTATATACGCGAATATTAGAAAATATAACCTGTATTAGTAGATTACATGTATAAATTGAAAATATTAATAATAAATCCGTAATCTTTAAACCAGAAAAAGTAGTAAAAGATTACCCGTATTTAAGAAGAAATTTATTAGAGATTATCCGTATGTTAGTAAAATATCACCCGTATTATAATATGAGTCTTTAAAATATTTGCCAAAATAAAACAGATCAATTAATAAATTAAAAATATCAATAATCCCGTAATCTTCATACCAGAAAGCCGTACTTGATTCCAATATATGCCAATATACCTGTATTATTTATATTCTCCGAGATTAAAATATATATATCCGTGCATTTGTAGAAGATTATTCGTACAACGTACAAAAAATTGAACAACGTACTTAAAATACAACGTATTGAACAACGTACGTTAAAATATCAACGTACAACGTTGAAAATATCAATAATCTCTGAATCAATAATCTCCGAAAACATCAATAATAATAATGTTTAAATCTGAAGGTCGTAATTGATATTATCCAGTCAAAAATATGATGGCAATGAAATTTATTTATATAAACATATCTTCATTATTAAAATCGGAAAATATTTAATAAAAATCTTCTTCCTCATAAACACACTGGATTTAAATCCGTTGCTAAGCGACATGTTATGATTTGCTTCAAATAAATTTGTGGTCAAAATATCGTTTGAATAATGCGATCTCTAATGAAGGTTTGGCGGCATTTTAAAAAATCGCCAAATTTATCGCCAAGTGGGACTATAGAACTAACAGTCCCACTTGGAGTTAAATTGACGAACCATCATCAAAATAATATTCCCTTAAAAATACAATTTCATTTATTTAGCTCAATTGTATCAATTTTAAGATATTCTTATGGATTTAAAAACATTTTTATCAATTTGGTGATATTTTAAAAATTCGCTAAATGTGTTACTAAGTAAGACGGTTGGACTGACAGACAAATGCTATCGAAACACCTGTTCAGTACTTTCTTCTAGCAAAACAAAATAAATTTCATTTATTTACATCGTTTTTATCAATTTGGAGACATTCCAATCAATTTGGCAACGTTTAAGGAATTTGCCAAGTTAGCGATATCCAGCCAAATTCGTAGCTTAAAATTTGCAGATCTGAATAAAATATCGTGTTCCAGTTTGTATATAATAAATAAAAACACTAAAATATTATTAGCAGTTATATCCGTTCTACTCTTCTGTTTCAACAATCGGATAAAGGAATTTATTGCGTAGACAGAATATATGAGTTTATTATCTAAACACAGTATATAAGCTTGAAACCTCTTTACCAAAATAAATGAAAGTAATGTACGCAGTTTGCAATTAATATAATTAAAAGAAAAATCAAACCGCTTTTTTCTAAAATATATTTTTATATCCATCTATTTATTATTGAAATCGAAAAAAAATAATAACCATTAACAAACACATTTAATTTTATTGAGTTGCCGAGCAACATTGATTTAAGATAGAATCTTCCTCATAAAATGCGATATTAAATAACCATTTTGATTTCTTTATACCTTTCATCGTTAAGTAAAAGCTTGTGAGAAATATAAGCCATGGAGGTAGATTTTTCCATTTAAATTCATGTTTCAAACAATTCATGCTTTCAGACTAATTAGCGCAAAAAATCTCCACCAAACTCAGAAATTAAGTTTTATTTTTCTTTGACGTTTTAAACAAACGATTTTCATCCTTTCCGTTTGGATAAACCACAGAGTTAGAGAGTAGAAATAGGAAAAAGTTCCGTTTTTCATTAATATCTGGATAACCCCTGGTCTTAGAAACCTCAAACTTGGACAAAATTTATGGAGTCTATTTTCAGGCTACCCGCAAAATTTCATCAAATTCGGATCAGCCGTTCTCTCGTGATGATGGGACAGACAGACAGACAGATTTTCAATATAATATATATAGATTACATAAATTTGAAGAGTAAAACATTATTACTATACTAATCCCTAATAATATGTAATTAATTAACGACCTTCTAGATCTAAAGGAGCGTAACAATCCAACAAACATTGTAAATCAAGTATATTAAATTACCAATCCGCACAAATCAACAGAAATTAATAAAGCAATTAAACTATTTTCCAAGATTTTGAATTTTCGTTAATTTGGCTACATCTTTCAAAAGTCGCCAAGTTGGAAATATATCGGCAAATTTGTCACCAAAATTGGTAAATAATCAACAGGTTGGATATACAGACTGAGAAAATTGCTTTTGTTAAAAAGTATTAAACATATTGAGATATTTAAATATTTTTACTAAACTGGATATTAAATAATATATGCTTTATGAATGACAATCAATATTTGGAAATAATTGCAAAATTAAATATAAATGTGCTACTATGATATTCTTTTATTTAGCTTTAAACTGAAACTAACTTGTGAAACACCCAATTACTTTTTAAGCGTACTAAAATATATTAAGCTATATTCACTATGGTTTTATATTAATTTGTAGTCTTAAGAATATCACTATTTAATTGAAATGCTTTTATAAAATGAACAAGAAAAATAACCTACGTCAGCAAATTGAAAAATATTATGCAAATTCAGCTTAGACTATTTCTCCTACGTTAAACTTTGTTTGAAAACGTTACCCTTAGAAAAATGTGCTGAATCAACATTTATTCCAAAAACGTTTTTTCAGTAAAGCTTATGGAATTTATGGAGATGATGTTTAAAGAATAGTATATGTGCTGTCATGGTTATCATGGTGAGAGTGGCGCCATATGACCAATAGTAAATAAACACCATCATCTTCAAATCAGGCCTTGGCTTGGTGACGGAAACCAGCTTTAATTCAAGGGGTATCTGTATTTTAAATATATATTCAGATTTAGTTCTACAATTTAAGGCAAAAATGTTTAAAATTATTTATTTTTATTTTCTTAACACTGCATTGCATATATAAAAGAAAAATTTTGGGAAGGAATCAAAAGTTGGACTCCATCACAATATTTTTCATTTATATATGCAACATGTATACAACACGAAACGGCTAGTTTTTTGTTAAGATTATCAGTATGTGATTCCATCAAAATCCAAAAGTGAAACTCTTGGCCTCAACCCAGTATTTTACCTTTATAAATACAATGCATTGTTAAGAAAATACCTACAAATAGATATAAACTCTTGTCTTAAATATAGAACTAAATTTAATTATATATTTAAAATATAGATACTCCTTGAATTACAACGGTGATCCACCTCGACTCCAGGGCCTGAATTTAGAGATGATGTTCAGAATTTAGTGATCACATGGTGCCCCTTTTACAATGGCAACAAATGACAGAAATTATGACCACGGTTTCATTTTAAAGTAAATATAGTATATAATGACATAGTAACAGTGTTATAGTGCGACTCCAACGAGAAGGCATTTGAGTCACGTGACTTTCGACGAATCCATTAGTTAAATTCAATGACAGGTAGAAACGTACTAGGAAGAACGGGTTTCCAGAATTGGCGCCTTTAGTGCGAATTAATAATGCACAATTTGTGCAGTACGAAAATGATTTATGCAGAACGATAAAGAGCTTTATATGTATAAGTACATTCAGTGTTACTGTTGGGATGTGGTGGAAATGTTTTCTTCATAATAATTAAAATTATATTATAATAAAACAATAATGGTCGTAAATGTTTTGTTAAAATTGAAGAGTTCGGTTGTAATACTTTTCTTGTAACTAAAGCTGTTTTATTTAGGAGAAATGCACAATGCGTTTCGTGTGTATGAATGAATGATTCATCTCCTAAAAGGAAAAATCTGATGTGAACAGCACATGCCTTCCCTACAGATTCATATTTATTTTCTTTATTTCTTTTATAATTCATTAATTTGAGTTATATGCACAAACTAGCACGAATAATTATTTGAAATTACACTGAAATTGCAGTTTTAATTCAATTTTTTTTCCTGGAAACTTTGTAAAATTACTGAAAAGCTGTGTTTAAAAGTTCCAAAAATTTGTTGGCTGAGATTACCCCCCCCCCCCTCCCCGTAATTTATGGGTTGCTCGCTTGTGTAATAAGACATTTTCTTTAGGAAAGATCCTCGATCCATCTATAAAAGGGGAAAAAATACCTTGACATATACACATTTTTATATTTTTATCATTGTGTATTTTACTTTTTATATAACGTTGTTTAATTTCTATAAAATACAAAGAAAACGCTTCAATCTAAATACTTTTGCTGCAATTGAAAATCATTTCAGTAAGTTCTATGAATCACATTTTATACAGTTACGTATTTCATAAAGTATTAATATTTGTTAATTCTAAAATAAATTTCAGTAATTTAATTAATTTTAAATATGTTATCTAACCATTTTCCTTGCTTGTGGGCCACTATTCGGACAGTCAGTTCATCATTAGAGATTACATTGCATGGCCATGTCATCTAAGGAATCTATCCCCCCCCCCCCCCCCCGAGTTACAAAATTTGGAAAATGTAAAAATATATAAAAAAATATCTGTTTTATATTTTTTTATATATATTTGTTATTATTTTATATATAAAATATTTAAAAAATTGTACCGCTGTCGGCCTTCTCGAAATCTGATTCTATACTTTCAGTTGACTCTTGAGTCATGTTCTGAAGAGGAGTTGGCACCTACCACAAAACTGATTTCTTCTATGGTTTCTTCCACTAAATTGTCAATTTCCCAATATTTATTTTCAACTTTTACTGCGTGCTCACAATATTTAATCCACTGCTCCTTTGTAATGCTGGCAAGGGCTGTCGGATGGGGGTGCATAATTTTTCTGAATTTGCTTCAGCCTAAAAAAGAAATCGAGTACTTTGTGGACCACATTTCGTTCCTTGGAACGAATTACTTTTACTTTTACAGACATTTTGTCGATAAAAGCACGGTTCACAAATATCAGATTCTAATTAATTAAATAAACAGACGTTAGAAGTTAGAACAGATGTTAGACATTTTCTTAGTCGCAAGCGCAATGCTAGTAAAGCATTCCAACTATTCTAAATTTCAAACAATTGGCGAAATACGCGCAGCAAATGCGATCGCCAAACAGGTTTCTGCGTTTGGCAACCCTTTCACTGTAGTGCACAGATCGTCTGTTTTGCCAGCTTTCTTCCCTATAACGAAATGGACTCATCCAAGGTCATCTGCCAACTCATGGGAGCCGGACTATAACAGATTTCGGAGAGAGGGAAAACAGTCTCCTTCTTCCGGGTAAAATGTGGAAAGAGCAACCACACTTGCAAATGAAAAAAAAGTTGTCTGTTAATTATAAGTTATATCACATGACACATGAAATAAATCATCAACAAAAGGAAACTACAAAAATGCAAAGAACTAATCTACATAGAAGTGAAAAGAAGAGCACGAGGATTTAAGAAACTTTATATGTAAATATTTACATGTTTCGAATCATTCTGCTGTTCCTTTTCCTTCCTATTAGATTTGTGTTTAGGTTATTTTTTAAGTTTCTTTTGATAACAATTTTCTTTTTGTGTCAGATGATATAAATATATATTTACAGCTAACTTATTTCTTTTTCTGGTCACTCCTGAGTCTTTTTAATTTGAAGAATGTGAGTGCCCTTTACCTCAGAAACTAGTTTATATTGCTATTAATTTCATATATGATGTACTTTTAAGATTTTACTCTAAGTAATTTTTACAGAAGTTTTTTAAGTAAGCATTTGATGAGACCAGGATTCACGTAGACAGGTTTATATGTGGATTTATGATATCTAGCAGGCCAGACTATGGCACCAGACTGGAATACGCCACTGTATTGCAACCCTGACCAGAGAGGTCAGCAATGCTATAAATAAGGGGGCTTCAAGTACAGGTTTGGTAGAGCCAGAGCTGTTACTGGGGGCTAAAGGAAAAACCATGGGGTTAGTTAAGAGGTTAATCAATAAGGAAGTTTTACCGCGTAGCCCTGAGGTCAACCAATGGTCGCGGAAGAGCCGTATGAGACCTCAGGCAAAAAGCGGTGTCAACCGACAGAAGGTTCGACAGATTCAGATATGAAAAATACATATCAGTAAGAGATGTAGTAATAGTTGGAGAATAATAGTTGCTAACAGTTAGAGTCGATATAGACATGCATAAAGTTCTACAGAGATATCAGTAATAAATGAGAATATAGTTGGAGAGTGCGGATGCAGATATGCATAAAAGTCGGCGCAGGTGCATAAAGAGATGCATCAAGTTACTCATACAGTGCAGTGATGATGCGGTGGTTCAATAAGTAATGATCCACAAATGTCTAACGACAACAAGAAAGTGTCCTCAATAGCATATATAAAAATGTCATAGGCAGTTTAGGAATTTTTGTATGCCTAGTCTCACATGTCTTATCTCCGCCATAAATATGTAGGTATATTTGTTGTAATCTAATTCTGATTATAAGGTGCTTAATAAATATGTATTTTAAAGTTAAATTGGGTAAAGTTAATTGTGTGGTATTGAAGAATGCGAATGCTCCGGAATAAAATATATTAACATAATAACAAAATACTTTAACATATGTTCCTGGAATAAAATATATTAACATAATATAATTTAACATTAACATATGTTCCTGGAATAAAATATATTAATATAATATAATTTAATATTAACATAATAAATTATATTATGTTAATATATTTTATTCCAGGAACTCGTGCTAAAGACAATAATGGTTGGTTTTAATGTGACACAATGCAATGTTTACGACTATATGATATTACAGCTATATTCAAAATGTTCAATTAAAAGTATGCTTTGCATTATTCTTCATATTCCATTTCACAATATTGATTCAAAATACATCGGTTTGATTGTTCTTGGGACTGTATGTTGAGTTAGAAGAGGTCTGATGGCAATAAAATGTCTGGGTTTTGTTGGAGGATCCATAACAACTATGTTTCGTTAGGAAGTTGTATATAAATTCATGATATTCATCAGGGTAGGTGCGTAGCTTGCGTGTGTACAGGATTTTAGAAATACAATGTCTGTAATTAGGTTTGTGGGATGGAGTTTTTCAGATGACTGTGATGCTGGAATATTCTAAACTGTGTTAATATGTATGATGTGTCTGAAAATAGTAAGAAATAAATTGTAAGATATGATTGGAATAATTTACAGAAAATCTATATACCATGCTAGTGGTGACAATGCGGCTGGTTAAAACGGCGTCAGTTTATAGCAGCTCACAATACGAGTACATATTTATGGCGTACAAGAAAAAGCATGTTTAGCCAAAGTTAATTACATGAGCAAAAATACAATTGCAAAAAATGACATAAACCAAACTTCAGAGCAGTTATAAAGGTATGTAATGCAAAATTGCATTCACTGTGCAGAAAAGTGCATTGGAAAAAGAGTCGAAGGATAGAATAGTAGGTTTTCAACTCAAATAACAGGGGAAGATTTTAGGCAACCACAAAGGAATAATAGGAAGGAACACAACTAAGGGACACATGTACTTAATGGTAATTTTCGGAAGAGAACAGTTCAATCTAACTATGGGACTGTGACGTGCAGAGAGAAAATTAGTTGATAAATTTTACTTGCGTAAACGTAATTCAGGTGTTTCTATGAGTTGTTTACGATTGAAGACGTCCAGTTTCTGTGCTTCAAGCAAACGTGAAGTACAAAACATGTTATTTAAACAATAATAATGTGTAACAAAGACGTAATATTTCGTTCATGATACTTGCACTTCTCACTGTACTGTAAGTAACTTCTCGCTTCCACAACCACTGATTGATGGATCGGTTCTAATGTTATTATAGAAATAATTATGGTGTTTACTTCATTTAAGTGAACAATTATTGATTAGCAGTAATTTAATAAATGAAGTATTTTAAATACCTTTTGACTTTTTTATATTAGCATGAAGTATAGATGCTTTCTCCTTTTCAGGTTCTGTTCCAGTAGAACTTTCTGGTGGATGGTGTGATAACAATTAACCAAAATGGTGTAGATTACAAAATATTTCACCACAATAAATTTATGAACCTAGTTGTATGACTGTTTATAATGTTAATATCCAGTTAAAGAAGCAAAATACTTAATAATGGCCAATTTCAAAATTATCGAAATGATTGCACCACTTTTGGTCGTACGTGCACGTAACCACGGCGGATTCGGCAGCGGTCGCCAGAAATGACACAAATTCAAAGCAATACAGAATGCGATAAAAATAAATATTTTTTTATGTACATAAAACATTTTATTAGAAAAATATTACAAAACAAATAAGTACTTTACTTATTTTGTTTCACGCAGTTAAATAAAAGCATTTTGAGAAGTATTTTTAATGTTTTTAGATATATTTTAACACTGCAATATGTCGTAAGCTGAGAAGATCACATGTCCAGGAATACCTGCAACCAGATATTTAATAAATTGAAATTTTGGTTATTTGAAGCTTAAATTTTATTAACATAATTCTGATTGTCATGGTGAAAGAAACTAAAAATGTCAAAGATTATATTAGGAAATTCTAAGATGAGTCAGACCATTTGCGTGATCAGTTGCATTAGTTTCCATCTTTTAAGCAATTTATTTTTGCAACTAATATTCATAATTTACTGTTTCGATAAATGTAGCACGCTCAGAAATTTCGTGTCATGAGTTAAAAGCAAGTAAGTGCTTCTAAATTTAGGATGCTCAAAAATGTAATCAACTTGACTTAGAAGCTTTTAAAACTTAAGAGTTTCAGGTATATAGTAAATTTATGAAAAGGAAGGTGTCCATTAAAACTTTACAGTGCAATCTATTCGTTGTCGGTATTGTTTGTTTTAAGATGAAAAATAAAGAAATCGTAGCTTTTCTTCTGCTCAATGTGAATAAAATACTCTGAAATATTTTGCATTAAATTATAATATATTTTACAGACATCATATGATATTGCCATTCTATCATATTTCCGTATGGAAACATAAAATCATGAGTACGCCATGTTTGTACCCATCCTCCCATTATTATGCAAGTTCACTCCGATATAGATATATCCCTTCAAATTTTCGTCCTGCCCTGATTTTAAGATATTTCGTGCGTCAAAGAATAGAATATTTTTAATCCTCGAAAATTTCATCACTTCATATTTTGTATCCATGGGTTTATATCTATTTATTATATCTATTTATTAATTCCATCTATTTTTATTTCATCTCATGGGTCAAAATAATAGCTTGAGTATCAATATAAAACAATATAGAACGATTTTCGAAATATGGATTTCTAAATATATCAAAACATACGGAGATTCTTGAAAGTAGAGAATATACCACATTCTTGCTCTTATAAAATTGAGGACACGAATCTTTGTTTTCAAGAATTCAACTATATTTCCTTCCATTTGTAGTCCTACATTTTGTAACCAATTAATGTTTTATATTCAGACTTTCTTTATACATACACATTATAAACATCACCTAAGAGACAATGTGGGTGTCCATAGCTAAGAAGATACTTGGACTTCTGAATTTCAAGACTAGTTCTCTATTTCTTGAGCTAACTAAACCTGGGAGGGGGATCACAACATAAAATTTGAAACGTCATCAAACATTCTATAATAAATTCACATTTTTAGATTACAAGTGAAGAAGAAATATTTGCCTTAAAGATAAGCCGCTCATAGACTGACTGGGTGAAATTTGAATGTCAAGTGCCAAAAATTTAGACAGACTTATTCTCAAATAAAGCGAAAGATAACAAAGAAATAAAAGAATAATATTAGATACTAATACGGAAATTTGAGTAAACAAACTTTTATTAGATAGTAAAGTATCGCAAATATAGTTGGATCCAGATATCTTTATCATATTCAAGGGATTTGATCTCTCCGTCATTCTTGGACTTATTTATTGGTTTGTATAATCTTCTTCCAAGAAGTAATAGATGATATGATTAAGGAACACAGAACTCTTTAAAATAAGAGTCCCTAGTTATAAAAGCACTGTTCAATGCACATTTATAATGGCAATATCCACTCTTTGCGGAGGAGTGGAAAAGCACTCATGAACGAAAATAATTATGTCTTTCATGAAAGTTACACAGAAAATTATTTGTAAGAATTAGAGACACAGAGAAACAGGATATGTAGACTCACAAATAATTATGGATCGAAATTGCTTGTAGGAGTTAGCTGGTGTCTTATCATTCTTTTCCATGTTTCGAGGCCTTTAGGTATCAAATGACAGTTCAAGTGAATTTCTGTTGTCTAGCGATGGAAACTTCAGAGTGCCAGCTTGAAAGTCGATGAATCGAGTCGAACACTGGATGGTTGACTTTTCCCGGACAATCGTGTTCTGTTTTATTACAACTAAGTCCCTGAGTGGTGAATAATATTTCATTTACACGTATCGCACTTATATTGTCCAGAAATTACTTTCGTAGTACGTTCTCAAACTATTATATAGATACGGTATTTTCTTCCTGAAAAATTTCAAATCAAGCCTGTAAATCAAAAGACAGCAATCTGATATGTTTTTGAAAATGTATCCTGCTACAGAGGGGGAGTTGGTTACCTTAATTTTACATTTTTCTTTCATTTTTTGAGTTTCAAAAACTATTATGAAATTTTCTACAAATCTTGATGTTTTAAGCTATACATATGAAGATCAAATTGATTGCAAAATGATTCACACCTCTCAGACACTTATGGGTATTGATGAAATATCGAGAATGTGTGGCTATCGAATAACAAAACGTTTATTTTGAAAAAAAAATAATTTGATCCTAGTTAGACATTTTCAGAACCCTCCATCGTTATTAAAGCTACCTACAGAGGTAATTTCATGCCCCCTCCCCACTCCCAAAGTTTTTTCCAATAACATTACATTAATAATAAATCCGCCAGTGAGAAAGCTGAGGGATCTGAAATGATGGATTTTATCAGTGATCTTATTTACAAAATAATAAAATAAAAATAAAAACGGGATTCTCATGTCTCTTGATTCCGTGACAGTTCAGTAAGCTTGATGTGATTTTCTTACGAGTATTGATATTTCTATGGATCAAGGAATAAGTGTTACCTTAGTTACCATTCTGAAAAAAATAATACAGTTTTGTTAAATGACTTTAAAAAACTATACCTTATGTAATAAAATGTGCAGATATAACAGTCAATTCATGAAAGTTTAGAAAAATATTCATGCATGTGCTGTTATTGATGAGAAAGGTTATTATTTCATTAAAATGAATTACACTGAGGAAAACATAATTTGAAAAGTAGATAATTTCATACAAAATACTTCTCCAAAATAAATAAAAGATTTAGATTGATAAATTTAGTATAAAACATTTATATTTATAATAACAAAATGTATAAAGAAAAATGCTTTTATTTACTTATGTCTATACTTACTATTTACTTATGTAAATACTTATTTTTATGGCAGATATACAAATGAATATAGTTTGAGCGACAGCGCATGAGTGTAGGTCACACAAGTTCTCTGAAACGTCCACTCGCTGTGTCGAGTAAGAAAGATTCTCAATTTGTCACTGTATTCCGTACTTTTACTGTAAATGTAAAATCAGTAAGTAATAATAATGCTTAGATGACATACTATCCGCCACTACAAACAATTGACAAAGCTTCAGGTTGGCCGTATAGTTGGACTATAAAGTGTGGTCCAGTAGTTCCGAGTACAGTAAGGTATCCGTGCGCGTTGTTGTACTATGCATCTAGTTCGGTTGTAATATGATATGTTTATTGTGGGTTTTGTGAGTACAAAAGGTTAACGTATTCATTACTAGTGATAAAAAAAATTGTATTATCTGTATAATTTCTGGTGTGCGTTGCAATTGCCAGAAGTACTGTCAAGTTTGTCATGCCTGCTGAGAAGCTGTGTATTTGAGTTAATTAATGTAAGGTTTGGCTTCTAAAGCCGTCTGTGGATAAATCTATGATCGTTAGGAGTTTGATTTACTGTATTCTAAGATAGAGCTTGAATTAGGTCACTTTGGATGCAAGATTTATCATAGGTGAAGGTCTGAACTTTACAAGGTAAAAGTACTAGTTTTGCATATTTATTTAAGTCATCAGCATAAAATAGCCGAGGGCTTTTTCATTTTTGATTATTCAATAGTCGTCTGCTAATGTATTGAAATGCTGAAGACTCCTCTTCCAAACAAATTGTTTATTTAAGTTTTGTATGTATTACAGTTTCGATTATTATAAATTTAATGTTTACGTAGTTTATAGAATATACTTCAAAGGGAAGATCGTGAAATTTTGTCCCGGTAGCTCAATTCTAAAGTATTGGTTAGTTAGTTCGAAAATATGCAGTTCGAACCCCGGCAGGGAATTTTTTTTACATATGGCCAAGCATGATTTCGGCGCCCATACCCACCATATACGCTTACCTAATTTAATCTATACCTATATGTTGAATACTAGCCAATAAAAGACAATAAATTAGGATTACGCAAAAAATATCTAACATTCTATTTCAGTATTCTCAGTATTTTATCTACAAATTCTGTTTATTTATATAAATTTTCTATGCAACTACACCTGTTAAGTCCTCAAAATGTCATTATCAAAAATTTTAATACTTCTATTTAAAAAAACAATTAACACAGAAAAAAAGATTCTATAAACATAATGATTTCGTTCTTAGATTATACAAAACAAGTAAGAATTATTTTTCAAATATCACGTTACATTATTTTAATCAATTTTAACACCCACGACTTTCAGTTCAAATAATTAAACTCATTATTATGAAATTTATTCTTTCAAGTCAGACCGCCCGACCTACTCGAAAATGTAAGGTATCTATTTGGACGACCGGGACAGTTCCACACAAATAAGACCGGAACCTAGTGGAGGTGATATCAACAGGAACAGTACCCTCCTTCCCCTGCTACCAACCAGTAGGAAGTACTACTTTCGAAGCTGCAGATTTAAATTGCTCCTATTCCGGATAAACACGAGATATTTTGTGTAGAGCTGGGTATGGAAGACGGGTGATCCGAATTCAATCCCTGTGATTTAACCACTGGGCTATCACAACCATTAATCTTCTATTCCTTATTAACAGTACAACAGCAAAAATATCACATGTCAGTTTTAAATTAATAATATTGCTTTTGCCGCTCCTCTGTAACGGTGCCTTGCGCATTGAGCCGGTCTTACTGTAAAAAAAAAAAGAAAGACAAGTCGTCATTCAGATTATGGCAGTTGTACACCAATATTACTTCAGAGGGATGGAATTATAGAGTCCATTTTAACGACAAGTAGGTGGAATATTGCCTCAGTAGCTTAGTGATCATCCTTTGACCAGTTCGAAGATCAGTAGTTCAATCCTCTACTGGCGCAGTGATTCTTTAACAAGTTTTACTAATTATTAATATCTGATTGAAAATAAAGAGGAATATTCATTAAAGGATGATGCAGTGAAGATTAATTTACAGCTCAAGTCAATTTATCATTTCCAGTGTTAATTGAACTACAAGTTTTGTTACTTTGGAATTTGTAGATTGTTTAATGCTTCGAACAAAGAAAAGTGCTTTGGTAGGGAGTCAAGAATGCTTCAGCTGGTTTAAATAAAATTTCTTGTACGTCCGGTAATTTGAAATTACTCTGGATGACTGCAGTTCGGAAAAAAACTCATTTATTTCTCGAATAGCTGAAATATTTTTACTCCTGCACTTTTGCGTGATAGTTAAGCATAGAATGTATTTTACAACAGACTCGCAGTATTTTCGCTTTTTATTTTTCATACTCTCAGTACGTATAAAAATGCTTTGTTTTGAAATTATCTCGACATAAGTTTGAATTCTGTTTTATATAACATGCTTTGTTTGAGATTGATATGAACATATAATTTGGAAGACCGGAATGAAATTTTCTTCGATTTAATGTAAATGGTATTTTAAAATGGAGTACAAATAATAAATAAACAATAAAATTAATTTATTAAATTCTATTTTTAAAAAGTTAAATAAAATAGAAAATTTTTTAACTACATTTGAAATTAAAATTTAATAAATGTTAAAATATACATTTAGATTTGGATCCAAGCCAACGGCTCTACCGTGCTGAAAACACCGGTTCCCGTTAGATCACCGAAGTTAAGCAGCATCGGGCGCGGATAGTACTTGGGTGGGTGACCACCTGGGAACACTGTGTGCTGTTGACTCATTTAAGTCGACGTGGTGGCCGAGCAGTCAAGGCAAGCGTTTCCAGGGATCGATCGGCCGCCACGTTGTGGGTTCGAATCCTACGTAAGACATGGATGTTGTGTGTTTTGGGCGCAGTGTGTTCCGCGCCCCTCTCGTGTGCCTTGGGCAACGTCCTAGGACGACAAAATGGTTCACGATTTCGGCCGTACATAGGGCAAACGACGTAAGTCGACATAGAATCTAGTGCTAGAGTCTAGTGCTTGGCCATTGGGGAAAAAAATTGATCCATTTTAAAGAGAGGTGAAAGGGATGTGCATTATGGATTCTTGGCATTTGGGAGGAAACTTCCGGAGATGTTTTTCTAGATGTGTTGAATATTTTTTTTCTACCTTGCGGAGGGCGGTTTCTTTTTAATTCATTTTTAATTTCTTGTTTTGAGGATAGCGTGCTTGGGGAATTGAGTAGTAACTGGAGTTTATTTACGACCTGGACATAGCCGAGTAGTTCGTTCTAGTATTACATAAGATGTGGAAGAGTGGTTTAATTATGGCAATGATTTGGACCTCGAAATGCTGTCTGACGACAACTGTGGTCATCGAGAATATCCCCGAGAGAACTTCAAGATGACTCTGAAAATTCAGATGACGCAGATTCACCATGAGACTGAATGAGTTTCACATACTGATGGTATGAATGGCTTAGAAGTGATTTTTCGTTATGTTAAACATAAATCAATCTCCACTTCAACAGGTTTAAATTTAATAAAAAAATGACGAAATTTTGCAAAATAAAAAATAAATAAAATACAATTCAAGATTGGAAAAAATATAACCGAATAATTTAAGGAAATTAAATATAATTGATATTTTATTATAGACTACTAAATGTGTATTATTTATATTTAGCTTTCTTATTAATCTGCTAAATATAAAATTTATATTCTTCTGAATATAATTGTAATTTATATACGTAGTAATTTATTTAAATAATTTCATAATGCACAATTTTTATTAGCGTATCTAAGAGAGGTTAGAAATGCAGTGGATTTAACATTTTTCTTAATCACCCACGTTTCACCGGATGCTCTCTTAACCAGATTATTCTCAGTCCCAATTAAGCCAGTTAAAGGGGTTTCTATAGTAATTAAGTATATAAAGTCTATATAAATAAAATTGAAAATCTGTCTGTCTGTCTGTCTGTCTGTCTGTCTGTTTGTCCCATCATCACGGGAGAACGGCTGAACCGAATTTGATGAAATTTTGTGGGTAGCCTAGAAATAGCCCCACTTAAAATTTAGTCTATGTTTGAAATTTCTACGACCAGTGGTTCTCGAGATATTAGCAAAAAACGAAACTTTCGTTTATCTCATCATCACGAGAGAACGACTGAACCGAATTTAATGAAATTTTGTAGGTGGCCTTGAAATAGCCCCCCATAAATTTTGCTCAAGTTTCGAGTTTCTAAGGCCAGGGGTTGTCGAGATATTAATGAAAAACGGAACTTTTTTTATAGGAGTTCTACTCTCCAACTCCGTGGTTTATCCAAACGCAAAGGATGAAAATCGTTTGTTTAAAACGTCAAAGGGAATTAAAACTTTATTTTTGAGTTTGATGCAGGATTTTTGCATTAAATAGTCACTATCTGAAAGCATGAATTGTTTGAAACATGAATTTAAATGGAAAAATCTACCTCCATGTTTTGTATTTCACAAGTTTTTACTCAACGATTAGAAGTATAAAGATATTAAAATGGTTATTTAATTTCGCATTTTATGAGGAAGATTCTATCTTATATCGTGTTGCTCGGCCAAGGAATGAAATTAAATATGTTTGCTAATGATTATTATTATTTTTTCGATTTGAATATTAAATAAATGGGTATTAAAATATATCTTATAAGTGAACGGTTTGATTTTTTTTAATTATATTAATTGCGAACTGCATACACCACTTTCATTTATTTTAGCAAAGATGTTTTAAGCTTATATATTGTGCTTAGCTAATAAACTCATATTTTGTTTACCCAATAAATTCATTTATCCAATTGTTTAAACAGAAAAAGAGTAGAATGGGTATATCTTCTAACAATATTTTAGTGTTTCAATTTAGTATATACAAACTGGATCACGATATTTTATTCAGATCTGCGAATTTAGAGCTACGAATTTGGCTGGATATCGTTAACTTGGCAAATTACATAAAAGTTACCAAAATGATTGAAATGTCCCCAAATTGATAAAAATGACGTAAATCAATGAAATTTATTTTGTTTTGTTAAAAGAAAGTACTGAAATGGTGTTTCGTTAGCATTTGCCTGTCAGTCCAACCGCCCTACTTAGTAACACATTTAGCAAATTTTTAAAATGTCACCAAATTGATAAAAATATTTATAAATCCATAAACATATTTTGAAATTGATAAATTGCCCTAAATAAACGAAATTGTGTTTTTTTAGGTGATAATATTTTGATGATGGTTCGTCAATTTATCGCCAAGTGGGACTGTCAGTTCTACAGTCCCACTTGGCGATAAATTTGGCGATTTTTTAAAATGTCGCCAAACTTTCATTAGAGATATTCAGACGATATTTTGACCACCAATTTATTTGAAGCAAATCATAACATGTCGCTTAACAACGGATTTAAATTTATTGTGTTTATAAGGAAGAAGATTTTTATTAAATCTTTTCCGATTTTAATGATGAAGATATGCATATAAAATAAATTTCATTGCCATCGTATTTTTGACTGGATAATATCAATTACGATCTTCATGTTTAAACATTATTATTATTGATGTTTTCGGGGATTATTGATTCAGAGATTATTGATATGTTCAATTTCTTATGGCATTATTTTATTGCGGCAAAAATTGTTGAAACTCATATATTGTACGTTGTACGAGTAATCTTCTACAAATGCACGGGTATATCTTCTAATCTAAGAGAATATAAGTAGTACATGTATATTGGAATATATTGGAATCAAGCCTTCCGGTATGAAGATGGCAGGGATTATTGATATTTTTAATTTATTAAGTAATCTGTTATATATTGGTAAAAAATTTTCTGACTACATATTATAATACGGGTAATCTTTTACTAACACTAGGACATATCTTCTAATCTATGACATTATAAGTAGTACGGGTTTATCTTCCCATATAATTTTAGCACTTTCATTTGGGCACATATTAGAATTAATTATTGCCTACTGATTTAAAGATTACGGACTTATTGATATTTTCAATTTATATATGTAATCTACTAATACAGGTTATATCTTCTAATATTCGCGTATATAAGTAGTACGGGTCCCATACAATACGCTATTATTTTGCATATATTGATTCAATTCCATACTTTTTATAAATTTGCTTACAAAAAGGCCAGGATATTTTATTCTTCAGATCTACCCGTGAAGATAATTTTGAATAACGAGAACAGCCATTCCTTAACTTCTTTTTAGGAGCATTATGTTAAATATTTTAACAGAATATTTTGATTAAAAATGCCATTTAGTATACTATAGGAATTTGCACATAATTGTGAATTTTAAGTTTATTTATATTATATACTCCGTACGAAGAACGGGTATGCTGCTAGTATCTAATAAAATAACTCGTAGTAATTCTCTCCAGAGCGAACCAACATATTCGTTTTGCGATAATTCGAAGATAATAATAATATAAAATTAAAATAATAATATTATTGTGCTAGATATACATAATTTAATTGCGAGTTTTAAATATATTTTTTGTTAATTTTATGAATTTCAAAAAATTCTAAAATATTATTTTGAACTACAGACTTTAAATATAATTTTACTGTCGAACGTCTTGCAAATGCATAGATACACAAATTGTTTTAATATATAACAATGCTATGTATAATAATATATATTATAATACATATAATAACTATTTTTATACAAAACACAAATTTGCTATAATAACATTTTAAAATAAGTTTATAAACGAAACAAATACATTTCAAAAACTTAAACAAGTGAATGCACAATATAATTGCTTTAGATTTTAATTGCATTAAATACATAAACTCAATTAAAACACTATTTTCTGAACATTAATAAATCTATTATAAAAATGATAATTACATTTATTCATGAAGTTAGTTCTAATATATAAAATATTAGCAAAAGTTATTTGGTTTAACTGTTTGAATAGGTAATTATCTAATTACTAATTTCATGCAGATATGTTAGTGTCTAAATGTGAGACCAGAAAGTGTTCTCACATTTGATGAGACACTTTTATGCGAGTATTTATTGTGGCCAAAACGGCGAACAAAGCCTGCAGTTTGGCTGGCACCAAGGTTTATTACGACTTGAACCTAAAGGTCAGAAGGCTATAAATTTAGGGGTGCCATACCAGAGGGGCCTGAGCTGGGCCGTACTAAATGTGCAATGGTGCCATTGGGTAAGGAGTAGCCAGTAAGCGCCAAAAAGAAGTAAAGGCGGAGTTACTCCCCCCCTCCCCCCACCGAGGGAAACACAGCCTGTGACCAGAGAACGAGATCAGACATTGACGAAAAAAGAACGAGATCAGACATGGGAGAAGACAGTTGGATTTTGACTTAGGAGACAAGAACAGACCAGAAATAAGACAATCATGATTTTTGACTTAAAAATGAGATATACTAAAATGACTTAAGAACGATGCTGGTGAACAGTTGTTCAGAGTTGACTGGTGCAGATATGTTATGATGACTTGTGGATAGAACCGCCTAATAGCATGAAATAAGTGGAGTGTTTGAGTTAGCAGTATTGAATGAAGTTACGAGTGGGCATTACACTTCGAGTTGATGCGTGTAACTACAGACGAGATTGACCAAGTGCTGCTAACAAGGCCCAGGTTGAAGGTATGTGTTCATCAATCATCCACAGGTTAATAAATACGTTAGGTATATGGTTCAGGGTCTCGCATGCTCTCCTCTCACATTCTATCTTAATAAATAATTAATAGGAAGAGTAGTTAATGTATTGGAATTGAATAGGTATTTTGTGTCTTTAATAAATTTTAAGTTTAAATTGGTCTAATCTTTTTAATAATTAATAATATTCCTTTACAGGACTCACACGAAAGGTAAAATAATTGGAGGGTATATAGCGCCACAACATAGCAATGTACATTAAATATAATTCCACTATATGAGAATAACGGCCATGTCAAATTACTGAATTCAAAATAATAATAAATAATAATTATCTTAATGAAATTTAAGAATTAAAACTTAAACATTAAGCATTTATTTATTCAGGTTGCCACACTAAACTTAATGTAATAGCTTATTATTTATTCATTGTTAAAGTAATACTCTATCTGTCTGTGTAAAATTTTTGGTTAGATTTCGTAGAAACCTTTATTCATACTATTGATTTGTTGTTTTGAAGATAAATTAGATATGTTGACAGAAGTATTGTATCATATGCAAGCATCTCATTTTTGTTGATATGGAAATTTTAAAAGCAAAACAAAATGGCTCTTGTCAATATTCAAACCGGAATAAATAGTTAAATTAATTGGACTATCTGTTCTTACTATCATTATGATTTTTACCTTCCATTCATACATAGTATAATATATAAAGAAAGCATTGTAACAGGTTCGAAAATTTGAATTCGAGTTTTCATCCGAAGAACACGTTTTAAACAACCCTGAACTCGAATAATATGTTTGTGAGATTATGTCTCTGTGTGTATGTAGATTTGTGTACATGTGAGTATGTATGTGAGAGTGTGTGTGTTAGTGTGTATGTCAGTGGACGTGATATCTCACGAATAAATGAAACGTTTCGAAAATTATTTGGTTCGATTATAACAATTACTAAATATGAGCCTACTGATTTTAAACGCAATCGAATGTTTAAGAGACCCCCCCCCCCCCCTTCAATTTTCGAATGAATATTTTAAAAAATTTTAAAAATCAACAGCTTTAAAAATGATAAATAAAAATAATTTCTGACATAAATTTCATTATTAAGCGAATGCCATCAATTTCAGCATGACAGCTTGAACTATTCTCGAGATGTTGAGCGTTTTCAAAAAAATGTATAAAACATACACCCAACCTAAGACCTAAAATCACAATCCTAAAGACGGGCACATAGAGATTATTGACTTTTAGCATGATATTGCTCCTAAACGTAAATATAAGGAAATCGTTTCTATTTCATCCAGTCCAATATATCTTGAATTTTGAAAAAAATTTCCAGTTCCAGGTTTTCAGACTTTATACGAATTAGCACTGAGGTACTATTGCAGGTTTGACTAAACCGACGTTTGTACACACCGTTTCAAGTAATAAAATAAGGTTAAAACTAAATATCGTTTAAAATTAACTGACATCCACTTGAATAATGTGATCTTGTTTGGTGGTTTAAACATCCAGGAAGTTGTAACAAATAGGCAAATTAAAAAGCCGCATTAAACTTTTATAAATTATAATTTCATTGTAAGTTGCAAATAAGTGTTTTTTATTGTAATGTGCTCTGAGAAAGATATAATGATAGTAAACCTTATGTAATTAAAGATAATTGCGTTTTTAGTTAAACCTAATATAGGCCTAATTAGTTAGGAGATAGTATTGCTTGATTGCCATGGAACATAAAATTGTATCATATAGCACATTTTCTTGCTGTAATTGTAGGTATTGGCTATTTCTACTGCACCCAACAGTGCCGATTTAAGTGGTCATATTTAATTGTTCATTAATAGTCCCACTAAATATATGTACATATGTGCACCTACCATGTCAAAATACACCGACAAAGCTGTTTATAATAAGAACTTAAATGATAACTTTTTCTCATAACAATTGAAAGTAATAAATTTTATTTAATATTAGCAACTTATGTAATATTATACATTGATTGTTATAAATATAACCATCAAAGCAAAAATATGCTTTTACTTTCCTTATATACATAATGTATAAGGAAAGTATTGTGACGGGGTCGAAAATTCGAATTCGAGTTTTCGACGGGAGAGCACGTTTCAAGCATCCCTGATCACGAATCAAACATTTTTGAAGTGATGTCTGTGTGTGTGTATGTGTGTGTGTGTGTGTGTGTGTGTGTGTGAAAGTATGTGTGTGTTGGCGTATGGTGGGAAGTGGGGACATTCATATGTTTACACACCTTCCAAGTGGGGACGCACCGGCAAGTGGGGACGTCCTCGCTTTGGATTTTTGCAGAAATGTGCTATTTAATGACAGATAATATTCTGAAAAAAGTTTGGTTGACTTTTGGCATAGGTCCCCAGTTAGGTAGTATATGTATATAGTCTGTGTATAACTGTGTATAGCTCGCGAATATCTGTGTGTGTCTTGCAAAAAGACACGTCCGCGGTTTATCAGAATTGCAACATATTGTGTGTATGCGAAACTGGTTTTCAGAGGGAAGGCGTTAACTGCCCTCTAGCTAAATCTGCGAAACACCCGTGTTGGTCTTTGAGGGAAACCGAGGACAACTCATAGAACTATCAAATTGAGGTATTAGCTTCTTGGGAGCCCCTAGAATCACTAGAGCCCCCCTTAAAGGATACCCCCCCAAAGAGATATGCATACATTTTTTTAGCAAGCACAAACCCCTCCGCAAATTATTGTAATTTTGATTTTGAAATATATTCTAACTCGCCAAAAGAGAAAAATATTACACTTCTGAAACTAATGTAATTTTTTTTTTCTTTTGAGGTCCCATTTATAGTTTGGGAGAAAATGTTATAAGAAACAGATTCTAGCCAGACTGTCTTTTATTATTTCCCATATGTCAAGAAATATTCCCGTCCAGGAAGCTAAAAGTATTTAGAAATTAAGTATACACAACCGTCTTCACAGCATATTTTTGCATAGCATTTATAGAAATACAATGCGATTCAGTTTTTGAAGAGTTGTGTGTAGTTGTAAAATACAGTATTTCTCTCTGTATGCATATTCTGTATCTGTGTAAGCATTTGCCTGGTAATAAATGGAGCCCATGTTCGGAATTCAAAACACGGATAAAACTCAAACCGCGAAGGCAATTTTATTTTTTTTAAATTCAATTAAAACTTATATTTCAAATACTTTTTTTTTATTCTCTTTTAATCCTTAGACTCTTGACACTGCATTTTCTCTTCAGTGAGTTAGAAAAACATCTCTCCTGAGATGGTTCAACAGTTTATTTGTTGCTGCTAATGCGAGTTTTAAAAAGACTTCATAAAATCGGGAAAATGGATGTACTTTATTTTAAATGTAAGCAGTCTGAGAGCAAAAATTTTGATCTGACTTTAATATATACACTTTTAAACTTGCTTATACACTTTTAAAACACGGACCATGCATATACACCTTTAAATCGCGGACCATGCGAATACACCTTTGAAACGTGGACGGTGCATATATACCATTAAAACGCGGGCCATGCGTATACACCTTTAAAACGCGGACAATGCATATACACCGTTAAAACGCGGGCTATGCGTATACACCTTTAAAACGCGGACGATGCATATACACCGTTAAAACGCGGACGATGCATATACACCGTGAAAACGCGGACCATGCGTATACACCTTTAAAACGCGGACAATGCATATATACTTTTAAAACGCGGACCATACGTTTGTACTTTTTAAATGTGAATTACTTTTCAAAAAAAGATAAAAAATATATATATCTTGAGTGGGGCGCATATTATCATCTTGTGTTTTTATATTATTTATTTGATTTTCTAAAATAAATATTCAGAACTAGATTTCTTTCTACTTGGTTCGTTTCCTCCGAAAATTAATAGATCTCTGAGTGATGTTCATCGATTAAAAAATGCTCACCTAACTTTATTCGATTTATTCAATTTGTTCGAAAGATATGGCACTACATTAAAAAAAATATAGATGAATAAATGTTTTAATATCTCGAGAGCAGATCGGGATAATTTCTAAATAATGATGTCCATTCATTTAGGATTTAAGCTGTTTGTTTATAAAGCATTCACCCATTTGAAAATAGGGAATTTATATATTTTTTTTTGAATTGCTCTATTTTTGACCAAAACCATAAACTATCTCAAGAACAGTGCATATAAACCTCATGTAAATGATGACATTCGTGTTAAAAAGCTGACATTATAAATACATAAATATTTCTCTAACACTTCATATGTTTAAGTTTACTTATTTTTCCGAATTTGAAAAGTATGATAAAAAAATAAGATCTATTCTTTGATCCGTTTACCCCAACAGGTAATAGGCTTCTAACATTTACCGATTGAAATAATCGTACCAAATTTTTTTCTGTATTATCAACTTGTTCAATACTATTGTACCCACAAAGAAATAGACAGATGGTTAACATTGATTAATTCATATTCAGGGATGCTCCAAAACGCGTATAACCTATAACCTTCAAAATAAATACAAGAATTTGATTTTTGACTCATCAAAATTGTTTTTACATATAGTCATATACTATGTGCTGAAAGGAAAAAAAATAGTCATATGGGACGTATACCAGTACGTTATGTATAGTAGTATATGTGAAAACAAAGAAAATCTTGATAGATTCTGTGGAGAATCACTACCTTGAATTTTCATACATAATCGAGAATTACTTCTCTATACAAGAAATGCTGTGTAGCCTCGATTGTACAAGTAAAACTATTTGTTTCATAAAAATGCTAAATATCATTTTCATTTAAGTGTCCAAATTTAGTTTACTTATTTGACTCTAAAAATGCGCTCAATATTAATGATCAGAATTTTTTGAAAGAAACTTTAATAGTTAAAAATGCAAACATTTTTTGAGTTTGTTTCTAGCTAAGCCAGCGAGGTGTTTTAACTACAAAGGGAGATATAGTGTTCAAATTTTTGTATTGTGAACAATGAACTTGGTTTGAGGGTGATGGCCCTTTCTTCTATCCTGATTCATATGGTGCTTTAAATATGTGAAAGTTTAATTATTTTTTCAAGCAATGTTAATTTTTATTTCTATCCTTCATTGAGCCTTAAATTGAAAGGGAAACGGTATTATTTAAATTAATCTGTTTCCTGAAATCTGGTATTAATTCTCGGTGCTTTAATTTAGGTATCGTCTTGAATCGAGGAAAAAGGCAATTTACAAAAGTTATAATTTCCTGAAGGATTACCTTTTTTATAATTATTTAATTACCTAATTCAAGTTGAATCCCAGTTGTTAGAGGAAAGACTATTAAAGTTATGTTTATATTTTATTATTACTAAAGCACTGCATTTCTGTTGACGTTCCGGTTTTAGAACTAGAGAAAGCACAGTGCTTTGTTTAAAAACAATTTTTAGTTTTTTAAACTAATAATAAAAATTTCAATTTCGGCGTCCCTGTGAGACGGCGCCCGAGGACGTCACCTCGCCGTCTTATCCCTTGTCACGGCCCTGACTATTAACGCAGAAGTAGACTGAAACATCTAACTTTAAAATCAGTATAAAGCTATAAATTTCCATATGTGTTTTTTGTCTGGGTGTGTGAGTGGGGGAGAGTTACATACAATAGCATTTTACAGAAAGGTTCGGGAGTTCTGAGGACAGTTTGTTGCCGTAGATTTCATGTATAAGAATTTTTTCATGTAATCTAAAATATTCCATGTGTGGAAAACTTTGAGTATTACAAAAGCAAAATTTGGAAATAAGAGTATTATTTTATTAATTATTCATGGATCTACGAGAAAAATTCTGACATACAAAATAATTAATTAACAATTTTATTTTGTTTCATTTCCACTGATTAGAAATACCCATGGTTCATATATTTTTATCTCATGTAGTAAAATAAATTGTCTTGTCTCATGTGCGTGTCGTCTGTAACCGAAAATCGAAGTTTCGGACAACGGCGAAACTTTGTGCGGTACTAAAGTTCTCTGAATAATACGAGATTTTTTTAATTCAAATTAGCTTAACATTAGGGGGCTGGACAACCCAGTGGTTAAAAATCACTTAGAGGATTCACGTTCGATTCCTCTGACTCTGGCCAAACTGTTCCCGTGTTCAGAGTACATATTTGAATAAGTGCTTTGTGCAGTCGCGCATAAGTATCATTCAAAAATGCTCTAAATACCGCCGGTTTAAATGTCAGCAATAATCAACGGATATCCATACAAATCCTTCTTTCAGATCCTTGTGGAAGCATTCTATGGTATGTTTAAAAGAGTGTTAATCATTTTTTAAGATATTCACAGAAGAAAATGGAATATATTTCAAAAATGGCGTCACCGTATCAAAATAAAAAAATGCCCTGGCCGCATCAAAATAAAAAAAATAGAAAATTAATAAAAAAACATAAACTGGATTATTCTATGTAACACGTGAATATTAACTTTATGCTTATTTTTATGTAAAAAATAATGTATTAGACGATTTTTGGAATGCTAGAATTCTCTGTTTTTAAGAAAATCTACATTTATAGACATTTAGGAAAATAGTTAATGTAATGGGATCTTTCGAAAGCCCTCCGTACCGTCGATATATTTGTCGGAAAGATGGAGAACTCCACAGGCATGTCCTTCTCTCTGATTTTTATGAACAAATTTTATTGTATGTATTAGAGTGTTGTCCTTTTTTAAAGATGTTTCCAAAAGAATGAGATTAGCTATGCTATCAAAATGGTATCTGTTTGAGCCGGCCCATAGCAAAATAAAAAAAAAAATGTCTTAGTATTAAATCCGTGAATATTCACTCTATGCATATTTTTACACAAAACAAAATAAATAGTCGATTTTTAGAATGCTAGAACTATCTGTTTTCAATTATAGACATTTAGAAATATAGTTAATGTGATAGGATCTTTCAAAAGCCTTCCGTACCGTAGTAATATATGACAGAAAGATATAGGGGCTCCACACGCGTGTCATTCTCTCAAATTATTTTCATCTATTACACTATTCATGCACTTACAACTTGTATGGTAATGCAAGGAAAAAGGGATATAGTACCTTTAGTGCCTGTATTGCATATATGATGTATAATACTTAATTTTTGGGTGTTGTTACAGGCCTATTTTTACCAGGCATTCACACCATGAAATCCAATTTTCAATTGCTTACATTATATGTGGAACAGGGAAATAGGGGTATTTAATATATTTAGTACCTGATTTATATATAAAGGAATATTTCTCCAGCCTAAAGGGATTTTTCTCCAGCCCAACATTAAGTCTATTTTATTTGCACCACAAATGCTATTCAGACCATTTTCAATCAAATATAGGCCACTGGTATTTAAAATATAAGTAATTAAATTTCTTTAAAAAAATGATATATATATATATATATATATATATATATATATAGTTCATTCCAGGATTTCAAAAGGGCTGGGAGCTACCTTTTGAAAAAAGGCACATTACGTATGATAAGGCCAAATATTTTTAGAAGGGCCTAATTAAACATTTTAGCTAAAGGATACATTGTATAATGTAGGCCACACGTAGAATATAAAACAGATACAGACAATTTATCTATTTCATATATTTATATAAAAGTTAATTGTGAGGCACTCCTATGTCTATTAGTAAGGAAAACTCTCCTTAGTGGATCTACTTTTATAAAATCTATTATTTGGCTCTTGAGGCAGAGGGGGAGATTTTTAAAAATTAGAGAAAATTTAAGAGTTTGGCAAAATACAAAATTTATTTTTTCTGATAAGACAGACAAATTATCAGAAATATGTTTATTTTTTGATGAGCAATATTGCCAACATGCCTTTATTATTGCTATATTATCATTTTTGAAATTAAATAATTTTTCAAAACTTTAGGTGTTTTTCCTAAATCTAAGTCATTGTCAGTTTCCCCATCCTTTCCATTTCTTATAAGTTTTCAAAATTTAGATTTTTCATTTATCCAGTTTCTGAATATTTTAAACATTTATTATTACTCATTTCTTAAATCTTATTCTAAATCATATCAATGTTATTGTTATAGGCCTTTATAAGTGTTATACAATTGTTTTCAAGGTCATCATAGAAAAATTAATTTACCATGAAGAATTCAAATGCTTTTTGTGATAATTTCAAAGCACCCCCTCCCTCCCATATAATACTTTAATTTTTCAAGAATATTTCAGCTATTATTGTATGACTAAAATTACGGATTATTTCCGAATATAGCAGTTTCTTGGGTTTTCTCATCTTGATCTTACGGTCATTTTCCCCGTCATATTATCGGACGTTATGAATTGAGCAACCCTTTTTATTGTAAAAATCCCCCAATATGTTTATTTCATAACAATTAAATTCTTTATTCTTTTGAAGGAATTTGATTTTTCTTAATATTTCGACGCTTAAGAATTTAAAGAATATCACTCTGTATCACTAAACAAATATGACATTTTACTAATTTTACCGATCAAAAGAATGGGAGAGGGGGGGGGGAGGGCATAAACCAACTTTGTCTGCGTCTGCAAGTAAGTTAAAAATCTATCGAATTTAACTTTGAATTGCTGAAATTGCTCCGAGAGAGAAACTGTCGCGCACCGAAACTTAAAAAAAATGCAAAATTCTTACGATCTATAGCTTTAAAATGAATATAAAGTAAGGCTTGGCGGAATAGTAGCCTTTAAACGCACTATTTTTGTCACTCCCTTTCATATTTACTGTATAGTAGTTTATGGACTAGTACATATGTAGGTTAAAGTAGAACAACAATACGTCGTCGTAATATCAGCAATATGGCTCGGTTCAGGGCCGATCCTAGGGTGTCGGCCGCTCGCGTGCAAAGACCTAATGTGCCGCCCCTCTAGAGAATTTTTCATATTTTGACTAATACTTAACGTTGACGTTATAAATTCATCTACCTGTATAAGAGTAAAAAGTAAAACATTAATAAAAATGCAAATAAAATTTGAAGTGCAAAACTTTATTTTTAGGCCAGCTAATAGGTTATAATAGCGACAAAATACTTTAACAAAATTATAAACAAACAAAAATATTACCTTTGAAATAAAAATAGACATTTTATAATTAGAAATGCAAAACAACAGTATTTACTCAGAAAATATAATCTAATAAAAAAAAGTACTAAAGCATAAATCTCGTGAAACGAAAAGTATATAAATCAGTCCTTCTACTAAGACTACCTAATAATTAACTATAAAATAACTTTTCTGGCTTTCTGAGAAGAAAATTTGTCAATAATTTCGGTGAAATCAATTTTTTCAGAGATTTCGGATTCAATAGAGATGATGCCCAAATCTGAAAGCCTTTCTTCTGTCATATTATTTCTCAAGTAATTTTTAATAATTTTTAATTTACTGAAACTTCTTTCACCTGAAGCCACAGAAACAAGTAAGGTTAAAAAATTTCTTATTGCTAGAGCAAAATTTGGAAAACAGGGAATGAGTTCATTTTTGACTATAATTTCTAATATCTCAATTGGCTGTTTTTTACCTGCAAAAATATCTTTGAATGAAGTTATTTCATTAAAGAGTTGTATACCGTCTATATCTTTCACAATACTTCCTCCTGTACCTGTAACTTAATATCTAAGTCAATGCAGGCTTTCATGAGATCATCATTAGAAATGTTGTGAAACTCATAGAAAGCAGAATATTGAATGGCACTCAGATAATAAGGTAAATCTTTCATTTACCAAAGAGATTGCAAAATAGAAAACAGTCTTGAATTGCTGGAAGAGATTTGAAACTGGTTCATCACTACCCTCGTAATCAAATAAACGGACCTTTTTCCTGAGCTTCGACATGGGAAATTCGAGATCAATACCTAAATCTCTAGCAAGTGTTGTTGCTGAATCGACAAATAGTTTAAAATTATCGTCAGATCTTTGGGAAACTAAATATTTTTTAAGATTATCTAAGCCTTCAATGCATTTCGCGATGTTTAATTTAGGATTTTGAAGCATTTTACTCAATACATCAATTCTTAATATTAAATCATCCCAAATTAAAATTGAATACAAAAATTTAAATGTTTCAAGACTTTTAATTATTGATTCAGCACCCATTTTTGTTTTCATGTCTCTGGTGGTATCTTCAATTAAGGCATTTAATGCGGTAATAATGTTTTTAGGTCTTGTTTTAGAGGTCTAATAGCATTGATACGACTTCCCCACCTTGTTTCACTTAATGGTTTTAAAGTTAGACTTTTCACGTATTTTTTCAGTAAATCCCATCGATATGAGGACGCAGAAAAGTAATTATATACCTCTTGTACCATATAAAAAAAAACAGGAATTTCACCACTGGAGCTGGCAGCGTCATTAACGACGAGATTTAATGTATGAGCCGCACACGGCACGTATAATCGTCAATGCTCTAGGATTGATATCGAGAATCCGTTTCTGAAGCCCTATATTTTTCCCCTTCATGTTCGATCCATTGTCGTAGCTCTGACCCCGTATATTTTTAACTTCGAGCTGCAGACTAGGTAATAGCTTCTCTAATAGAAAATTGCACAGACCTTCTCCAGTGGTATTAGTTACTGGAAAAAATCCTAGAAAAAATTATAAAATATCTACCTTACCATCAGTAGTGTTCACACATCTAATTACAAACATTATTTGCTCTGTGTGGCTAATATCTGGTGTAGAGTCGAGAATTATAGTGTAATATTTGGCTTTTTTGACAATGCGTGTTATCTCATTACGAATAGATTCGGCTAAAATATTAATTATTTCATTTTGAAAATGCTGCCCTAAGTAGTGTGGAATACGTCTTTTGTTATCTTTGTATTTACTGACATTATTAAGGTGTTCTGAAATAACTGGATCAAATTTGGCCGACATCTCCACTGCCTTTAAATAATTACCATTATCTCTATGATACAACTTCGTACTAGTTCCTCTGAATGCCAAATTTTGACTGGCTAAAAATTGTACTACAGCAATCATTCTTTCAATGATGGCGAGCCATCGCTTTTTCTCTCGATTGTAAACATTTTGTTGTTCCGCGTCAATAGTACAATTATTTTCCAGCCTCGTCTTTATTTCGCACCACGATCTTATAAGGGTTTACGTGTTTTAGAGTGTTTTCATGCTTATTAAGGTAATCCGAACAATGACGCCAATCAGAAAAGCCAGTCCTTACAAGTTGTGTTGAACTATCTTTACCAAACAATTTACATGCAAAACAAAAAATACGATTTAGTTTTATGGAATATCAGAGCCACGCGCGATTTATTTTCTCCCCGTTCACTAAAGTTTTGTTATAATATGAACAGCTAAATTTTCTGCCACTCTCATCGACTGGAAATTTAAAATTTGCTACTTGTTTGGAACCATGTTCTACCAATTAATCAATATTTTCTTCCTTAAAATGTTAGGCCAAGAATATTACGTTACCTTCATTTTACTCTTAATAGTAATGCCTAAAAACTAGATAAATTGAAACCCGTTTTAGATGCATTAGTTTCAAAATTTAAATCTATACACTCCTGATAACTGATTTAAATCTATATACACTCCTGATTAACTGACACCTATTTTATTCAAGGTAAGTTATTTTTAATACGCTAAAATTTTTAATATTTTGATAAAAGAAAATTTGAAAGAAAAATATACATCAAATAGAAAATAAGAATTTTCTTTATTCCTGAAAATAGTAGAATGCTGTGTTGAACGGGTGATTTTTAGTGAATTTTTTTCGAGAGTTAGGCTTAGCGCAATAAAATTGCCGTCTCCTAGGAACAGTTTGAAAAAGAAGCGGTCCGTCCTTTGGGCCGCCGCAGTTCCGGAATGCCGCCTTCGCGAAAGTGTTAACTTTGCCGAAATAATTCAGTTCTAATTTACAAAGGGGACCGCTAAAATAAAGTTTCTTTTGACCATTGATCTGCGAGCCGCGTGCCGACCGTGGTATACATAAATAAGCCGCCGCACAGTGGAACGAAACATCCTTAGGCGTCTCAAAAATATGCCCCTTGGTTATATTTTTAGATAGAAATTTAAAATTTGGTATCCTTTTCTATGCCGTATTACCGGCTCTGCCACGAATTTCGCTATCAAATGAAGGATGTGTGTAAAGAGTAGACATTAATGGACAATGGACCAACACACTGTGCATTAACATTCTATTTTTCTTAAACTATGGGACTTATTTTGATTTTTCAATAACTATTTAAAATTCAGCATACTTATTCGACTTATTATAAGTTTTAAAAAACTTTGTTTGATTGATAGAACTATATGCGGCCTGCGGCCGCCCCTTGTTTTGGCCGCCCGCGTGCGGTGCACGCACTGCACACCTGCTAGGATCGGCCCTGACTCGGTTGATGTCCTTTATTTGCTTTCGGCTCCTAAAGATGCAGCGTATACCCGAAACTAAGCAGCATTATTCGAATATAGGAGTCTTACCAGAAACTATTGCATATAGATTATTTTTTTTTTTAATTTATCATGATGCAAAATATGTTATAATGAATATTTAACCAATAGAGTTTCGAGTCGAGTAACATTTTAATTTTGATGTACAACTTTAATTCCGGTTATACATCCGCTTTCGGAAACCATTTAAAATTTGAGGCAGTTGTAAAAATGATGAAAACCCTTAGTACAGCGTGTAAAGTTCGACAGGGCGCTGGTAGGGTCAAAGGATAAAATCACCACCTCCGCGCTAGGTTATGTATCAAGACACATCCTATATATCTAAGGAATTAGACGACTATAAAATATAAAACGGATATATTAGACGAAATATCTAAGTATAGAAATATTTACGGGGTTTGGCCTGTCATTTCGTTAATCGCTAGGTTTTCAAATTGAATCGCCGACGTGGGAATTTTAATACCTGGACTAGGGGGCTGGGGAGAATGAATGTTCACCCCAGGCATGGGGAACAATGAAAACCCTTTAGGGTAACGGAGATTATCGCCCTTCCGCCTATCTTGACTTGTCAAGCTCAGAGAGATGTGATTTCACCCTACGGGGCGAGCGAAGCCGACAAAGGTCGAAGGATAACGCTAATGGTGTCCCGCTATATTAGTTCACACATCACTCATTTGGTTGTAAATATTGTTGTAACTTTGAGTCTGTTTAAAGTACCTTGACTTTGAGTGGCTTTAAGCGATCGAAATGTATCCATACAATTCTTTCTCCCAGATACTTGTGAATGTATTCTATTGTAAGTCTTAAAAGTGTTGATCATTTTTTAAGATATTCACAGAAAAAAAATTGACTAAACTACAAATGTGGCGTCCACTTTAGCCGGTTCACATCAAAATTAAAAATATCAATTATTCTTATATTTAGTTCATGAAAATGTACTTTATGCATAATTTTATGCAAGAAAATAAATGTGCCGATTTTTAGAACGGTAGAAGTGGCTGTTTTGTAGGAATTTTACATTTATAGACATTTAGAAAAGTAGCTAATGTGATGGGATCCTTCAAAACCAAAATTCGGCAACTACTAATTTATTTCTGCAGTGCGTATACTTTAAAAAATGTGATAGTTTGAACTAAATGTCTTATTGAAAGTCCATTTAAAAATATATTTACAAACACGTTTTAAAAACAATCACAGTCGAAAAATTTTATAAAAATATTGATTTATAAAAGTAATATATTGATTAAGAATATGACTAAAACTCGAATTATATGAAATTCCATATCTGTATATGCAATTGCATATTTGAACACTTAATTATAGAGCATGTAAATACATAAAAGGCCTTTAGATGCATATTTCAAGTACTTTATTTTCTTTTAGCTTGCATTTTTTATATTTTAACTATTTTTTTACCTTTTTAAAATAGCTAGATAAGTTAACATTGTACAAAGCTAAACATATTTCACATTCAACACCCAAATTACATGACGTACTAAGGTTATGAAAATATCATAAGAAATGGTGAAATATTTCCAGGGTAAAATAACAAGTGACAGGTTTGGTAAAAGAAATGGAAAGCAACTTATACGAGTACCTGACGTTTTACATACGTTTTTTCAAAGAGCTGTTGTGTAAAATTTTCTATATAAGCATTGAGTAAAAATGCCTAAAATTAAATCTAGTAAATCAAACCGAATAAAATCATGCATTTATAATCATAGAAAAAGCTGTCTACAGGTGGTGTTATTATATTGTGTAAATGCGAGAAAAAATTATTCAGAAAAAATATCAGATCAGCTTGCAAAATCTGCTATCCACATTTCAGAGAAAAAAAAAAAGAAAAAAAACTGGAGAGTGAACACGCAGTTATAACTAAATCGTTTTCAGCATAAAATATTGAAAACTAAATATCACTTTTAGTTCTAAAGATTACGATTACTGTCCAATAATATCAGTTAATATTAAAAGAACATTTTTGGCATTAAAATGATTTTAGATGATAAACAACAAAGTCTACGTGTCAAGAACTTAGAAAAACACATTAGTTGGTTACAGCAATAACATTTACTCACTATATGAAAATTTTAACTGCATTTGAATAATGATATAAAAACTTTTGATTTGCAATAATAGTTTGCTTGAGTTTGGGTGAAATTCCCTGTTTTTAAATGCTTTCAGATGCATAAATGATATTCGAACAAAATATATAAATACATGTATTTTATTTTATAAGTGATTATTTCTTGAATTTTTGATGCATAGTTGCATGCATATTTTGACAAATTTTAGTGCATGTTATGACATTAGTGTAGTATCGAAGGAGACATATCGTGCAACTGCAGTTATGTAGGAGGCCTCATAACCATCCATTGATAATGATTAGGTTAGTTCTTCATATATAATTGCATTATGTTCTATATAGAGTCCATATTGGAGTATTAAATCCATCACTGTAAACAACCACATTTGATCTTCGACCTCCCTCCCCTGTTCGAGATCCTGACGGCACCTATATACCAATCTTGACACTTATTTAAAAAATTTAAAATTTTTGATTTTCATAAATTTCATTGAACTGTCAGCAAAAACATATCAATATTTTCCCTCAAAAGGCTCTCTTTGGTTTGGCCCAAGGATGCCTTATCAGCAAGCACAATTGAGAGGGAAATTAGACACTCTTATAAAACATCGAGTTTTTGCAATAAATTAATTTTTAGCATTTGGCAACAGAAGTTTGTATCCTTTAATCTATGTTGTTAAATTATTACAAGATATGTTTAGCTATATTTAAAAACTGTAAACACAGACAATAGTCATGATTTCGGAAAAGTAAAGGTGACAATCAAAACTCTCATAATGCCGGATTTAGTTTTCTATTTGGACCCTATAGTACAGAGAACTAACTAATTTAGAAATCGTTTTCGAAATTTTTTTATGTTTATGGTTTTAAGCTTCAAATTAAAGAATTCTTTTAACATAACTAGGGATAAATGTGTCATTTTGAATGGATTATAAATTATTTTTTTAACAGACATATTCTTAAAATAACACTTAAAAACTTCCCATAAAGTAATTATTGTGTCCTATGAATATCCCTCACTTAAACAAAAATCATTTCTATCATATCGAAACTAGTTCACCATAGATTACATATAATGGGGCACTTTCATTTGTCGAGTCGAGATTCTGAATACTTTGACAGAAACATTTAATTTATTAACAACCCAGATTTTACATAACTAATGATTATTATTGCAGTAGTTATGTGCCTTTAAATAAAATATGTGCTTTTAAATTTAAATTGTAAATAAATTATTGTTTATCTTTAGAAATTTCAAAAGTTTCTTGATTTTTTCTCAAATCCGTATTTTTTCTAAAATATGTAATAACTTTTTATATGTGATATTATTATCGTTAAATCTACTTCCTGTCATCCAGCATTTTAGAGGTGGTAAAATAAAATTGCATTTCAGTTAGAAAGTGTTTCATAATCAATGCTTTATGCATGATTAATTTTTCTTGTTTAGTAATAACACAAGAACCGGAGCAGCTATAAAACCCAAATTTAGCTTGTCGTTGACTTTTGTGATATACATTAATTCTTTGTATTTTAAACCTTATTGGATTGTATTATATTTTAACATTTGTATTTATATTTTTGGGGGTACCAAAAATATTGGATTGTGCCCCGCCTCAGGATATGATGAAATAACACATCTGAACATGTCAAAAGTAAGAGATGTGTTTACAAATGAATAACACAAGATAACTCGGGCGTGCTAAACCAACATACATTTAGTTTCGGTGCATTCATTAAGAATCATGTTGTTTTATGTGCTAAAATGTTTTAAACTAAGAAATTTACTTATACAGAAATGCATAGCTAATCATATTTTAATGATTTTCTTATTATGTAGCTGAATGATCCCCAATAGCTACAAAACTGGCAGCCATGTTGGTAGTATACAGCTATATGGGAACATCCTTCAAAATATTGTGTCTCTCAAAGGTATAAAAAAGTCGTAACACGTAATCAAAATGATTCTGTATTTTAAATCCAAGCATAAGCAGCTGCTGTTAAAAGATCCAGTATGTTTCGTTGTCGTATACAAGCCTTTCTCATAGGCATTGCCAGAATCTCTGAAGGGAGCGGGGGTCAGGGGTTCAAAGATCAAATGGGGCTACAATGCTGGATACTTTATAGCCGATATGGACACCAATAAGCAAAATATTTTTTGTGCAAATGATAAGGGAAACTTGGACAACATATTCAATCGATAATAAAAGGAAAAAGCAGCGTGAAACTGTTTCGAGGATATACTGGATCCCCTTTGTTAGTGCTATAGAACCAACAAGTCAAAAAGACGAAATGGACACAAACAGAGGTGTGCATATATATCCAAGTCATGGATTGAATAATGCTCAAAATTAATGATAAAAATTACATCAATGCAAAGCTGAAATATTTTATTTTTGTATTTATATTTTTTTTATAAAGCTTACAACCATATTACTGAAAATTCTTACTTCAAAATTTTCTCTATCTCAGGTAAACTTATTATAATAGGCGAACAGTAAGGATCTTAGAGTGTTGTTGTTGAGACCCAGACTGTCTGACTTACCAGAAATGTGAAAGGTAACTGTTTGGACGGCCGGGGAGAGCCACCCAATTTAGACCGGGTCAACAGGAACCCTACCCTCCTTCCCCTACCACTAACCTCTCGGAAGGACTTACGGACCCACATGTTTAACGGATCTTAAAGTGTGTGCATGTGTGTTGGGGGGTTGACAATCAAATGGAGGATACAATGCTGAAAATAATCTTTCGGTTACATTCTAATAAATTAACCTAAAAGAGCATTCATTTATATCCATCATCTAACTGCAGTAATATAAATGTTATAAACAGAGAATCAGTATTATGTAAACCGGTGGTGTCAACATTTTATGCTTGTGACAACATTGAAGCACAACTATACTGACCTAATGTGTTTATGAATCGCATTTCATGACCAATAAAATATAGCTTACGACCCTACAAGAATAATTTATACTTTTATAATTCGAGGATAGATCAAATTCAGAAGTGTAACTCATATTTGATCTTCTACACCCCCACACATTATTTTTGGAATTCCAACTATGCCTATGATAGGAGGTCTGCATATGAAAGAAACACATTGCAGTAAGAGTTTTCAGGAATCTGGTCGTAAGTTTCATAAAAGACAACAGGTTTCTTTCAAATACAAAATGAAACTTTGTCATCTTTGCCCTGATGCACGTTTAAGCATTAATGTTTGACATTATTCAATCCACGACTTGGGCATATATACCACTCTAATTCTTCTCTTTGTGTCAGATTTTGTCCTTTCGATTTCAGGTTTGTTGGTTCTTTAGCATTGATGAAGGAGATTTCGCGTATTCTCGAAACAGTTGTTAGCCACAATTTTATTTATTTTTTCCTTGAATATCTTAGCCTTGTTTTCCCAATCCTTTGCACAATATGTTTTCGTTTTCGTATTTGTATAAGGAAGAACTGAGAATAAAAATTCAAAAAGTTAAAATTTTAAAAGAAAAGCAATTTTTTTTAAAGTTAAAAATAAAATATTAAAAATATTTCCTAATTTGTTATTAAAACTATTTCGTTACTCAAACGTTTATATTTGAAAGGCAGAATTCCCTATACTCCTTTGTACGGAACTCACACATTATTGAAAAATGTACTTGTACGGAACTCGCTCGTTGTTGTAAAATTTTATTTAATATGTACATAAATCGCAAGAAATGGCACAAAATTTCAGTTGCACGGAAGTCGCACGTACGGAAGTAAAATTTACCCTTTAGCTGATTGCTTTTTCAAAGAGAAGATCTCTTTAAAAAATCAGTGTAGATTACGAGTGGGACAACGGTAATCTCAAAGGGAGAGTCTCTCAAAAGGACAGGTGTATAGCATAATACTATCCCAAACGTCTTGAACCCAATTCCTCTGAGAGTAGCTCTTTGCCCATTTCAGAATCTATTACTTTACGAACCTTGGTTGAAGTTCACCCTCTAGGTTTACCCTTCGAGGCGTAATACAGCACAATAGATCAAAAGTAGCGCCTTTGACCCACTGACTGTCGGTCAAAGAATGAAGAGGGGACTCCTTGGTACAGGAAAGAAAATACCTCCAGAAAAAGGGTTTTTATATTTTAAACTCGTCATATATGATAATCTTGATTCATCTAATATACTTCAGAATGTGTTTCAAATCAGGCGGTTCTTCTTTCAAATAAATAAAACAAAAGAATAAAAAATGATGTGTTTAGCATATGACTTTTAACAAATCTCGATTTTGTTGGAAAAATAACACAATCTAATTCCTGTTTACTGTTAGAGCTCCCAAAAATTAATAGACTTATTGCAGTTACCAATTGAAAAATATGCATAAGAGATCTCGTGTAAATTGCTTTATTTCGTTAGATATAGTGCTCTCGGTGGAAAAGCAAAATATCTAATATCTCCCAATATATATCTCCCGAATAATATCACCCGATTAGTTTTGGATTGAACTCGGATTAATAAAATGAAATACATTGAACTCTATGGAACCTAATTTTTCAAATATTTAAGTGAATTTAAAATTCAAAAATTGCTTCGAAAGTTTTAGGAAATAATTAAATTATCCCATAAATATATAAAAAAATAAGCAAAATATATTCGGTAGTTTTTAAAATAAAAATTAAAATAATAATTACACCCATATTATAGACCCGGCCGCCCACTTTTGATGCTCTATGTCTTCGGATGAGTCGGACGGCCTGGGTTTTCGACCCATATTATAGGAAAAGACCACGGGAGATACTTCAAAATAAAATATGTCATCCATCCTGAGTCAAAACCGTGACTTTTAAAAGTCTTTTTAATTTATATTTAGTGTTGCATCCTTCCTAAAACTGCTGTTTTTTGCGTTTTTCTGTGCATCTATATTCTGCACCAACGCAATTCCAATATTTTTCTAGCTAAAATGATCATCAAATTTTGATTATTTCTACACCGGAGCCTAATTTTAACGTATGCAGAATATAAACACATCAAGCTGTAAGATGCGTTGTATACGAATTGCTGAATCTTTTTAACGCTGGCTTTTTATCTCTGGAGACTGGAATAAAGATGATGAAAAATGAATAAAACTGAATAAATTTGATGAATGAAATAATCATTGATTTTACATAGAGAAGCAGACGATTTTTTATCATTGCTTTTTTTGATAAATTTCGAGCATAAGTTTTAAGCATAGTAGAGTTAGAAAGTACTTTTGCTTCCATGGTTTTATTTTTTAAGTAAAAAATATATTATAGCAGTGTGATGAATAAAAGGAATGGAATAAAAGAGTTTGAATGAAATATTTACTACATTTACATGGAGAACCAAGGCGATTTATATTTCGAAGACGTTATTTGAATAAAGTTCTTTTTTTTATGAAGTTTTAAGTTTTTAAATATTATAAATTATTGTAGTATTGTGATAATTTAAAAAATATTACCGCTGAATTATAGCATTTTATAGATGCTTAAATAAAATTGCATTTTAGTTGGAATGTGTTTCATAATCAATGCTTTATGTATGATAGATCTTACTTGTTTTAATTATCACAGAACTACAATCATTTATTTCACTTGGAAAATTAAACCATGGAGGTAAAAGTATTTTCTAACTCCATGCTTAAAACTTCTTTCAAATTTTATTCAAATGACATCATCGAAATATAAGTCGTCTGGCTTTCTATGTAAAAGCAGCGAATATTTCACTCAAACACTTTTATTCCAGACTCAAGAGTTAAATAATTTTGCTTGAAAAAATCAGCAATTCTTATACAAATCATCTTACTTGTTTACATTTTACATTTATTAAAGTTAGGCCTCGTTGTAAAAATAATCAAAGTTTGATGATCATTTAAGCTAATAAATGTTGTAATTGCGTTGGCGCATAATACAGATGCACAGAAAAACGCAAAAAAAAAGCGGTTTTAGGACGGATGCGACACTAAATATAAATTAAGAACTTTAAAAATCACGATTTTGACACAAGATGGATGCCATATTTTATTTTGAAGTGGGTCACGTTATCTCTTCATATAATATGGGTGTAATTAATATTTTAATTTTTATTTAAAAAACTACCAAACAAATTCTGTTGGAAATTTTTTTTTTATATATCTTATGGAATAATTTGAATATTTTCTAAAATTTTCGAAGCAATTTATGAATTTTAACTTCGCTTAAAAAATGTTTGAAAAATTAGGTCCCATAGGGCTCAATGTATTTCATTTCTTCAATCCGGGTTCAATCGAAAACTAATTAGGTGATATTATTCATTTACATTCCCATGTGTTCCACAGACTGTCTCAACAACATACTAAAATTTCATTTTTATGAAGTCCTTTTTACGGCAGTTATTGTGTAAACGGACAGACAGAATGAACAAAGTCATAAGCACTGTTCAACTGTGTTGTAAAGTAGTAATAAAAATAATTTCGTATTTGCAAGTTGGATACTATTTTATATCTACTTATAGTGTGATTGTAAAACAAACTTGCGCAATAGAATTTTGCACTATACACGTAGACCAACATTAGTAGATGGTAGTTTCATTTTATGAAGGATGCATGGCTTAAAACTTTCTGGTGTCCACAGAGCGAGCAAACAGGTTTCGGATTCCTTTGAAGTCTAGTATTATCAGCAGTATTGTTCACGCAGACATCTTCTACTAAGGGGACTGTGGCCTGAAGGCATGCTCTACCTTGTGGCAGAGTTATAGAAGCGTGGTTAGTTAGCACCTGTGAGTCTTAGCGCCTTTTCCCTTGAAACCGGAAATGTTTGTTAAAGACGTCACGGCATTGCATGATGAAAATTGGCATTCCTAGGATTTAATGGAAAGTTTACAATTTCAAACTAAAAATAAACTCATGTAGAACACAGAAAATGAAAATCAAACATTTGTAACTAGAGCTCCAATTGAATTTTATTATTATGGCAATGTCACTTGCGTTTTCTTGACACGGAACAATATTTTTAATTGTTTCATTTGAAACATTTTCAAAATTTTTTTCAATCTGGTTGTTACAATTAAAAAATATCTAGAAAGTGGATATATATTGATGTACGTAAAGAAGAAAATATATTTCAAATTTTGTATTCAAGTTATTCTTCTAAAATATAACGTAGAAATACCACATTAAAAGTAATTTTTTGTTTAATTAGCGACAGCTTAATCACGCCGATAAATGTACGTTTATCTGTGTTATACATCTTATACATTCAGTATAAATTCGGGAATAAAAATTATATTCAAAACAAAATATTGCTATAAAATCTGAAAGTCCTAAAAAGTTGAGTTCCTATTAGGAAAATTAAAAAAGAATACTATCAGATTCCACATAATAATTTGATATTAGTAGCTGCATTCCTTATTATCGTGTTCTTATCTCACACATTCAATAGTATTCGAGGTGGGCTCAAAAAGTTTTGAAACCTGCTTATTTGTTAATGTCTTGAATTCGAATAATTTCGAGGGTAGAAATTCCTTTTATACAATTAGTACGAGAAACTAAGAATATGTCATTTAAAAGGAAAATTATTTTAAATAGAAGATTCGGTCCGTTTTTTAAATATAAAGGATCTGGAGTTTAAGTATCCACTGGACTTTTTTATATATTCGTTATACCTCATTGGTTAAGTCTACTTCTGTCACAATCGTCATCAGAATATAAAAAATATATATTTTATTTTCACATACTATTGTATAGAATAGGTATTATTTTCTTGAGAAATTTCGAATTCAAAATTTTGATGGAAGATATCCTGACGGAAGACAATTATTGAATTTCATAATTTGATTAGATAATTTTTGAGAATAAATAATATATTAATACTAATCAAATTGTTTCTGGGCAAAATATAATTTTGAAAAATATATAAAAGAAAAGAGGACAAAATAAAATATTCTTTATTAAAAATCTAGAAAAATTGAATGCTTTAATGACATATATTAAAATAGATTTTATTAATTTTATGCTATTCTGTAAAAGAAACCGAAAATATACAATTGCTTAAAAAATACGATAACCCATATGGATGAAGCAGAGGCTATGGTATTTAAATGACAGGTGTTATAATGACGTGGAATATAAATAGAATACAGTGTCTGATTGCATACGCAAGTATATAATTTTATCTGTTGCTATATTAGCTTCAAATATTCAGTGGGACGGTCTGTTTGGACATCAGGGATAGTGCCACCCAATTAAAACCATAACCCAGTGGGAGCGACATCCACAGGGACAGTGTCCTCCTTCCTCTAACGTCAGCTTCTCGGCAGAACTTTCAAACCCACATATTAAACGTGCCCGTATTCAACGTGAACAGAGGGTCGTCAGTTTAGGCAGAGCTAGAAATCGAATTCGGGTCCTCCAAGTGCAATCCCCGTGCCTTAACCACTGGACTATCCCACCCCAAAGTTCATTCATCTGTCCTTCAGACCGTATGCAATAGAGAAAAATCCACCGGGTTCATGAATAATAATTTAGTATATAGAGCATTTGGCGAAAATGTTATCGTGCCCAAATAACATTTTTAAATAAGTTATTTTTAAAAACATTTTATATAAAGGACACTTCTCATTGCAGATACTATCTTCCATGGACAAGTTTCGCTCTTATTCTGCGCTTGTCAGCAGGGAATAGCAGAAATATGTAATGATAGTAAGAAACATGTTACAATTTTTTGCGAGCTTCTATGGGAACTGACAATTTCAGTCCTTCCACGCGGTTGGTATAACATTTGCTTACAATTTAACTCAGGCCACACGGAGCTGCTAAGGCAAATTTCATAAAACACAAATCCGATTATAAGGGACGTCTCCCAAAAATATGAAAGATATCCCAACCACAATTTTTAATCAATTTTATGCCGGTCATATAGAAGGATTTAAATTGTCATTTTCCATAAAAGCTTGTAAAAATTGCGGATTTTAGCAAGTTTTGTACAACCTTTGCAGCTGACGAGCTGTATCTTCCATGCTAACGAGCGCATAATAAACACGAAACCGGTCCATGGATGTTGATATCTGCAGTGGGAGAGCCATTCTTATTTTGGGGGGCGCCCTTTATAAGTGGGTTTTGTGTATAATACACTTTTATATGTTTAATAATTTTTTCTCAATTTTGCATTCATTCGGTTATGTGTTAGGGCATGTGTTACAGAATGTATAATTTCTTATGTTTCTTCTCTTCTAACTACGAACGCATTTTTTATTTATGTAATTTTAGTTCACTTTTCAACTAGTTTCGAATGAAAGAAGTTGCAGCACATACAACGTATATATATAAATATTACACAGTTTTAAATAGTGTCTGTCCTCAGTAAAAATGTGTATTCACGATCCTTAGTTAATAGATATACGTACCCTTGTTTTTAGATATTAGATATACGTACGATTACTCTCGGTAAGAACTTATATATCTAATGCCAGGCATTGTCCTCATTCTAACGGTATATACACATGGCCTCATTCTAACGGTGTATATGCATCGTCCGCATTCTAACGGTGTATATGCAATGTCCGCATTCTAACGGTGTATATGCATTGTCCGCATTCTGACGGTGTATATGCATGGTCCGCATTCTGACTGTGTATATGCATGGTCCGCATTCTAACGGTGTATAAACATGGTCCTCGTTTACCTTGCAAAAATACATACTTGAAATAAAACTATTTTTAAAATTTTCGTGCCACATATGTCATTAACTTCCTTCCAGGATGCCTAAAATGTGAAAATTATATCAGAAAAATCATTGTTTCTGGAGGTCCTCAGTTTGGTGGGTTCCCCGCAGCGTCCTCGTTTTCCACCAAAAACCAACCTGTGTGTGTGTGTGTGTGTGTGTGTCAGTGAGTCTGTGGAGACGATAACTGACGAACGAATGGACCGATTCGAACCAAATTTGGTACAAAAATCACAATCCGTAAACACTGGAAGCCTATTGTTTTTATACGTAATCGAATGTTCAGAACCCCCCTAAATTTTCGAATGAAATTTTGAAACAATCGTCAAAAAATCAAAACCACTAATAAAGTTACACAAATAGACATTTCTTATGTAATTTTTCATTAGGAAACGATTGGCATGAATTTTAGAACGCTAACATGAACCGTTCTCGAGATATTGTACATTTTTCAAAAAAATTATGAAAAAGTCACATAAAAAAAAAAAATTCCTATTGAGAAACATGTTCACTTTTCATATGTAATACCATGCGATAAATTGAGTGACATCATTCTCGTGGATCTAGCTCGTCCCATTCATGAAAAAATATACTTTGAATAATACTTTTGTATTTGAACGCCAATAGTCATTTATCTGCTGTAAGAATAACTTTTTTTTAGTGCATAACGCTTGGCGAGATTTTGGCGACGAATTTGGCGGAATGTCGCCAACTTGGCGACTTTTTTGAAATGTTGCCAAATTAATGAAAATCTCGCCAAATGGATAAAAATGATGCTAAATCAATGAAAATGACGACTCATTGTCGAAAATTCAATATCTTGGAAAGAATATTAGTATCTACTATAAGAAAAACCTATTTTTTTACTGTAAAAGTAGTAAATTCATTACATTATATAAGGAAAGTCATGTGTTGCCCACATCAGATTTTTTTTTTTTGTAAACAATTTAACCCAAATATCCTTTAGAAACCAGGAGGGTTATGCAGCGTTAATACTTCGCTGAGTTTATGATAGACTACGCTACAGCCGTAATTTTGACAGTGCCTGCCTTTGACTATGATAAATTTCTTTAAAGATTAAAAGCGATTCATTATTGTCAGTCATATAAGTAATTTGTTTAAATAAATGAATGTCGATCGTGTCTAAAATAATAACGAAACACAATGTAGAGCTCGGTTATAAGAGGGGGAGAAGAGAGAGAGAGACATTTTTGAACGAAATTTAGTACAAAAAGTACAATCAGTGAATACTGGAAGCCTATCGATTTAAAACGCAATGGAATGCTTCGAAGAACCCTACATTTTCGAATGAGTTTTTGAAAAATGCATCAAAAAATCAGAACCTTCAATAATATAGCATGAATAATCATTTTACATGTAATTTTTTATTGAAAATAATTGACACAAATATTAGAACGCGCAGTATGAACCGTTCTCGAGATATTGCCCTTTCAGCAAATACATTTATAAAAAAATCTGATGTGGGCAACACATGACTTTCCTTATATAATGTAATGAATTTACTACTTTTACAGTAAAATAATAGGTTTTTCTTATAGTAGATACTAATATTCTTTCCATGATATTGAATTTTCGACAATTTGTCGTCATTTTCATTGATTTAGCGCCTCTTTTATCTATTTGGCGAGATTTTCGTTAATTTGGTGACATTTCAAAAAGTCGCCAAGTTGGCTACATTCCGCCAAATGCGTCGCCAAAATCTCGCCAAGCGTTATGCACTAAGAAATAAGTTATTCTTACAGCAGATAAATGACTATTGGCGTTCAAATACAAAAGTATTACTCAAAGTATCTTTTTTCATGAATGGAACGAGCTAGATCCACGAGAATGATGCCAGCCAATTTATCGCATGGTATTACATATGAAAAGTGAACATGTTTCGCAATAGGAAGTATTTTTGTTTTATTTTATATGACTTTTTGATATTTTTTTAAAAAAATGTACAATATCTCAAGAACGGTTCATGTTAGCGTTTTAAAATTTATGTCAATCGTTTTCTAATGAAAAATTACATAAGAAATGTCTATTTGCGTAATTTTATTAGTGGTTTTGATTTTTTGACGATTTTTTCAAAATTTCATTCGAAAATTTCGGGGGTTCTGAATATTCGATTGCGTATAAAAACAATAGGCTTCCAGTGTTTATGGATTGCGATTTTTGTACCAAATTTGGTTCGAATCGGTCCATTCGTTCGTCAGTTATCGTCTCCACAGACTCACTGACACACACACGCACACACACATCACTTCAAAAATGCTTGATTCGTGATCAGGGATGCTTGAAACGTACTCTCCCGTCGAAAACTCGAATTCGAATTTTCGACCCCGTCACAATACTTTCCTTATACATTATGTATATAAGGAAAGTAAAAATCACATAAAATAAATAAAAGGTATTAACTATTGTGAAATATGTTCACTTTTCATATAATATTATGCAAAACATTTGTTGACGTCAATATAGTGGATGTACCTCTTCCATTGACGAGAGAAAATATTTTGTGTGATAGTTTTGCATTTTGACGTTTAACAATTCACCAACAGTCATTTATATACAACGTGATTAAGATAAGATGGGCCAAACTTTACGAAGTGGTAGTACACATCAAACCAAACATTTTCGATTATAGTTTGCCGGGTCGGAAATGAAACGTAAAGGCGTTATAACGTGCTTACTCGTTAGCAAATTCCCATAGACTGACCCCCACGATCGCCCGATCTGTCATGTCTTGACTTCGTGTCTTGACTTTATGGGGATATCGTAAGAGTCTCGTCTATGATACTGTCCTTGAATCTGAAGAGGAAGTCGTCGCCAAAATTTCAGCCGTTGCTGCCGAAGTGCGCGACATGCCTGGTATATTCGAGAGAGTTCGCCAATACGTGCATTCAGGTTGGCGGTCGGTCTTTTGAGCCATTACTGTAATTATTGTTTATTAAATGTCAGTTTATAACTTCTAAATCATTGTGTTTTCGCCTCACCTCATCGGCTTCACCATTAAGCGCCCACTTGCGCATTTAACTTCCATTTCCGACACTGTAAGCTACGACAAAAAATGCTAAAAATATAAAAATGTTAAATATATAAATTATACCTAATTAAGTTTAGGACGAAAATGAAAGTATCAGTCGATTGTTTACAAAGTGAAATGGGTTCCGACAATTGTCATAAAAAGTGTTCATTCATCAAAATCTCGAATTCGAAAATCTTTGGGGAACAATATTTTGTCAAAATGTAAGATAGTGAAAATATATATCAAGACTTGACTGAAACAGTACGGATACATTTCAACCAAGCAATACATTTTAAAGAACCGATAATGCCTAGATATTTCGTAAAATTAACTTACAAACCATAAAATTCTCACATTGAAAGAGGAAATTATTGATCGTTACAATTATTAGTAATGACTCAAATTTAAAGCAAAATAAACTTTTGAATATATTTTTAAAATGACTAAACATCAAAATAAATTATCCAACTTTTCATTACTTTCCTTATATACATAATGTATAAGGAAAGTATTGTGACGGGCGACGGGAGAGCACGTTTCAAGCATCCCTGATTACTAATTAAACATTTTTGAAGTGATGTCTGTGTGTGTGTGTGTGTGTGTGTGTGTGTGTGTCAGTGGGTCTGTGGAGACGATAACTGAAAAATGCATGGACTGATTCGAACGAAATTTAGTACAATAATCACAATCCATAAACACTGGAAGCCTATTGTTTTTAAACGTAATCGAAAGCTCAGAACCCCCCTAAATATTCGAGTGAAATTTTGAAAAAATCGTCAAAAAATCAAAACCGCTAATAAAGTTACGCAAATAAACATTTCTTATGTAATTTTTCATTAGAAAACGATTAACATAAAATTTAGAACGCTAACATGAACCGTTCTCGAGATATTTCACATTAAAAAAAATATATTTCCTATTGAGAAACATGTTCACTTTTCATATGCAATACCATGCGATTAATTGGGTGACATCATTCTCGTAGATCTAGTTCGTTCCATTCATGAGAAAAGATACTTCGAGTAATACTTTTGTATTTGAACGCCAATAGTCATTTATCTGTTATAAGAGTAACTTATTTCTTCATCAGTAAAACTTGGCGAGATTTTGGCGACGAATTTGGCGGAATGTCGCCAACTTGGCGACTTCTTGAAATACTGGCAAATTAGCGAAAAATCTCGCCAAATGGATTAAAATGACGCTAAATCACTGAAAATGACGACTAATTGTCGAAAATTCAATATCTTGGAAAGAATATAAATATCTACTATAAGAAAAACCTATTATTTTTACTGTAAAAGTAGTAAATTCATTGCATTATATAAGGAAAGTCATGTGTTGCCCACATCAGATTTTTTTGTGATGCAATCGACACTCTTCTCCCTTAGATTCATTGCTTTTGACGTCATTTTCTGGTAAGTTAACACTAAAAGTAATCTGTTTCAAAATAATATGAAACGTTTTATTGAAAATTTATTATTTTGTTTTAAATAATGTGAAAATGCGGAAATTTACTTTTCACGAGAATATAAAATTTATTTATCTGGAAACTTCGGATTATTTTAACATTAATTATTAATACACTTATTGACAAAAAAAAAAGGTTATGCTCCAAGAAGTATGTGTTGGAACCAAATGAAACTTTATGCGTGATCGTTATGGCGATGGTTTAATGACGATTATTTTACCCCAGCGCCAACCATATTATTATCTCAAATGATTTTGGTGTTTTTCTAACAAGTTTTAACTACTTTTACCTCTATATTTTCAAATATGAACCAGTATTAACCTAAGATATCTCACTTTGTTTGATCCATTATAATAAAGGAAGATGTATGATTCTCTGTCTGTCCCCTGTAGCGGAAAATTTATGCAACGTACGGCAATGAAATTTGTCATATAGGTACTTCAGGACACTGTGCAATGCACTTCGTCGATATTTTTTTTAATTCGAGGTATTGGTAGTTTATCTTTTATTTCTTTTATGTTTTAACACGGTATTGTATGAATTTCATGCAAATCTGTTTTTAGCGACCGAAAATTTTATTATATAGTTTTTATCTTTATACTTTCGAAAAGATCAGAGAACATTCTTTACAATAATGTTTGAAACAAATACGTAGGGCAACTACTTCATATATACTTATTTTTTAAATACATCGAAATTTGTATTTTTTTGATTATCTGATACTTATTTTGCGGCATCGAATAAACTAAGATTAGCGCAATTCTATAGTTTGGCGAAAAGGTGCGTGAATATCTTTGTATTCTAACAAAAAATATTACGCAATTACATATGTAATTACGAACGTAATTACATTTTCTATGGTTTTTTTAAGCGAACACATAAAATTCAGAATATCGTGTCTGCAACGAAGTTCGGCAAATTTCTGCAACCTGTTTACTGCGGTTGCCAGACTGATGGCGGGATTGAAGCCATGCATACAGGAAGGGGAATACTTTTCAAGTGACTACAGAAAGGATAGATTTTTTTCTTTTTAGCCTTCCGCATTTGTAGCGGTGTACTCTTTGCGTTTAAACTAGGAATTTCGAATTTGTGGTGATTTGGATTGAAACTAATTTGGTGATTTGGAAAGTGAGTGGTATTACCTTTAAATGTATTATTTAAGTAGAGGACGCTTTCTTACTCTATATATAATCAAATATGTGTATGTCTGTTTATGTCCTTGTCTGTTGCAAAATTTCTAGACAACGTGCTGCCAAGAAATTTGGTACAGAGGTACTATGGCTACCAAGCAGAAATACCTCATCGAGAATTGAAAAATTGAATTAATAAATGCAATTAACCCCTGTATTAAACCCATGCAACGCAGAGTATATTTTTACTTTCCCTACAGCACATGGATATAGGGGAAATATTGGAGTCGTGTTGAAGATTGCAACTCGAGTTTTCGATTGATCTACACGTTTTGAAATCTGTATATTACGAAAAACAATTTTTAGAGTGACGTCTGTATGTGTGTCTGTGTGTCTGTGCAAAGAATGTATCCACTCTAACTCAAAAATTAATTGACCAAATTTTATAAAATTTTAAAAGCAAAGTACTTGTGGGTTACCCTTGTATTGATTAGATTTTGATATGATTTTGGTACGATTCGGGTTAAAAGAACCTGCTTTCTTTTGCGAAATGGCCCGCAAAAATTATATGTATACACTCTAGCTGAAAAACTAATGGACCAAATTTCACAAAATTTGGTAGATAAGTCTCTTGTGAGTTACCCTGATAATAATTAAATTTTGGTGCGATTCGTAAAAAGAACCTGCTTTTCTACAAAAAGTCAGTGTCATTTTAAATAATGATACGTGTTATTTTATGCAATTAAACTTAATTTAATGAATTATGAAAGAAATTAGGAAAAAATGAATTTGATTCTGTAGGGTATTGGATCTTATGGGTTACCCTGGTGTTGGATAGATTTTTCGGGAAAAACATTCGGGAAAATGGAACCTGTCCTTTTTTGTAAAATGACCCGAAAAAATCATAAAAATCTTAAAAGACTACGTATGCTCAAATGCACCAATAAAATGATTGTGGTATGCGTTATTATTGACGATGAAAAAATAAAACCAACCACATTACCCCAGAACTAGCCGTTCTGAAGAACTTCATATTTTCACTTTTTTACTGTGGCGCTTTTGAAAATATGTCCAGTTGCAAAAGGAAAAAGAAAATTAAATTAAAAGTGCAAATCCAGTGTAATTTTATAAGTATACTTGCTATTTTGAACAATAAAACTCAATTATTAAAGAAATAAAGAAAAAATGAATTTAAGTCTGTAGCTAAAGTCATGTGCTGCCCGCATCAGATTTTTTGTATATATATAGATAAACACCTGAATTCCCGCACGAACATCTAAGTTCGAAACATGCAAATCTCTTTTCACGTGACCAAAACCCCCCTTTCATTTTACGCTAACTTTGAATCAAAAGCCAGATTGTGTGTCGGGAAAATGCTAATGACTTAGGCCTCCAAGCAGAGAACTGACATTGCTAAATATAGCAGATTCAAAACGATGCAGTATTTATTGTACGTTACTAGGAAGCCAAGTTGTGATGGTCTAACTATACGGCGAAGGATGATTGTCCAATTTGAAAAATGTTCTGCAAAAGTTTTAAAGGTTTAACACGTTAAATGGTTATCACGAAAACCGTAACACGCATGGAGTTTCTAAATAGATGTTATCGTTCCGTTTGAAATGCCAGTTACGTTTATTTATTACAAATAAACACGTAAATTAAGATTAAAAGTAATTATTCGAATTGTATATTATTATAAAATGTTAGGTGAGTATCCATTTATATATTTGTCTTTATTTGTAAGTTTATTAATTTTTCTTCTCTAATAATTAACCAACTTTACCCTGTCGCAAAAAATAAAGCTGCTACCTGTGATAATTTCACTTCCTAATACTCCCTTACAGAAGCAGGCATAAGAAAATCAGGTGACTACAATTGTTTCGAGGATGTTTTGAATCCCCTTCTTCAGGTAAAAACAGTAGGATTTTAACAACCGCTAAGATCCATATGCCAAGGACTTTCTTAGCGGTTCTCAAGATACCATAGTTGTTAACCTAAGGATAGTTGTTAACCTAAGGATATAACCTAAGGCTCAAAACGGCTACAAAATATGTGAAGTCAACTAATTTTTCTATGCATACTTCATTCAAGAAAGTATTATAAAGTTATGAATTAGAGAGATGTTTTTCTATCAAAACAATCCTTCTGGAATGGAAAGACTCTAGTTATACTTAATTATCCTTAATTACACACACACACACATACATATATATATATTATATAATATATATATATATATATATTATTATATATATATATAATAATATATATATATATATATTATTATACATATATATAATATATATATATATATCATATATATATATATATAATTAATATATATATATATATTATATACATATATATAATATATATATATATATATAATATATATATATATATATAATATATATATATATATAATATATATATATATATATATATATATATATATATATATATATATATATAATTTATATATAAAGTATCTCACTTCGTTTAAGATTCCAGTGACATACAGAAAGCTTATAGGTGACAGTAAGGTAAGTTGGCACTTTTTCTAGTTGGTAATTTTTGTATTTTTTCATATTTGGTTATAAAAAATTCAAAAGCATTAAAATGTGTATCATTTATTCGCTATTAAATGCTTAAATTAAAATTTATGATATTAGAATCAGAAACCCCTGAGATATTGTTTAGTAAGTCAGGTGAAAGCGAACCAAGTCGCCACACCACTGGGCAAGGTGATACTGATGAGTAAAACGATATTATAGAAACAAAAATCTGATGTGGGTGGCAGATGACTTGATTCGCAGACTCAAATTCACCCTTTCTTTCTATCATAATTCATTAAATTCAGTTTAATTGCACATACATGAAAAGAAAACTCGGATAATTATTTGAAATGACACTGAATTTTCAGTTTAATTAAATTTTTGTTTTTATTTAGCAACTGGACGTTACTTCAAAAGCGGCGTTCAATAATGTTGAAGAGCCAGACCGTCCGACTCATTCGAAGCATCCATTTGGACTGCCCGGGCGTTGCAATAATATTGTTGAGACCCAGACCGTCCGACCTACCAGAAAGGTGTAAGGTAACTTTTGTGCCACCCAATTTGGACCGGAACCCAGTGGGGCTGGCCTCCACAGGGACCGTACCCTCCTTCCCCTACTACCAAGCTCTCGCAAGGACTTACGGATCCACATGTTTAACGTGATCGTACGCCGCATAAACACGGCGGCAGTTGTGGCAGCGTGCAAATCCAGCGCGCAAACCACCGAGCTGGGGCGTTGCAATAATGTGAAAAAACTCAAATATCACTCGGAAGGTTAGTCCCAGAATAACGGGGCTAGTCCTATACATTTTATCGTCAAACATCGTGTATAAAATAAGCATTTAATTGTTGCATTTTAACAGATTTGCCTTTTACTTCAGGTTTTGAAGTCTTTTGCTGGACATTTCGAAAAAAAAAGGCAAATTTTTTTTATTCCGAATCATTTTAAAGTCAAATCAGCACCAGAGTAATTATCACACACACACACACACACACACACACACACACACACACACACACACACACATATATATATATATATATATATATATATATATATATATATATATATATATATATATATATATTACTTTTTTTCATATTTTTTTAAAAGATTGAAACGTATTAAACGTTTCTACCTCTCTTATATTAAATCTCTCTGATTTGTATTTTCACTCGAAACAGTATAAAAGTGTCTTTCCATAAAAATGTGAATAAAGATTAATTGAAATAAATTAATCACATTTACCCGCAATTTGAAATGATTTCTTGCATTTGCATATCCTCTACAGTTGACAGCGGAGAAAAGAAATCTTCTATCGTGAAATTTATTTATGTATTCCAACTTCTTCACTCTTGAAATTTAACCCAGCAGTTACACATTAGAATGTCCATAATCGCTGACTGAAAGTAATTAAGAATACATATTTTAATCTTGCTTAATTTCTCAGTATTAGCCTGGCGTCGTTCTTTTCATTCCAACTTAGCAAAAATAAATTGGTTGATCCTAATGTGGTGCATTCAAACTTTGTGACATTTACATGATCCTACTTTAACCCTATTTTACCCTGTATTTTAACTTGCTCTGGCTTGAAACCGATGACGTAACCTCCGTGATTTCTATTTAGCAACCATAAAATAGTGTTTTAGAGCATAAGTTAAAGTTAAAGGAGATCGTTGAACAAATTTTGAAATTTAGATTAAAAAAATCAATTCTTTTCTTCCCAATTTCAAATCTACATGTTCTTATAACTCACTTCCTAAAATTCTAGACTTCAACCAAATAGACTTAAACTGTACCTTAAGCTAAAGTGGTTTTTGAAAGTGATTTTTCGATGTTATTTCAGGATCCTCATAATAAGACGAAAACTTTACTTGCCCTTTTCTAAGAATACAAATTTCACATTTATTATTTTATTGTAACTACTAAGGCTTTTCTCAGTTAACAATAATTCTAAATATTTTGGCATATTTATAATGTTCAGAACATGTACTATTATAGTATTAAGTTTTAATTTTAATTTTAACATTACAATTTTGAAAAATATTAATATATCTGATAAATAGGAATTTTTCGACAATTTTTTTATGTGATAAATATAAATTTATTGTAAATGTAACAATGTGAAAAATAGGAATGCACACTTTCATAGTGATACACAAAACACAAAAGTAAAGTTATATCATTATTAATTTTGAAGTTTTAGCATTTAAAACAGCACAGAAGTGTTAGCATTTTAAGGGTACAGCATTTTAAAGGTAAATTTTTTAATCATTCAAAATTTTACAAATTCTAATTTTCTACCCCACACGATATCCCCCCTTTTGCATTTAAGATGAAACCATAATGTATTTTACTATAATTCCTTTTTCTAGCGGACTCACGACTGTTTTTAGCGAGCCATGAATAATTTATGTCAGGAAAAATGGTCTCAGAAAAAATGGTTTTCTCTGCTTTTATTAAATGTTGAAATAGTTGATGGTTTTTATACTCGAAACAGCATAAAAACGTCTTTCTATAAAAGTATGGAAAAAGATTAATTAAAATAAATTACACACATTTTCCAGCAATTTGAAATGAATCCTTGTGTTTGAATGTCTCACAGTTGACAGCAGGGCAAAAAGATATCATATCCTGAAATTAATTTATATATTCCAGCTTTTTAACGCTTGAAATTTAACCCAATAGTTAGACATTAAAACTTCCACAACCGCTGACTGAAAGAAATTAAGAACACATATTTTAATTCTGATTAAATCTTTATATTAGCATGGTGTCATTATTACCAACTTTGCAATATGAGATGAGTTAATTCTGATGTGTGACGTTATGCATTCGAACTTTAGAACTTTTTTCATAATTAGATAGCCCTAGTCTTAGCAATATATATATATATATATATATATATATATATATATATATACAGACCAACGAGGATCAAAAGAATGAGATTAATTATATTGATATTAATAGCAAATTCAAGGAGAACGAACCCACGTACACACGACTATACGACAAGCGTAAGCACTTTGACATGGAAATCAATTCCATCATAAATTGGAAATCAAATCTGAGTCATGCAGATTTTCGTAACGTCATGGTCAATCATTTCTTAACGCACGTATACATTCTTATAAAAGAGATAGAGTACAGTGCGACGCAAACTTCATCGGGGAGGCTTTGAGACAGAATTATCCATTGGGATTCATCAAACATTATTATAATGCATTATATAAGAAGGAAGAAAATGCTTTTCGAACCGATTTTGGCAACACCTTCGATATATAATTTAAGCTGGCAACGCCTTTACCGACTTCGTGCGCATCTTCATTTTTCTATTGCGACTGGATAGATAGACATGGCGTGTGGCGCGTTTTACTTTCATTCCAATGTTGCCCTTGTGTTTTCCATGTCGGATGCAAACCGTTTCTTAGTTGGTTCCACATTGTCCGTGTTTCTTCATGCAGGGTGCGTTTTTTGTTCTGATGCTTCCTGGAAATATGGCCACAGGCATATACCGGCTCCGGGAGCGTTTCCATTGGAGTAAAATGTCGACTTGTAACCGAGAACTAGGGGTCACAATCCCCCTAGGTCTATTTATATATCCCTGTTGGCTTCTTTCCACGTATTGTACTTTTTGAAACTTTTATGTGTTTGACACTGATGAGCTGCATTGCGCCATATTGTCATCTTATTACCTGCTTTATTAGTCACTCTTGTCATCGTGATGGTTATTGCCTTTTGGCTTATATATATATACATATATATATATATATATATATATATATATATATATATATATATATATATATATTATTTTATTTATCATCAAATGAACAGGGTGTGATTTTGAAGTAATTTTCAAGGAATTTCTTGAATTTCCAGAACGCTATATCAAGACGTATATCAGGTTAGAACTTTTTAGATCTCTTCAGTATGCAATAAACGATAAAAATGAGAGAATGGAAATGTTTCTTAGTTTTAGGTTCCAGCATCAGTATCATTTAACAGAGTTCGAGCTTTTTGGTTTAATAACGCCTAACACTGAATTGAATAACTAAAGTGTCAGCAAGTGATCTTGTTACTCTTGCTCATAAATTTTCTTTCTGTCTTTGGAATAAAAGGTTATTCCGTGCTGAAAACTGTGAAACTGGTACCCAGGTGAAATTACCTGCAATAGAAACGCAAGTTGTAGCTTTAGAACGTTTCCAATAAGAAGGTTGCATAACCATGGCTGTACAGATATATTTCGTACATCAAAAACTGAAATAATAACACCTTATTTGTGACGGAAATATATATACTGTAGAATATTATCTGAAAATGTTTGAAATATTTTCTTATATAGGTCAATAGTGCATTGTAAATATTTAATATTTTAAGTATTTACAAGAAATATAGAATATTATATTTTAATTCAAGAAATTCATGTTAAAAATATATGTTGAAAGGAAGTTCTAGCAGAAAATAAATTCTTGAAAAAAGGTTTGTCACTCAAAACTTATTTGTAAACCTGACAATCACAGCTGTTCTTCTACATAACAAATTACTGATTATGTAATTTTGTGTGTTTACAGTTTAGTTTGAAAGCAATTTAGTTCAATAAACTAAAATCTCTAACAAGACATTCCGTTGAACTATGTTTAGGCATTTATCTTCGTTTTTCAGAAAATACTGTATTGCTCAGCGTGTCATTATTACATTGTTCTCATATAATTAATTATAGTTTATGTTTCACTGGTAAATTCTCTTGACAGCACTTAAACATTCCAGTTGAAGTTCAGAGAATTTGTCAGCAACAGATATTACGTTCATAATGACTATCTGCCATCCAACAATTCGAACAGGACAAGGAATCACTGCTAACATTGCATGATTAATCAATTCTAGTATTATGTACGTACAGCAGCTCTTTCAGATTATATCTTCATTATTTATTTCAGATTTTTACTCAAACAGGCAAATTTTTCTTAATTGGTATTTACTAATGTAGGAACAATGATTCCTGTGTAGCAAACAACGTGTATTGGTTTCTTTCATTTCAGCTTTTCTTTTCATCACAGGATAGAACTTAATTGCACAAACAGCAAGAAAATTCCTATATGTTGCAGTTTTAAAATCTTTTGAGGACCAATTACGTCAGTAATATCACATAGTTTGCTTCAAATGTGAAAGGAAATTGAGCTCAAATTTCAAGAGGCTGCAGTGGCAAAACTCATAGCCAGGATATGTACCAGGGTCAGTATTCAGTTAACTTAGTCATTATTTCGCTTTGAGACTATGAATTTAGCCATTGCAGACTCTCGTACAGTCCTAGCTCCAACTACTTTAAATTAAATGCCGGTTGTCTGATAGGCATGGCGTCGATACTTCATTTTCGATGAAACTATCACGCATTTTCATAACTTTTTCATGCCCTTTCTATACAGCTAGACGAATTTCCTGAAACACCGTAAGTAACATCTCCAGAACCAAAAGTAGAAATCATTCTTTAACCCCCTTTACATACCAGAATTTGAGGCTGAATCCATATCAGTTCATATATATAGTCAATAGATGTGTCACGAAATAAATATTTCTGGGGAAATTATTGGTAGTGTGAGATTGTTGATGCAACGAATGATGAGTACAAACTTCTCCAGATTTATCGTGTTAAATTCGGAGAATCTGGGAAGATATGTTCAAACCAAGATATAAGTTAAAACCAAGAAATAGTCTTCTTACTAGAAGAATACCCGTTGAATATCAACGGTCTCACAATAAGGAACACCTGAATAATGTAAATTTTCGAATAATTCGGATTTCACATTAATTCAGCAACTTGAATATTTTGGTGTGCAGAACACCTAAGAATAAGTAAGAAACTGGAAACCCAACGAAAATATTGGAAAACTTAAATGACGCACTTCTTCCTTTAGAACTATTTAGCCGTACACCAAATTAAAGTCTTTATCTCACCCCGAAGCATGCTAATTTACCATTTCCCCATTCGAATGTTTTTTCGTAGAGCAGTACCATAAATGAACATTTCTGAAAAATTCTGTTCATCTTGAGTTTTTTATCTGATGATTGGCTTATATACCAAATATCAAGCCTGTATCACATTTAAAAGAAAAGTGTCTCATTATTCGGAAAATCGAAGATATTGGTATGCGGCACACCCTAAAGTAGCAAATATTGGGAATCTGAAAATGCACAATTTCTTCCGTTCAAACTATCTCCCCGTACACAAAATTTGAAGATTCTATCTTATCGCGAAGAATGTTTTTCTATCACTTCCTCTTTTGAACGTTTTTCTGTATTGCACCCTCTTAAATGAACCTTTTTTAAAAACCATATTCATCCTGGGTTTATTTTTCAAATGATGAGCCCATATGCTAAATTTCAAGCCTCTATGACATTGTAAAGGAGGCGTTTTCAGTTTGTTCGACAAATCGCATATTTTAGTAAGCGGCACCCCCTACAATAGCAAATGTTGGAAAACTGAAATTGCACACTTTCTACCTTTACAACTATTTACCCCTACACCATATTTGAAGTCTCTATCTCATTGCAAAACATGATTTTCCTATCAATTCACCTTTCGAATGTTTTTGCGTACAGTACCCACAACCTTAAATATGCATTTTTGAAAAAATCCATTTTCATTGGATTTACTATCGCATTATTCGCCCATATACCAAATATCAAGCCTCTATCAAATTTTAATGTAGTCGTTTCTCATGTATTCGGTAAATCGAACAATTCGGAGTGCGGCACCCCCTTAAGTAGAAAATATTCGAAATCTGAAATTGTATACTTTCTTCCTGCCAAACGGTTTACTCATACATCAAATTTGAAGTCTCTATCTTATCGCAAAGCATACTTCTCTATCATTTCACTTTGCGAACGTTTTGGTGTGGAGCACCCCCTAAACGAACATTTTAGAAAACTATATTTGTTTTAGGTGTTTTCTTCAAATGATTAGCCCATATACCAAATTTCAAGCCTCTATCAAATTTTGTAATTTGTTTTCAGATATATGCCAAGATAAAAAAAATTCTACAACCGTTGTCTAAGCTAAATTTGAAATATTTTATCCGCGGAGTACGTCATCTTCGGTCATCTAAAGTTCACCTACAGAACCTTCCATAAGTGTCCATAGTAAAAACAATATCCAGTTTGAAGAAAATTCACAGTCAGTACTACTTGCAAAAACCTTTAAACTGATATCTGATTGTAACATTAGTTGTGATTAATTATACAAGGGCCTAGTTGCACTGTATTACATGCACATTTAATATATTGGAGATATACACAATATAATTGGACTCAAAATTAGGCTCTTTTGCTTTCTTTTAATGGCCATTACATAGGTACACGATCTGTTTAAAAAATGATGTTATTGATCTATTTTAACAACAAACAATGAAGGTAATTAATGGCTATGAATGTATACGTTAGGTCAATCTATAGCAAAGTCACCATAACCGCTCGAGCACCAGTGATTGCTGCAACTCTAGACGAGAATTTAAAAAATTGGGATAATGAATACGGCAACAAATTGAAATACATTAATATATCCCATCACAAAGCTGTAGTGCATTGTCTATTGAGTTGTACTTGGCAACAAATCTCTTTCAAAAGTCATTTATTTCACACTAATAATTATTGGCAAATGACCAGAAATGCTGAAATAAACAATTACATGCACAGGAATAGAATGTACAACCTGTTCATAATATCCTCCATTAGCAGCAATGTATCTTTGATTGCAGGAAAAAAATTATCCCGAACTTTGATAAACATTGCAGGTATTACCTTATTATAGTACCTGATAATAGATCTATTTGACACGTATATATTGCCTGATATATATACGCGTTCTATAAGTGATTGGTGTCGAGTTCTAATAATTATATAGTTTATTTCGTCTATTTTGGATGCCTTGCTTTTTATCCTAACTTTTTTAATCTTCCGCTAGGGATGCTATAGTTACATGTATATTATATGATCGGACATCATCAGTTTACTATTCACAGGTTTAACGTATAGACTAGTGGATCTTTTCTTGCAAAGTTATTAGAGGACTTTTCTATGAACCTATATAAGGTAGGATCAAAAAATTCGGATATTGAGCTAATATCTCTGACCCTGATTGGAGGAGAGGGAGAACTATTTTATCGTGGTGTAGAGGCACATGTGACGCGAAATGTGAAAAGGAAGAAGCAGGTCCGCAGTGCAGGGTTTTCCCAGACAATGCGTGTCAGTAAACTGTAGTCGTTCGCGTTCGAAAATCGCTGGCAGAAACTTTGCACTTGCTGCAGCAGGTGCAAAGTTTCTGCCGGCGATTTCCCCAAACGCTGACAGAATTTGATATTCGCACGCTGTTTCAAACGCCATTTGCGTTTTCGACGAACGCGGACGACTACAGTTCACTAACACGCATTATCTGGAAAAACACCTGCATCTTCCTTTTCACATCTCGCGCCACATGTGCCTCTACGCCACGGTAAAATATTTCCCGTCTCCTCCAATCAGGGTTAGAGATATCAGCACAGCCTCCGAACTTTTTGATCCTACCTTGTACATCGCGATTAAGAAATAATTTTTGTCGTTGTTACTGAAACTAAAATATGTTGTATTATATAATTAATCTTTTATATTTCTATTATACAATTTCTTAAGTTATTTACACCTACGTATATCATGCACATGAATACAAAACGCACGTGACTTTTAAAACTCTCTAATCAATGTAAGTAGCAGTAAACATGAGACAATACAATTTAAAATTTAAAGAAATCAACACCCCCTAAGGACGTTTTGAAGACAACAATGACCACACGTACATAAAGAAGCAATTTTCTCTGTCTAAAACCTTTCTGTTAACAATGGTGTTTTCTTAAACCGACGGTTGTTGTTTCTTTATTAATTAAAACCCCGCTGGGTATCAATTCTAAGATTCTCAGAATTTCCTTAGCTTTGTGTTATAGCATTCATGTTGCATAATAACCACGGTTACGAGACAAGCTGTTCAAGTTATCTCACATGTAATACGAATATATATATTATATTGCATGTGATTTATCACTGAATATTTTTTTGTATATAACAGACATTTAGTAGAAAATCTGATGTGGGCAACACATGACTTCCTTATATAATGCAATGAATTTACTACTTTGACAATAAAAACAATAGGTTATTCTTATTGTAGATACTTATATTATTTCCAAGATATTGAATTTTCGATAGTAAGTCGTCATTTTCATTGATTTAGCCTCATTTTTATCCATTTGGCGAGTTTTTCGTTAATATAGCAATATTTAATCAAGTCGCGAAATTGGCGACATGCCACCAAATTCGTCGCCAAGCGTTATGGACGGAGAAATAAGTTATTCTTACAGCAGATAAATGACTTTTGGCGTTCAAATACAAAAGTATTACTCAATGTATCTTTTTTCATGAATGGAAGGAGAGCTAGATCCACGAGAATGATGTCACCAAATTTATCGCATGATATTATATATGGAAAATGAACGTGTTTCTCAATAGGTAATACTTTTTTTTACATGATTTTTCGATAATTATTTTTCAAAATGTGAAATATTCCAAGAACGGTTCATGTTAGCATTCTAAAATTTTTGTCAATCGTTTGCTAATGAAAAATTACTTAGGATATGTCTATTTGCGTAACTTTACTAAAGGTTTTGATTTTTTAATGATTTTTTCAAAATTTCACTCGAAAATTTAGGGGGTTCTGAACATTCGATTGCGTATAAAAACAATAGGCTTCCAGTATTCACGGATTGCGATTTTTGCACCAAATTTCTTTCGAATCGGTTCATTCGTTCGTCAGTTAGCCGTCTCAACAGACTCACTGACACACACACACACACACACACATACTTTCACACATATAGACATCACCTCTCAAAAATGTTGTTCGATTCGTGACCAGGGATGCTTTAAACGTGTTCCCACTTCGAAAACTCTATTTCGAATTTTCGACCTCGTCACAATACTTTCCGAAGACGAAATAACGATGGTAAATATAAAGAAATATATTAAATAAATTATTATTTTATACTTTATTTTCTACAACAGAAAGAATAAAACATCGTTGCTCTAACATGAACTGTGTTCGAGAATTTTTAAGGGTCTCTAACAAGAACTGTGATTGAGAGTTTCAAGGGTTTTTTAATATGAGCTGTGTTGGAGAATTTTAAGGGATCTCTGACATGAATTGTGTTCGAGAATTTCCAGGGATCTCTAACATGAACTGCGTTCGAGAGTTCCAGGGGTTTCTAATATGAACTGTGTTGGAGAATTTCCAGGGTTCTCTAACATGAACTGTGTTCCAGATTTTTGGGAGTATTTTCTTATCAGTTTTTCTATGCAGACATTTTAAAATCCGAGAGGCTGCCAAATAAAAGCGAAAATGGAATTTAAACTATAACATCTGATGTGGGCACATTGGTTTGATTTTTTGATAACATTTTCAAAATTTCACTCGAAAATTTAGGGGGGTTTTGAACATTCGATTGTGTTTTAAAACAATATACTTCCAGTATTCTCGGATTGTGATTTTTGTACCGAATTTCATTCGAATCGCTCCATTCGTTCGTGAGATATCGTCTCCACAGATTCACTGACACACACACACACAGACAGACATCACCTCAAAGATGTTCGATTCGTGAGCCGGAATGCTTGAAACATGCTCTCGCGTCGAAAACTCGATTTCGAATTTTCGATTCCATCGCAATACTTACCTTATACATTATGTATATAAAGAAACTAATAATTATTCATTTTTTATTGTGCAATTTAACTCAAATTACTCCATTATAATAGAAAAAATCTGATGTGGGCAACACATAACTTTCCTTATATAACGTAATGAATTTACCACTTTTAGAGTAAAATAAATAGGTTTTTCTTATAGTAGATACTAATATTCTTTCCAAGATATTGAATTTTCGACAATTAGTCGTCATTTCATTGATTTAGCGTCATTTTTATCCATTTGGCGAGATTTTCGTTAATTTGTCAACATTTCAAAAAGTCGCCAAGTTGGCGACATTCCGCCAAAATTCGTCGCCAAAATCTGGCCATGCATAATGGACAAAGAAATAAGTTATTCTTACAGCAGATAAATGAATATTGGCGTTCAAATACAAAAGTATTACTCAAAGTATCTTTTTTCATGAATGGAACGAGCTAGATCCACGAGAATGATGTCATCCAATATATCGCATGGTATTACTGAAAAGTGAACATGTCTCTCAAGAGGAAATATTTTTTTTTATTTTATATGACTTTCTGATAATTTTTTTGAAAAATGTGCAATATCTCGAGAACGGTTCATATTAACGTTCTAAAATTTATGTCAATCGTTTTCTAATGAAAAATTACATAAGAAATGTTTATATGCGTAACTTTTTTAGTGGTTTTGATTTTTTGACTATTTTTTCCAAATTTCATTTGAAAATTTAGGGGTGTTCTTAACATTCGATTGTGTATAAAAACAATAGGCTTCCAGAGTTTACGGATTGTGATTTTTGTACCTAATTTGGATCGAATCGGTCCATTCGTTTGTCAGTTATCGTCTTCACAGACTCTCTCACACACACACACATACTTTCACACTCACACACATACAGACATCACTTCAAAAATGTTTGATTCGTGATCAGGGATGCTTGAAACGTGCTCGTCGAAAACTCGATTTCGAATTTTCGACCCCGTCACAATACTTTCCTTATACATTATGTATATAAGGAAAGTAATAGGATTTTCTTATAGTAGGTACTAATATTCTTTCCAAGATATTGAATTTTCGACAATTAGTCGTCATTTTCATTGATTTAGCATCATTTTTATCCATTTGGCGAGATTTTCATTAATTTTTTCAAAATTTTATTCGAAAATTTAGGGGGGTTCTACACATTCGATCACGTATAAAAACAATAAGCTTCCAGTGTTTACGGATTGTGATTTGTGTTCCAAATTTGGTTCGAATCGGTCCATTCATTCGTCAGTTATCGTCTCCACAGGCTCACTGACACACACACACACACACACATACTTTCACACAAACGCACACACACACACACACACATACACACACACAGACATCACTTCAAAAATGTTTGATTCGTGATCAGGGATGCTTGAAACGTGCTCTCCCGTCGAAAACTCGAATTCGAATTTTCGACCCCGTCACAATACTTTCCTTATACATTATGTATATAAGGAAAGTAAAAATAATGTATAGTTGAGTTTATAGGGAAAGTGCCAGATCAGATCTGCTGCCCACGTCAGATTTTTTAGATTGTGTAACAAACCGAATGTATTGGACTGCAGTTAATATAAAACAAATGACGAAACGAATTAAACTTTAGTCCTTACTGTTAACATTGACTAAAAAAATAAGACGTTTACGACTACGTTTTAGATTTGTTTTTTATTATAAAAAAGTATAAGTCATTGAATACGAACTATGCAATGAATGTATATATCCATCTGTCCAACTCGTCCGTTCAAAATTAATAATTACCAAGTTATTTCTTCCAACATAATACTGTTGTGACAATTTTATTATAAAAAAAAAAGCTGGTAAGGCTTAATGCAGTATTCTTATTCTTTTGGGAATTAAGTAGATTCCAAACGGCTCATACAAAGTCATTAAACAAAACAAGCGAATGTAGCAACGACCCATGAATCCATCAGACTAAGCATTTAATGCTCTTATTGTTCCCCAAGCTTTTACTACTCGGAATAGGTGCTTTTGTAACTTTTACATGCCGCAATAATTGTAATCCAAGAAAGTATTGTACTTATCACATGTAATCTGCATTTAGGAAATATATCTGGTAAAAAAATTAGGATCTGATGTGAGTAGCACACGGATTTTCCTATAATATTTTTTACGTTCCCTACGGTAACGTATAGGGAAATTATTGGAATAATATCAAAAATCGCAACTCGATTTATTGACGGATCTGCAAATTTTGGTACCTCTAGAATACGAAAATAATATTTTGCGTGTGTGTGTGTGTGCGTGCAATGTATGTATCCCCTCTAACTCAAAAACTGATGAACCGAATTTCATAAAATTTTATAGATAAGGCACTTGTGGGTTACTGAGGTGCTGATTAGACTTTGGTAAGATTTGAAAAAAAAAATTACCTTTTTCTGCAAAATGTCCCACAACAATAGTCAAAATATAAAATAAAAGACTACGTATGCTGAAATGTATCAATTAAAGGCTTGTTTTATACGTAATTTTTAAAGATGAAAAGAATAATACCAAGTCCATTACTCTAGGCCTTGCCGTTTTCGATATACTTTAGTTATTTTAATATTTTTGCTACTCCGGTTTTAAAAATACACTCTAAGCCAAAAGAAAAAAAATACGAAGCACCAAGAAAGAATTATCCAAATCAGACAAAATTTGGTATGTGTAATGGGGATGTACAGGAAAAGAAATTATTAGAATTGCAGAACAATTGGATGATTTATTGCACTAAAAGATCTACACAAAGTGAGCACTTCAAAATGGCGTTGGTCTACTTCTCAAGCTGTTACCCGATGTGACATTGAAGTATAAAGTTGTCGGATGATATTATGAGGGATGTCGTTTCAAATGGCCTCCAATTGACGTACTAATTCGTCTACATTCTGGGATGATCGTAGGCGACGCCCAATCTCAGCCCAAATGTGTGAAATAGATGAGAGATCTGAGGATCTGGCAGGCCTAGGGAGTGTGTTGTAAACAAGCAGATAATCAATAGATATAGCAGATAATCTATAGCAGATAACAATAGCAGATAATCAATACTTATTTAAAATAAGGCGAGAATGGAGTCATTGTCTGTGCAGAGCTAAAACTAGCTATATCGGGAATCAGTTTTAAAAATTCTTTTGAAATGAAAGCCATCTAGCCGGGGAGTCAGAGTCACAGATGTTACAATAAATCTCACGAATATGACTCCTTAATTTCGTCATATTTATTAAAATATAGCTTTGATACAACATTATGCAATGTTAAAATGATTGCTGCAAAATTATATTACTTTATCCAGACACAGTTCTTAAATAAAAATCAACTATTTTGCACTAATTTGTTCATTTCATTTCCACTGCAACGCAAAATTGTAGAATAAGAAGACTTCAGCTTCTGCATCTACTTTAAAATACATAAAGCAATACTAAAAGAATAAAATCTATTTGAAACTTTGGAAACTTATTCTACAATTAGACTTTTTATTGATATCAAATAAAAGTACAAACATTATATAGGTTTTGCTTTCTAAATACTGCTGGAATTTCAAAATTACATTTTACCATGGAATTATATTATTCTAAAACTCATAAAACTTACATAAACATAAAAATTGCAGATCTCAGGATGGGAGAGAAGTTTTGTCGTTATTCCCCAAGAATACAATACAATACAACTTGACACGTGATTCCATCATATTAGTGACCTGTTTCACGATGTCTTCAATAGACTAAAATATCTGATGTGGACAGCACATGGCTTTCCTTATATAATGCAATGAATTTACTACTTTTACAGTAAAGAAAAATAGATTATTTTTATAGTAGATATTTATATTCTTTCCAAAATATTGAATTTTCGTCAATGAGTCGTTATTTTCATTGATTTAGCGTCATTTTTATCCATTTGGCGAGCATTTCGTTAATTTAGCAACATTTAAAAAAGTCGCCAAGTTGGCGACATTCCACCAAATTCGTCGCCAAAATCTCGCCAAGCATTATGGACGGAGAAATAAATTATTATCACAACAGATAAATGAATATTGGAGTTCAAATACAAAAGTATTACGCAAAATATCTTTTTTCATGCATGGAACAAGCTAGATCCACGAGAATGATGTCACCCAATTTATCGCATAGTATTACATTTGAAAAGTGAACATGTTTCTCAATAGGAATTTTTTTTTTTTTTATATGACTTTTTGATAATTTTTTTAAAAAATGTGCAATATCTCGAGAACGGTTCATGTTAGCGTTCTGAAATTTATGTCAATCGTTTTCTCATGAAAAATTACATAAGAAATGTCTATTTGCGTAACGTTATTAGAGGTTTTGTTTTTTTTGACGATTTTTTCAAAATTTCACTCGATAATTTAGGCGGCTCTGAACATTCGATTGCGTATGAAAACACTAGGCTTCCAATGCTTACGGATTGTAATTTTTGTACCAAATTTCGTTCGAATCGGTCCAATCGTTCGTCAGTTATCGTCTCCACAGACTCACTGACACGCATACACACACACACACACAGACAGACAAACAAACAGACATTACTTAAAAAATGTTCGATTCATGATCAGGGATGCTTGAAACGTGCTCTCCCGTAGAAAACTCCTATTCGAATTTTCGACCCCATCACAACACTTTCCTTATACATTATGCATATAAGGAAAGTATAAAGTAATACAATTAGACAAGACAGATGGAATAGGCAGAGGATCACAGGTTTTTGTTAGAACAGTTCTAAAAAATTCTCTTCAGTGCAGAACAACAAAGTGTGTCTCAAAGTCTCCTCTTCTAGAGAGCAAACACGGTACTTATTGGAGTCAGCTAGGTGAAAACTATTCAAGTAGTACTGGTGGTAGTGGTGACTATATTTCCCCAGAAACTGCGACCATTTTCAAAATGTTCAAATCTTTGTACTGGATGGGGCAGTTCATTTTAAACGTCATGTATGTAATTTCAACATGACTTTTAACATTCATCAAGTTTTAAATTTAACAAATTTATTTCCCATATTTGGGCTGTAAACCTATCTCAAATTAACTGGGGAATAACTAGCTCACAAATTACACATTACGATTTTTTTAAAAGCATTTTTTTTCTATACAATTGAAATATATGCAATGCACTTTTGACTGATTTCCATAACATTAACATTACAATGTGAATGTTATTGCATTTCTAGGCAATGCAGAATTTAATCTGCGAAAAGTCTAATTTAATCTGCTAACGTAAGGCATTCTGATTTATTCCAAGGACACAAATCTAGAATTTCTGATCTGTCTGGTTTTATTTGGAGAGAACCTAAAGCAGAACAAAATAATATATATATATAATATACTGGTTTTTAAACTAATATGTTTTCTGAATGGAGTAAATGACTTTCCATAAAACATATTGAAGTATAATATGCCCAATCTTTCAGAATTTAATTTTACTGTACAACAATCTGTAATATCAAATGGCGGCATTGTATCACTTGATATATAATCTCTGATTTCTCGTGAGAGAACTCCTGCGTTTTTAACACTTTACAACAAAATTGAAAAGTGTTTATGACTTTGTTCATTCTGTCTGTCTGTCTGTCTGTCCGTTAGCACGATAACTGCCATAAAAACGAAATTTTAGTATGTTGTTCAGACGGTCTGTAGGCTCTATAGGAGTATAAATGCATAATATCACCCAATTAGTATTAGATTGAACCCGGGTTGAAAAATTGAAATACATTGAGCCCTATGGGATCTAATTTTTCAAACATTTTTTAGGCGGATTTAAATTTCACAAATTGCTTTGAAAATTTTAGGTAATATTCAAATTGTTTCATAAAATATATAAAAATAAAATTCGAAATATATTCAGTAGTTTTTTAAATAAAAATTAAAATAATAATAACACCTCTTATATGAAGCGATCACGTGGCCATAATATGAAAAGATCACGTGACCCACTTCAAAATGATATATGGCATCCATCTTGTCTCAAAATCGTGATTTTTAAAGTTCTTTTTAATTCACATTGAGTGTTGTATCCGTCCTAAAACCACTTTATTTTCGCTTACATTCTGTGCATCTGCATACTGAAACAACGCAATTACAATATATTTGAGTTTAAATGCTCATGCAAATTTGATTATTTCTACAACGAAGCCTATTTTTCACCTATGTAAAATGTAAACAGCAAAATATGTAGAATGAGTTGTAATAGAATTGCTGTTGTTGTTGAAACCCAGACCGTCCGACCTACCAGAAAGGTGTAAGGTAACTGTTTGGACGGTCGGGAAGTGCCACCCAATTTAGACCGGAACCCAGTAGGGGAGGCATCCACAGGGACCGTACCCTCCTTCCCCTACCACCAACCTCTCGGAAGGACTTTCGGACCCACATGTTTAACGTGATCGTACTCCGCATGAACACGGCGGCAGTTTTTGGCAGTGGCTGGAATCGAACTCGGGCCTACCGAGTGCAACTCCAGCGCGCTAACCAATGGGCTACTGCGCCCCCGTAATAGAATTGCTGTATTTCTTTAACACAAAATCATTTAGTTCATGGATAGCTGATATGAATGAAATATTCATTGATTTTACAAAGAGAAGGACGATTTTTTTTTCGATGAAGTTTTATGCATAGAGTTTAATTACTTGTAGCTCCATGGTCTTAATTTTTAAATAAAATAAATTATTATAGTATTGTGATGAATGACATGAATGGGAAATTATTTATGAATGAAATGCTGCTTTTATAGAGAGAGTCAGGCGTTTTTTTTTTTTCAATGACGTCATTTGAATGAATTTCAGTTGTTTTCGATGAAGTTTTCAAATATAAGAAATTATCGTAGTATTATGATAATTCTAAAATTATTTTCGAGTAATGTATTATATTTTAGAGATGTCTTAACCAGGCAATTTATATTTCAATGACGTCATTTGAATAAAGTTCATTTTTTTCGATGAAGGTTTAAGTTTTAAATATAATAAATTAATGTAGTATTGTGATAAGTTTTAAAATATTACCGAGGAATGTATTGCATTTTAGACATGTTTAAATGAAATTGCATTGAAGTTGAAAAGTGTTACATAATCAATGCTTTAAGCATGATTGAACTTTCTTGTTATAAATTAAAATAATACTATAAACCAACTTGCAATAACGGATTATATTAAATTTGGTTTAGTTAGCACTCTACTGCTTTTCATAAGCATATTAAAACTAATTTGACAAGTTATTTACAGTTTAAAGTGTATTTAGACCACTACCGACATGTATCAATACGCATGGCTCATACACATATGAATACACATATGTATACACCTGTACTGGAAATTTAAAACAGGTTTCAATGGATATTCAATGCATATGTTTCATGAATGGAGTACATATATTTACGTAAAACATATTGAAGTAATTCTATTTCCTATTGCTTCAGAATTCTATTTTAGTATATATATAAATCTGTAAGACCAGAAATTGAATTGTTCGGTCCAGATGTGCTGTGCAGCTTGCACAAAATCTCATATGAGTTGAAAGTCTGTTTTTGAATCTTTAAAAAAATCTCCTGTTTACAAGTTTTCTTCCTCAAAAGGATATACATAGTTTTAACAAAAAAATGTAATTTTGTTTAATTTTTTCATTTCAGTAAATTAATTTCAAGGAAAGTATTTGCGTCCGTGAGGTAAATGGTTGAGCAGTCAGTTGCTTCTGAAGAAACGCAGTTGCTTAAATTCGTAAACAGACAGAATGCTTAAATGCAGGCTTTTTGAAATTATCTCCTTATGTAAATGACTAGATTTTTAAATTGATTTAAAATGACTAGACTTATTTTCTCGGTGTCAACAATATGACATTTTTCGAGAAAATGAAACTGAGAAATGGAAAAAGATAAATCGAAGAATTAACTCCATTTTAGATATTTTGTATATTTATTTCAATCATTTTGGTATTCTTACTACCTCGGGTTGATACGCAGGAAGTATATTCAGCAAATGTTTATGTGGAAGGTAAGATGCTCATAGGAAATGCTTGAAGCTGAGGAGGAATACATTCTTACTGGTGGGGTATCTGGTATTTACATGCATTCATATCTTGTATTACAATGGGCCAATTATACGCATTCTTAAATTCATTTTGTACTGAGTTGGATATTTTGATGCTGCGGTGCTATTTTTAACATATAATTCTTAGATTTAATAGATTTTTTTCAGTAAACTTCAATTAAATTACTGATTTAGAAAAGGAAATGAGTCCAATAATGTAAGAAAAATATTTGAAGCAGAGGAGAAATCAATTCTTACTAGTGGACTATCTTGGATTTACAAGAATTCATATCTTGTAAACCAATGGATTAATTATATCCATCCCTAAATTCATTTTTATTCTCAGTTGGAAACTTTGATGCTGTGATGCCATTTTTAGCATATATGTCTTAGATTTAATAGTTTTTTTAGTAAACTACAATTAAATCATTGATTTCAAAAAGGGAATGAGTCCAAAAATGTGAGAAAAGTGCTTTAAGGAGAGGACGAATCACTTCTTACTGTTGGAGTATAAGTGTTCATATCTTGTAAATCAATGGATCAATTATATCCATCCTTAAATTCACTTTGTAATGATTTGAATACTTTTATGCTGTGACGCTATTTTTATCATACATTTTTTGGATTTAGTAGTCCGTTTTAGTAAACTGCAATTAAATCACTGATTTAAAAAAGGAAAAGAGGATATAAATCCAAAACTGTGAGAAAAATTCTTGAAGAAAAGGAGGAATCAATTTTTGCTGGTGGGTATCTCTGATTTACAAGTATATATATCTTGTAATCCAATGGACCAATTATACCATCCTTAATTTCATTTTCTAATAAGTTCGGAAATTCGATGCTGTGGCTCTATATTTATCACATGTTACTCAAATGTAATTGAACGTCGCCATCTTAGTCCGAGCGATATGATAGTTGCTCGGTATTGGCAACAGTGTATCAGAAAAGGCACGTGTAACCGTCTTGGAGGCTCAGGGTGACTCAGATAGATAACTGCTCGAGAGGATCATACAGTCAGCATATAGGAGCCACGTCCGCAATAATGGCTCTACTACTGGCTCTATTCGAAGGCATTTGCCATCCTCCATGTATCTTGTATCAAGAGATACTACTCTAAGTCGACTAGTAGAAGGTGGAAATATGTATCGACATCTTTTAAGGTGCCTACCACTACCCCTCAACATAGTTAGAACCGTCTCGATTGATGCTAAACTCGGTCAGCCTGGACAGTGTCCGATTGGAGGCATATTGCCTTCAATCCCGCATATAAGAATCTCACATTACTCTCATTGCTGATGACCGCTGCATACGCGTGTAAAGGAGGACTGGTAAGCGTCACTATTCCGCATTTGTTGTCGAGCGGCACACTTCCATTACACGTGATGCGACAGTCTGGGAAGCCATCTCGTGGAACAGCCAAACTCCTCTAATTGTGCTGCAAGCCATTCTAACCGCGATATTCTGCAGCCAGTTATTCTGCCTGTTCTATCAAGCCGCCTCAGGTTCTATTTACCAACAAGACAACGGTAGAGTACATACTGTATGACAATTTCAAAAATATCTTTGAGAATTTAATTCCGCATATTGCCGCACCAAATATCGTCTTGTTTAGCTGCCAGGGGAGGATTTGTCAATTACTAAACTGTTATCTTCTTGTTGCTACCATTCTTTAATAAAATGTTTTTTTTTTACTCCCTAATCCAATTCATTTGCATATCTCCTCAAACGATAGATACATACTGAGTTTCTCAGCTGTAACTCAATTTTTTATGGGTGTATATGTTTTTTTTTGCAACAATGTGTATATATGAAAGAGACGTGTTTGATATACAATTCTGCTCATGGCAAGTTATGAATAAAGGATTTTGCCACAAAAACGTATATTTTATATTTACTTGTTTCATTTTTCTAAAAATCTATCTGGTTAAATGGACTCATTCCCTTTTTTCAATCAGTGATTCAATTAATCTCAAAGAGAAATGTGAAAGTAGGCATTTTTTAGTTCCGATCCGTCGATAACTGAGATCGAAGTGAGGGAGCATTTATTATATTAGTTCTTAATGGCGAGTAAGTATTTTTATTATGAACTAGTTAACAAAAAATATATTTGGGACGAGGAACAAGTGTAACATCATGCATTGTTTGGTTTCAAGCCATTAACGCTCAGTTCGATATTTTTTTAACCTAGAAATTTTGGGATAGTTTACTTCTATCATTTATTTGAAACATATTTTTGTTGTTCAATTTTCTCTTTAACGGGCGTTAATGGATTAAGAGAGCTAGGTAAACAAATTATACTTCACACTTTACATACGGACATCACAAAAAACAATTTCAACTGTATATTGTTAATAAATTTCAGGTGCATTCGAGTATACGCACATTGATAGTTATGCTTACGAATATATATATTTTTATGGAAGTATTGATACAGCTGTATTTACAATGTCACCTCCGAAGGTATTCTACATAAAATTAGAATTAGAAGTTTAAAGCAACAAAATGTTATTTTCAGATTGGTTGCAGCTAGTTCGGGTGTTAAACATAAAGTTATTACACAAATAACTATCCTGGGCCAACGGCCGTACCGTGCTGAAAATACCGGTTCTCGTTAGATCACCGAAGTCAAGCAGCATCGGGCGCGGTTAGTACTTGGTGGGTGACCACCTCGGAACACCGCGTGCTGTTGGCCATCTCGGGTGCGGTATCCCCGTGGTTTGCGCGCTAGATTTGCACGCTACCACAAATGCCGCCGTGTTCATGCGGAGTACGATCACGTTAAACATGTGGGTCCATAAGTCCTTCCGAGAGGTTGGTGGTAGGGGAAGGAGGGTACGGTGCCTGTGGATGCCTCCCCCACTGGGTTCCGGTCTAAATTGGGTGGCACTTCCCGGCCGTCCATACAGTTACCTTACACCTTTCTGGTAGGTCGGACGGTCTGGGTCTCAACAACAACAAATAACTATCCATTCAACAATACTTGGTTTTCGTACAAAATTGCAAATGATCAAGCACAATAGGAAATAGTAAAGAAAAAGAAACATTTTAAAGTTTAGAAGTACATTGAGGCATAGATATATATGAATTATTAATCCCGCATTTAATTCATAAGTCCGATGATGCAAAGTTTAAGATATCACTCCATATAGCTAGAACACTAGGCGATGGTATGAAGATAGACAGTATTTTGACATCTCGCCAATTATTCTGATTCGTAAAGGGAAAGAGGTGACAAGGCTAGTCATTATGAGACGCGTGGCTTATCTGGTGTAATATTGAAAGCATAAGTAGAGGAATCGGAAGGTTGGCCAAAAGCCTGGATGGACAGGTATACTAGTATCACTCTACAAAAACCGCGCCAGCTAATATAATGTCCTTTATGGCCGCTTAAGCTTTGACTGAGTTATTTCTGATTTGGCACGTTTCAGCGATAAGAGGGACTCAGACAATTTATTGCAAAATAACCATGTTCGAAGTTTTTTGCGTCAACATTCCCTCAAGACCGTGTTGCCAGGGGTGTTTGCTCTGGCATGACTGGCTTTATTACGTTTACTTGGCTCTGCGCATGTGACATGAGAATTAAGATCGCGTGCAGTTTGTTCTAGGAGTCTCAAGAGGGACCGAATTCGTTAACTGCGAGTGTCTTCTTACTCCAATGACGTCACTAGACATCACTAAATTTCCTTGGACGTCATTGGATCCTGAGAGCAGAGTACAATTTAAAATCTTTGCGCTAGTTGTTCACGTCTAGATATTGCCACTTCAAAATTAGCAAACAATTTTTTAACTGTAATAATGCAAAAGTTGACAGTATATGTTAATCTTAATACCATATATTGTAATGGAAATTATGAAGAATATTATGAATTATATTATCATCAAAATTCCAAAAATGTGATTTTTATCTTATTAAGGTATTTTATCCTTACATATATTTTGCATTTTACAAAAATAAAACATTTTAAAGCATAATTGGGTATAATATTTTATTTCATCAAAGTTTCTAATTTATCTATTTCTTTCCTTGTTTGGAAATTTTCCAGAAGAAAGAAACTTGCTCTAATAAACTTATCCAAATAGTATTTTCTAAGACTATTTTTCTGGTTTCTTTTAAAGAAAGTTCTTTTCACTCACAATACCGGAGATACTAGTTTACAAAGCTGATCAAAAAGTAATATTTGGCTAAGCATAAATCAAAACTTCCTGAAGAAAGGAATGTTTTTTCCGCCGAATGCTATTTAAAGAATAACATTGATCTGCAAGATGAAAGCAGTATCGATCTCACCCTTAAAATTTACGCTAAAAAAGCAATATAATAAACTTGTACATAAAACCTCAAGATTTTGTTTTTAAAAGAAAATAGTATATATATTTTTTAAAGTTATGGTTATATGAGTTACAACTTATCTTTAAGCTATCATTGGAATTTCATATAATATTTTTATTATATATATATATATATATATATATATATATATATATATATATATATATATATATATATATTATATATATATATATATATATATATATATATTGGTACGAAACGTATCCTCTAGAATCGTGGGTGTATACACAGGATACAAGAACAAGTCCAAGTTTCTGGATAACCAATGTTTATTCAAAACCACAAAGTACACAAGAATAGCATACAATTAAACAGCACTTAAATACTCCATTAATTTCGCAGAATAAGAGATATTATTCTCAAAACATTGACGAAAGTAAATTCACAAAACAGCGGCTACTATTCTCAAAACATCGACAAAAATCCAATAAACACAGTTCAATGTAGCTCATGTAACGCCCATGTGTTAACTCTCCTGCAACGGAGGGGCGAGTCCTTTTTATAGTGTCTCTGTAGAAACTCTGTATCTCAAAGAATAATCGTTCTATAGACAAGTTTCTGGAATATTCCAGAAGTCGCCAAATTTGCGATAAATCACTAAATCTGACAGCTTTTCTTCTAACTGGGAAATTCTGGCATCCCTGAATTCACGTCATGCTAACGTCACGCACTGTAATTTTTTTTGCCTGTCCGACGAGATAGACGAAAGAGGAGGCGCCAAACGGAGCACTGCCCCCTCCTTAAAACTGCACGTCCCGGAAAGCATTCATCTACCGTGGTCTAAAAATGGGGCCAATATGTCGGTATGGGTGTCTTTTGGCTTGGGTGTAGGCGATTTCTGGATTTAACAAACCAAACGACACTGTTTATTCTTCATGATGACGTAAGGTCCTTCAACGTTGTGCCGTAGTTTCATCGAAAATCCTGGTCGTCACTGAGGGTTGAATTTCCACACTTTGTTGTCTTCATACTCTATTTGCCTTAGCATCGTACAGGGTTTTCATTCTATTGGTAACAATGTTGATCTTCTGACGACCAAAACTATCAAACCGTGCCTGCAGGTTTTGCACAAATTCATGAGGCCATGAAGGAGGAAAACGTGGTCTTCCAAACATTAAGTCAGATGGTAGTCGTAGATCCCGACCAAACAGCATTTTTATGGAGAATGGCCTGTTGACTCACGGACAGCACTTTTGTAGGCCAGCAGGAACAAAGGTAGGTGACGGTCCATCTCTCTAACTTGTCGCCCGATTGAGGATGAAGAGGAATAGTTCGAGTTTTGTCCATAGCGAGTTGTCTGTACAGTCCCGTGGATAACTTCGAGCTAAAGTTCGTTCCCTGGTCAGAATGGATGAGAGAGGGAGCCCCGTAACGACTTATACAATTCCGAGTTTGAACTGCATTAATGTTTGCAGACTCTTGGTCAGGAATTGCATAAACTCCTGACCACATTGTGAAGTAGTCCGCAACAATTAGGATGTACTTGTCATTGTTTGCAGTTCGTGGCAGTGGCCCCAAAACGTCCAGTGTAATTCTCTGAAATGAGCTCCGGCATTGTAACACGGAATAGGTCCACGTGTTTTCTTTTTCGGTCCCTTCCGAGCGCCGCATTCTTTGTCCAGCGCTCAACATCGGATCCCGCATTGCACCGGAAGGAGGGTTCACGAATTTTGTTTAACGTCTTGCTGAATTCAAAATATCCTACAGAGGGGCTGTCATGTGTCTTTTTCATATCGCCATTCTTCGCTTCTTGTCCAACTTTCACCTCGTGTTGTACGGCTTTTATATTCTCTTTCATCTCGTCTTGTCCGGTTTCCATCCAGTCTTGTTCGGTTTTTTAGTCCAACTTTTGTATTTTCTTCCATGGCTTCTTGTCCGGCTTTCGTCGCGTTTCGTCCGGCATTCATCGTGTCTAGTATGGCGTTTTATCTGGCTAGCATAGCGTTTTGTCTGGCGAGCACAGCGTTTTGTCTGGCTAGCATCCGTCTTGTCCAGATGTAACCAAAGTCATCATCGCTTTCAACCGTTCCTCCATCGCTTTTCCAGTTACTACTATATACACTTGTCAAGTTTCCAGAAACCCCCTCTCCTGACACCGGTTGTTACAAAACGTATCCTCTAGAACCGTGGGAACACAGGATACAAGAACGAGTTCAAGTTTCTGGATAGCCTACGTTTATTAACAAGCATAAAGTAAACAGGAACAGTATCCAATCAAACAGTACCTAAATACTCTACTAATTTCACAGAATAAACGAATAAACGATGAAAGTTGAAGAAAGTAATTTAATAAAACAGTCACTACTATTCTCAAAACATCAACAAAAATCACAGTCCAATGTTGCTCGTGTCACGTCCATTTGTGAGTTCTCCTGAAACGGAGGGGTGAGTCCTTTTTATAGTCTCTCCATAGAAACTTCTGAAAATCTCTATATCAAAGAAAAATCGTTAGAATTTTCTAGAACATTCCGGAAGTCGTCAGATTTGCGATAAATTGGCAAATCTGACTACCCCTTTTTTTAACCGGAAAATTCTTGAAAACCCTGGGCTCACATCATGCTGACGTCATGCACTGTATTTTCTTCGGCTGGCCGTCGTCAAACGAAAGAGGGGGTGCCAAACGCAGCATTGCGCGTTCGCAATAATATATATATATACACGCTTTCTAACCCTCGACTCTAAAAATCGTTCAGACATGTGAAGGCTGGGTCAAATATATACAGTTTTAAATGAAGAAACGTACTTTTTATACAGTCCGGTAATCTAAAATTCTCCAGTTACAAACAATTTTTTCAGACTTTGACACATAAAACTCAAAAAAGTGTGGAAAGCACAAAAACATGTTTTTTTTTTGTGCTTATGAACATTACTTCTACAAATTCGTGTTTCCCGAACTAAACTGTATGTGGATTTGATGCCAACTATGTAGTTATGACTGAATATGTAGAATAACTGAAATTGTCAGTTCCCATAGAAATTCATAAAAATTTTGGAAATCATAGCAGTATCTTGCTCCCGTTTCAGATAACTGGTATTTTATGCTGACGAGCTCATAATGAGCAAAATCGGTCAATGGATGCTTTTATCTGCAATGGGCATGTCTTTCAAACATCTAGTCCAGTGTTCTTCAACCTGTGTTCCGCGGAACCCTAGGGTTCCACTCAAACGCTTTAGGGGTTCCGCGAGTCGATACTACAATTCGTTGTTTTTGTTTTGTTTTTCTTTGTTTTCAATTTCATATGACATATATATGTATAATACAAATACTTTATATGAAATATTTATCTTCTTGTTTGAATTAATGCAAATTTATATCTTATATAAAGTTTTTATAACAAAGGCAGATACGCACCTTGTTCAGAACATGTTATACGTAATATGACACATCACCCCATAGGCCAACGGCCGTACCGTGCTGAAAACACCGGTTCTCGTTAGATCACCGAAGTCAAGCAGCATCGGGCGCGGTTAGTACTTGGTGGGTGACCACCTCGGAACACCGCGTGCTGTTGGCCATCTCGGGTGCGGTATCCCCGTGGTTTGCGCGCTAGATTTGCACGCTACCACAAATGCCGCCGTGTTCATGCGGAGTACGATCACGTTAAACATGTGGGTCCGTAAGTCCTTCCGAAAGGTTGGTGGTAGGGGAAGGAGGGTACGGTCCCTGTGGATGCCTCCCCCACTGGGTTCCGGTCTAAATTGGGTGGCACTTCCCGGCCGTCCATACAGTTACCTTACACCTTTCTGGTAGGTCGGACGGTCTGGGTCTCAACAACAACAACAACAACATCCCCCCTAAAATCAAATCTGGGTGTGCTACTGAACGAAGGGTTCCATAAAAAAAAATATCTCAAAAAAAGGGTTCCGCGAGATGACAAAGGTTGAAGAACACTGATCTAGTCAATGCATGCATGGCATATTACGAAGGTAAAATTGAGTTATTGATCGGTCATAGTGTTTACAAAGTATTCAAGCTAGCCTTTCGTCGAGTATAGAATATAATTATTCAAAATATAATGCATCCCTAACATTGTTACCCAGTTACTCCACCAATGAAGATCCACATTTTATAAAAAATGTGTTTTCTTCTCCTTCTTGGGTACTATAGCCTACAGTAAGACAGGACCGTCCCAATCAGTTTCACCAGTGGAATCTATTAGACACCATACTTCTGCATTGGGTAATTCCCCAAAAAATTGAGGACATTCTCAACACTGTTAAGCCATCTGGTGGGGGTTGGCCTTTTTTTAATGCTTGGTGGTTTACTAAATGTGAGTTTTGTAGCATAATTAGAATATTCGAGTCTGAATATTTCTCCAAGCCATCTAATGTGGTGTGCCTTAATGGCTGTAACACAATATGATGTTGCTTATAAATTTCATGGTTATGGTGAATGCGCTAGACATTATTTTCAAGGACATCTTCAAGAATTCTTCTCAGGATCTTTTGTTCAAAAATTAGTAGTTTCCTTTCAGTAGATTTATTTAGATCTCTCACTGCCAATACTTTCAAAGTTTTTTAAATGTGTTTTCCACAATGTGCAATTTACCGTGACAATATATATTTTATATAAATGATATGTTTCAGCAGAATCCATCAATGCTATTCATATTCGTACGTGATTTTGTCTAAAAAATACAAACAATTTCAAATTTGTCAAGAAAATGGTGTGTAGAGAGTTTTCAGACATAAAGAAAACAAAAAGTCCAATTTGGCAGTTAACTCAACATATTAAATTTCAGCATGCGAACTAGATGTAAAGAACAACTAATATTTTGATGGAAATTGTAGTTCAAATAATAAATTATGAATTGGTGATTTGCGATATTTTATACATATGTATCCATTTTCAACACATACTACCATGTGAACAATGCGTGGCACACAATAACAATGCTATCGAACGTCGAGACAGCTAATGTGTTAAAGCATTTTTGCCAAATGCAAATCCATTACGCTGAAAGTTCAGTTGAAATATTTAATATACGAATGATTTATTGTCTACCATAGAATATTTTATTATTTTTCGGCGGCATTGTTTGTAAGATAAAGGCCCCAGCATTATCTGTCTGCTTATTAGCACCTAGTATAACAATTTAGCTGATGGCAGAATTGTGTTAAATTGCACAGTTCTTACACATATGCTGTAGAATTGTGTTAAATTCTACAGTTCTTTTACATAAGTTGTACAATATGCATTGCAGCATTATTATTATGTATTGCATTAAATACAAAATACGTAAAAACCGTTTTTAATACTAAATGAGAAAAATAAAAAAGCTAATACAGAGTATGTGAAATTGTCAAGAACTTAGCTAGTACTAAACTTCAAGCAAAGATAACTTATGTACACTGTAAAAGCAATGAGTTTATTTTCATTCAGTTTGACGTTTATACTTCCATTAAGCGTAATCTATACACTCATTAAGCATTCTGACCCATTCGATCGATTTTGATCGGTAGCGCCATATTGAACGGTACTAAAACTAAACCTATTTTTTATTTTACGTATTAGTTCAAAAGAGGATGATCAGCCCTCTCAAGTATGACTCATCATTCACATTACCATTGGTCGTATAAAGGACTAAATTTCAATCCTGAGACTTAACAACTTTTAGATTGCTTTTATTTTTGCTGGTGACGCCATCTATAGTGTTATTTAAAGACGAAAACGTTGGGATTGGAACTATTATATTGTAACGACCTTCAATTTAAAATATTCTGATAAATGTTTCCGGTTCCAAGAATTTATTGATATTTTGAATATTATTTCACACCGAATTTAAATTTTAATTAGTTTATTTTGAATATGTCGTCAATTCTTTATGCCATCAGAAAGCGCATAATTCCTTTGATGTGTTTTTTCTGATGTTTTTTTTAACTCTTTAGAAAATAAATGTTTTTTGCGGCATCTTTAAAACTAAATTGCAGGCTAAAAACGGGAGCTAATACATTCCCTTCAGTGACATCATGTTGGGAGTTTTGGGGAAGAGGGTTGGAACCAGAAAAAAAAAATCTAAACTGGAACACCAAGAAGATACCCATAGTCAGGTTTTTACAGAAATCCGCAGAAGTCCGATTATTTAAAATATACTTTGCAATCGACGTTGTCCGTAATTTTCAGCAGGGATTCTTTTATCCAATACCAGCGCTGTCGTCCTTTAAACATTTAATGAATTCATTCATTGATTCCCTTCTTTAAAAGTAAAAAATAAAGTTATTTTCTATTAAAAAAGAATATGTTGTGACGTCAGGACTTCCAAGAATGCAACGTATTTATGAAATCCGTAGCAACGTTCAGGCTTGGTGGCGTATTGAATATGCCGGTGCTGAACAGCAAAACTGAACTGAACAGCAAAAGTTCACAATCTCTGAACAATCACTGAATTAACATGTACTGAGCAGCAAAAGTTCACAATCTCTGAACAATCACTGAATTAACATGTACTGAGCAGCAAATGTTCAAACAGCTAAACATCGCGTTTTTTATGTATTGATGCTTTATAAAAATTATAATTAATGAACGAATGACCTCGGAAACACAATTTCTGCTTTGAAGCAGTGTGCAATATTCTATTTAGTTACTAATAAATTACGAAGAACGGATTGTCTATCAATTTCTGGACATCAGAATTTTAAAATCAATTACTTCTTCAAAACCGAGGAGTATATATATATATATATTTTTTTTTTTAATTCGCGAAAACGTGTCTATTAATAGTTGGGATTCCTTTCAAGTAAATTCTTTGATTTTTCCGATGGTGTCAAAATAAAAACTCTGAAATGCTATTTTTCTTCGTACGTTCAGGTACTAATTTCTGCAGATATTGCTTAAGCACTGGCGCTTCAGCATTTAGAAACTAAAAATCTAATTTGAATTAAAAAAATATAAGGTATTTCCTCTTTAAAATCAAGGTATCTCAGTAAAAATTTTCCTATATGCACATCGTTACATTTTACGCTACTTACGACTCAGACAGACATATTGCTTTTTTATTTTAGATTTAATTTTCACCACATGAACCTTAATTTTTCTCGAAATAATCAAGTGAATTTCGTGGAATTTTGTGTACTTATTTTAATTAGTAACAATGAAATCCGTATTGATTTTCAGCAATATATAGTAGCAAGAAAGCTCGAGTTTGTGCCATTTAAATTGTTCCCATAATATGGAAATTTGTTGATCTGGTGGGAAAGTTATATGTTGGACACATCAGATTTTATGTTATTTAAATTTAGTGAGTAGATATTTATAATACTTTTATCTATTTGTTTGTTTAAAAATAATGACAATGTAAGCATCTTCACTTTCAATTTCACGAAACACTTAATATAAGCTTTAGTTTACTGAATACTGATGATAAAATGTATATGTAAATATCCTTCACTTTTTGTGCAAATCGTATAAAACGCATTTAGAAGTAAGAACTGTATATATGTGTAACAAAACGTAGATACATTTTTATACAAACAAATGTATTTTATATTCTAACGTTTAAAATGTTTTGAAAGCTTTTACATTACGCAAATATTTCTATTGCAGAAAATGTTTGCATTTTGAATTTTCGCCGCAAGACAAGTATATCATAAGAACATAGCAAAATTCAACGAGATTTGTGATTGCCCAGATGCATTGATAAACAGGGTATTATTTCAGATGTAATATACCGAATTGAATTTCAATGCATTTAAATTACCGCAGGCTAGATAATTATTATTTTTAAATTGAATACATAATAGAGTAGGAATAGAAAACTATTATTATACAATGTTTGCAAATCCTCTCAAGTATCCACAACTTCTACTAATAGTATCTTCTAATGGTATACAGAGATAGTTTAGAAGAAAAAGTAAATCACGTTTTATGTTATAAAATTTATTTATAAATTTAAATTCTGGGCAAATGTAAAAATAAAGCTACAAAATGGAATGCAATATTTATTTTTATGCAATTTCTAAAAATTATATTCAGATGAATTATAAAGTTCATGGCGATTTTGAATAGATCTCGACCAGATCCTGCAACTTATTAAAATCGCTGATTCAATAGGATTATCTTATATTTGAGATAACTTCATATTCTCTTTTTCTTAATATACTTATTTGAAATATTCACAACCTCAATCGAATCCCAACTGTATGTGTTTTTCATATATAATATTTATTTTTTTTTTATGGAACACCCCTTAACATTTGCTATTTATTTTACTTCATTTTAAGAATATATAATTTTCAATTTTACGAATTAATATTCAAATAAGTACACATATATGTTCAAAGACTGGATTTTCTAAACAACTTCCCATAATGAACTATTTTATATTTATTACGATGCTGTTTAAAACTCTACTTTTAAGCATTTTGTTAATATTTCTTTTTGAGCAGTCCCAATATCGGACAAAATTGTTTCAGTTTGAAATGACCAATATTTATTTTCTCCAGTTCGCTTGTATGTATTTTTACTTTCTACGCAGTATAATTAATAATTATACGCAGTATTGGGAAAGTATTGTTTTCAGGAAAAAATTTTTATTTCGAGATTTTGGTGCCAATTTTAGAAAATTAAGATCTTCTGAACACAGTTTGATTATATTTTGTAGTGATGCCCGTCTGTCTGTCAGATGTCTATGGTCGATTAATTGTGCAAACAGTAGCAGCCACAAATATTAATGGGTCTTTACGAAACTTTATATCCGACTTTGTTATCAAAAAATTTGGAATTAGATAGACTTTTTTTTTAATTGAATTTTATTTGGAATTTTATACTTTTTTCAACATGGCAGCGCAGGGCAAAATTTGGTATAATCATACATAAAAGGGATTTATTTATGGCTCAATGGTCACGATACTAAATAGTTTCAATCATTGTTGTGAAAACTATCCGCCATAAAATTATTTTGTTCGTGACGTCATTAGCCCCCTTGCGGGAAATTATCTCTCCCCGGGGATACATTATCAAGTGTGGTATCAATCGAAATCTTTTTTGAACCCTTTTAAGTGACGGGTAACATATCACATTTGTAATCATTTCGACCCATCATACCGATTTCAAAAAATTTTCATGTAAAATTTGAAAAAAAAAAACCCAATGAATTTTAATATGAGAAAGCCGAGTTGAGCCACATAGTAAATTTTATCATCTCATAGCTTCAAAGTGATACTTTTAACAGCTGTATTAATTTCAGAAAGTAAGATCAAATTTATAAATCCCCAAAAGTTTGCATTTGTATAAGACACGACGCAAAATTAACGTTTCCGCATTTTTTTCTGAAACAATTTCCCATTTAAAACAAAGCAATACTATAATGCTGTTACAAGAGTTTATTTATAGAATGTTTTTGATCATAAAATGCGTTCTTCATTAAGAGTGCGGTAAAAAGTCACCCTATTGAATTTCTGCATTCATCGCATTCTTTTCCAAATAGACCATAAACGTGACTTGCAGATTAAGAACGAATAGGAGAGCTGTTCGAAATGAGTTCAAGGATATATATCTTTTAAAGTGTGGAAAATAAATTCTTGATTTATAGATGACTGCTTAGTTAAATTCGATGTCTGGCCATTAGAACTCTTCTTCAGAGTCATTACTGAATTTTGGGGTAGTTAATTCATTTTGAACGTAAAATAACAATTATCTGAAATCTAACATCCTGGAATTTTCTTAAGCGTGCTATGAAATCCACCACTCAATAATATACGGAAGTGATTGAAATTCATCGATTAAGGGATGGAAAATATAAAAATTATATCATTGAATTTGAAAATTATTTATAAAAATGTTTCCATTTTTTTAAACAGTTTGATCTATTCAATACTCTATATTTGGATTCAAGATTACTAAATTAGTAATTCCTATGAAACGACAAGGATTATCAGAGATATTGACTTATCAACAGGTTGGCAATATTTCTCCAAGTCGATAATATGTCTCCAAATTCATCACCAATGTCGCCATATTTGTCGCCAATCGTGACATACGGACATAGATATTGATTTTTCTTATGTGTATCCCTTAGAGATCTAGAATAACTTTGCAGATAGCACTCCTGTTCTATATTCAGAAAGATCGAGTTCGATACCCGGTTCTGGTTAACGAACTTCAGAGATGTGAACTTAGGGAAATGTCGCCAACCTATTGATAAGTCGACAATGCTTCCTTTAGAGATCTAGAATATATATCCCTTATAAATCCAGAATAGCGTAGCAGATAGCACATCTCTTCTATATTCAGAAAGATCGGTTTCGATATCTGATTACAGCTATTAAATTTCAGAAATATTGACTTATCAACAGGTTGACGGAATATCCCAAGTCGGCAATATTTCGCCAAATTTATCACCAGATCGCCAAATTCATGACCAATATTGTTAAATTTATCACCAAGCGTGACAAACGGTCACATATATAGATTTTTCCTATGTGTATACTTTGAAGATCTGGAATAGTGTAGCAGATAGCCCGCCTCATCTATATTCAGAAAGATGGGGTTCTGGTTAATTTTTTTAACTGCTGAAATTAGATCTAATAAGCTACAAGTAATAGATTGCTTTAGATTACACAAGATTTGCGCGCGGGTCAGAGAAATTCATCCTCCGCTAGTCCACTGATCTTTAGTTTAATATTGTATGGTTTACTAAATTTAGTGCAACCTAAACAAGAAAGATCAAACATGCATAAATCATTGATTACGGAACACTTTTCAACTTCAATGCAATTTTATTTAAGCATCTCTTAAATGTGATACATTCCTCGGTAATATTTTTAAAATTATCACAATACTAGTTTAATTTATTATATTTGAAAACTTAAAACTTCATCGAAAAAATGAACTTTATTCAAATGATGGCATTGAAATACAAATTGCCTGGCTTAAACATCTCTAAAATACGATACATTTCTCGGTAATATTTTTAAAATTATCATACTACTACAATAATTTATTATATTGGAAAACTTCATCGAAAACAAATGAAATTTACGCCTGGCTCTCTATATAAAAGCAGCACTTCATTTATAAACATTTTCCATTCATTTCAATCATCACAATACTATAATAATTTATTTTATTTAAAAACTTATAACGATGGAGGTACAAGCAATTTAATTCAATGCTTAAAACTTCATTGAGAAAATCGTTTGCTTCTCTGTGTCAATGAATGTTTCATTCATATCAGCTATATTGCAAACTCCATGAGCTAAATAATTTTATGTTAAAGAAATGCAGCAATTCTTATGCAACTCATTCTACATCTTTTGGTATTTACATTCTCCGTAAATGAAAATTAGGCTTCGTTGCAGAAATAATCAAAATTGAATGATTATTTAAACTGAACTATATTGTAATTTTGTTGTTTCAGTATGTAGATGCAGAGAATTTAAGCAAAAATAAAGCCGTTGCAGGAGAAATACAACACTAAATATGAATTAAAAAGAACTTTAAAAATTATGATTTTGACACAAGATGTATGACATATTTTTATTCTGAAGTGGGTCACGTGATCTCTTCATATAAAGGGTGTAATTATTATTTAAATTTTTATTTAAAAAACTGCTGACTATATTTTGCTGAAATTTTCTTTATATATTCTATGGGATAATTTGAATATTTCCTAAAACTTTCGAAGCAATTTGTGAATTTTAAATCCGCTTAAAAAATGTTTGAAAAATTACTTCCCGTAGGGTTTAATGTATTTCATTTTTTCAACCCGCATTCAATCCAAAACTAATTGGGTGATATTATTAATTTATATTCCCACAGGTCCCACAGACCGTCCGAACAACATACTAAAATTTCATTTTGATAAAGTTAATTTTACGGTAGTTATCGTGCTAACGGACAGACAGACAGACAGACAGAATGAACAATGTCATAAACACTTTTCAACTATGTTGTGTAAAAGCGTTTTGCCTTTCACATTCAAATGTAGAAACTGAAATAGTGTTAGTTGGTATTGCATAAAACATGTATAACACAAATATCAATTAGTGGTAAGTACTTAACTCCATAATCGAATCCGTCTCCCTGATGTGAAGCGAAATACTCCACAATGGCATGGAAGTAATAAATGACAAGTAAAATAACACGTGAAAAGAAGACTCTATATTTTTCATTATTGTAAAGGAACATTCTTTAATTGACTTTATGAAACACATATAAGATATTATTTGAACTCAAACACATTTTTCCAAAATGGCAATTCTAACTCCTTTAATCATGAGTTAGACTTTCTAAAAATATACTCAAATCCATATAACCAGCTTGGAAATCTTTAAGTATAGACATTATTCAATCTTAATAATATTATCATACAATAATATAGGCCAAGGGAGATTGATACAGATATTTTACTTTTAAGCTGGCTTTTACATTGAAAATTTCTCTAGACATATCGCCAGCAAATAATTTAATATCTCCCAATTAAAGGAAAAATACATACGAACCTAAATTGCGGTTCGGAGGGGCTCTGTCTGTCGAAAAACATGATGAGAGCAATTTAATACATTTACTTTTAAATTTTAAATAATTTCATTCTTAAACTATATAACAAATTCTATATGCGATCGACAGACCTCCCGTCCATGGTAAGCTCTGTCTTTTTCCAAGCGCGTCCCTCTACACTTACATTTCATTCTGACGTCACAACACACATATCCATATAGCACACGTACATGCAGAACATTGGAAATAATCAAAAAACAAAATTAAACACTCAACGGTTTTTCTTTCTCTCTCTCAGCTGGCTGGCGCGCCTTCAAGGTCGCCAACACTTCACACATTGACCTATTTCCACCGAAAATCGGCAGAGGGATTCTACATTTACATGACATGAAAAAGAGCATTTTAAACAGAAATATACTTTCACAGATCTCGATACCACAAATATCTCCCCCCCCCCGGCAAAAAATTTTGCAACCGCAGGGCAGGAAAATTTTCTCCAAGAGAATCCTGTAGGAGCATCACCTCCAGCAGGGCGAATCGCTGAAGCAGCAACTGTCGCAGGCAATTTTGCACAAAAATTTTGAGGGTGAGCAATGTACGTCTACACTACCACCACACTCAAGGAGTCCAGAGACTTGATCAGGGACCCCGTTGTCCAAGAGTCAAAACATCAAAACATGGCCAAAAGAGAGGACACAATGCTGTCCAAAAACTGCTATAGGATCCTTTCAAAAGAAAACACACAGTTAAACATATGCAAATACACTGAAATACACATAATATGCTCTTATCACACTTTCTCAAATTATTCAAAAAAAATACACATGTAAAATACACTAAAGGTTCCTGCTGTGTAACTGTACAGAAAATGCGTTCCTTAAAGGTGTAAAATCAGCGGGGATCTATACGGGCTGCCATCACAAGAAAAAGGGTGTGTAGAAAATGAAAAAAAAAATATCCCGCGTGCAGGGCTTCTGGTGCATCCAGGCGAAAACAGGGCAGCCACAAGTCAATTCAGCAAGGATGAGAAACCCAACTCCGAAGCGATGAGTCCTCCATCACGACATCACTCCTCCAACACAGGGGTTCCAGATGATACGCTTCTCGCCTCCGCTCTGGAAACGACGGCGAGATCTGTCCAGCCTCGACCAGGTGCAGCAAAAAGCCGGGATTTTAAATTGCTTCATTCACATCCCTCTCGAAACACAGGGTGTAGCTTGTTTGTGTAAACACCTGCAATTCACTCAAAAGAAAAACATTTGCAACATTGAACTCAAGGGACAATGGTGACTGACGAAACTACTGTACTCCTTGTACCAGTAGGGAAGTGAACTTGTAAAAATGTAAACATTGAATTTCAGATCAAATAAAAGAATATATGTAAAGCAGGAACAGAAAAAGATATATGAAATAAATTTTCAAAAACTGAAATATTCAAAAACTTTGTCAAAATCAGGTCAAATTATCAGAAGTGTCAAATCATGCACTTCACCACAGTTTGTCATATCAGGTATTAAAATTCTGCACATTTGAAATTAAAATTTTTCATCACCACATGATATTAAATTTCTTAAAATTATTGTAAATATTAAAAATTATTGCAGAAGAGGTTCCATCACAACCTTCCACAGGTGAGCTTGATCAAAACACCAACACATCATCAATCAGGAAAGTTTTTCGAAGAACTCCAAAACAAATCAACAAAATTTCACAGTTCAAAAATTACGAAAAGTTTCAATTTTCCAGATTCAAAAAGTTTATCAAAAGATGATCAAAAGTTTTTGTAGAGTGAAGAGTTTCAGTCGATATCACAGTTGTAAAGTGTTAAAAAATACGGGTAAAAATACACAAAATCTGGGTTTACTGCTACTAGAATGGCACTTTTAAATAGGTAAATTTCTGGTTACATACTTAAAAAGGTAACTATATCTGTATGAATATGTTTTTTAACACTTTATAACATAGTTGACAAGTGTTTATGACTTTGTTCATTCATTCTGTCTGTCTGTCTGTCTGTCTGTCCGTTAGCACGATAACTGCCGTAAAAATGACTTTATCAAAATGAAATTTTAGTATGTTTTTCAGACGGTCTGTGGGACCTATGGGAGGAATATAAATAAATAATATTACCCAATTAGTTTTTTATTGAACCCGGGTTGAAAAAATGAAATACATTGAACCCTATGGGACCTAATTTTTCAAACATTTTTTAAGGAAATTTAAAATTCACAAATTGCTTCGAAATTTTTAGGAAATATTCATATTATCTCATGAAATATATATAAAAAATTGCAGTAAAATATGTTAAGTAGTTTTTTAATTAAAAAATATTTAATATACGAAAAAAAACAAATTCAATTAAATTCTGACTTTTGGGATATCCTCCAGAAAGATAAGAGATATATTAGATAATAAATATCTTTTCAAGACTTTAATCATTTTGTATATGAGAGAGACTTCACATTTTAAAATAAATTTTGTAGATAACAATTTTTCAAATTTTTTTAAATTTCATATAACTCTTCATGATATGCTTATTTAATGGCATTTTTAATGCACTTTCCTACGTCCTAGAGAGTTAAAATTTGGTACACAGCTCAAATTTGTTGAACATTTTATTCCACAAAAATTTGCTGGATCTTTAAATATAGATCATACATTGTTTTCGAAATAGCCTGCAAATAATCCCCGTTCACTTCTATAAATCATTGTTGTAATATTGTTAAAAATTCTGATGTGGGCGGCCCATGCCTTTTCCTGCAGACTCATATTCACGTTCTCTTTATTTCTTCAATAATAATTTGAGTTTATCTGCACAAAATAACAGCCATAAGTATTTTAAATGGCATTGAATTTCCACGTTAAACTTAAATTTGGTTCTCATTTGATAGCTGGACTTATTGTCAAAGGTGGTGTAGCGAAAACGCAAAAAAACTAGAATATCTCAAGAACGGCTAGTCTTAGAGTAATGGGGTTAGTCTTATTCTTTTTGTTGTCAAAAGTCACGTATAAAATAGGAATTTAATTGATATAATTGAGCACACGTATTTCTTTATTTTTATATTTAACGATTTTTGCGGGCCACTTCGCGAAAATAGCCCGTTCCTTTTTCCTGAATCGTACTAGAATAACCTACGAATAATTTATGTACCAAATTTTGTTAAATTTGGTATATAAATAACTTGCAAGTCATTGAAATATTATACATCAAATTTTGTTACATTTGTTCCATTAGTGTTTAGCTAGAGTGGATAAAGGCAATTTCTGCCGGCCATTTTGCAAAGAAGGCAGATTCTTTTATTACGAATCGTACTATAATCTAATGAACATCAGGATTTCCCACAAAAAACATACCTACCAAATTTTATGAAATTCGGTCCATTAGTTTTTCAATTAGAGTGGATGTAATATCCTCACAGACACACAGAAACATACACAGATACACTCTTACACACACATACGTCTGGCCAACGGCCGTACCGTGCTGAAAACACCGGTTCTCGTTAGATCACCGAAGTCAAGCAGCATCGGGCGCTGTTAGTACTTGGTGGGTGACCACCTCGGAACACCGCGTGCTGTTGGCCATCTCGGGTGCGGTATCCCCGTGGTTTGCGCGCTAAGATTTGCACGCTGCCACAAATGCCGCCGTGTTCATGCGGAGTACGATCACGTTAAACATGTGGGTCCGTAAGTCCTTCCGAGAGGTTGGTGGTAAGGGAAGGAGGGTACGGTCCCTGTGGATGCCTCCCCCACTGGGTTCCGGTCTAAATTGGGTGGCACTTCCCGGCCGTCCATACAGTTACCTTACACCTTTCTGGTAGGTCGGACGGTCTGGGTCTCAACACTCAACACACATACGTCTTCCTAAAAATAGTTTTTTCGTGTTCTAGGAGTCCCAAAACGTGTAGAGCCTTCGAAAATTCGAGTTCCGATCTTCGGCACGATTCCAATACTTTGAATACATACACACACATATTACCTGCGTATCTGTGTGTTATTTGTGTATCTAAATTCCGTGCCTATGCAATAACAATAGTTGTGATATTAAATGATATCTAAACTTTTATTATTTCTTCAACGAAGCCTAATTTTATACTTATGCAGAATGCAAATATCTGAAGCGATTGCAAGGTGAGTTACGTAAGAATTGCTGAATTTTTTTCACACAAAATTATTTAGCTCTGGAGTCTGGAATGCAAGTTATATGAATGAAATATTCATTGATTTTGCATAGAGAATCAGATGATTTATATTTCGATACAGTTTTAAATATTTAAGTATAATAAATTACTGTAGTACTGTGATAATGTAAAAGATATCACCACTGAATGTATTACGTTTTAAAAATTTTTAAATGAAATTGCATTTCAGTTGGTAAGTGTTTCATAATCGATGCTTATGCATGATTGATCTTTCTTGTTACTCTTTTATATGAGAATTGCACGGAATAACGGATATATTTTATTTTATTCTTATAACACTGTTTTAAATAGGTCAATATCAGCACCTATTTACTTGCTATCCACTTGCTTACCCTCTTAAAAATTCTCAAGAGGAACCCATTTAAGTAGGTAAATAAACGCATAAAATGAAAATCTCATGTTACCTTAACAGTTCAAAATGGTCTTTTCAGCGTAAAATAAAATATACACAATATTCCGTGTAATTCTCATATAAATGAATAAAATGGCACATTCATACAGATATAGTTATTTATTTAATTGTGTAACAGGAAATTTGCATGCTTAAAAGTGTCATTCGAGTTGCAGCAAACACAGTTTTTGTGTGTTTTTACCCATATTTTTTTAGTGTCGTGAATTGAAGAATTAGTGCGATAGTGTGATGAAATTTCACACAAAACTAAAGATTGAAAAATTGTAATTTGGCTATGATATTTAAATGACATGCTTCTTAAGTTTGAAACAACTTCTGCTAACAATTTACAAAAAAGTTGGTGTAAATATCGTAGCATGTATACTCTATAACAAAAAAATCGACGCATCAAGAAGGAGTTGTCCGATTGTAATGAAATTTCGTATGCAAAGACATTTTGAGCGAACATGCAAATGAATAAAATTTGGTGTCCAATGAATAAATAGTGGGAGCTCCAGCGCATCGGAACTGTGCATTCAGCAGGTGTATATCTGGGAAGGTGTGTATCTGTAGGTGGGTATGGTCTGGGGTGCCATCTTCTTTGATAGCCGAACTCTTTTGGTAGTCATTTCTGGCACACTGACAGCACAGCGATACGTAGACAACATTCAACGACCGGTTGTGTTACTGTTCCTTTTGCGACACACCTGACTTACTTTTCAACAAGATAATGCCCGACCGCACACGGCACGTATTGCTATGAATTGTCTTCAAGCTTTTTCCAACACTTCCTTGGCCAGCTAGGTCTCCCGATCTCTCTCTCATAGAGCACATTTTGGACGTTATGGGAAGGCAATTGCAACCATCCAGGAATGTTGACGATTTAGCCCTACAGGTGGAGACAATTTGGCAAGATCTTCCACAGGGCACCATCCGTGAACTTTATCAGTCTATGCCATGCCGGGTGACATCTTGCATCCAGGCCTGAGGTGGACCAACGCCTTATTGACTTCCTCCCTTTGTATACGGCCAAACTCTAAATCATTAAATTGTTCTGAAATTTTAACCGTTTCTTTATCTATGTATGTTCTTCACATCCACCAATTTTTATCACAATCGGACAACTCTTTCTTGGTGCGTCGATTTTTTTTGCTATAGAGTGTATTTCAGGAGAATAACATAAAAATCCACGTTCCTGCTACACTACTGGTGACTGTTTACAACTAACAATTACTATAAAAAGTTCATTTAATATGCAGGGTAGTGGGAAACCAAAGAATTATTTTCTAGGTAATACATATTAACATTTCTTACATCTATTACATTTTAGTTATTTACAACACAAAATTATTTGTATAAATACATATTTTAATTAATACATATGAATTAACAATATTATCGCAGAATTTGCTTGCTAAGAAAAATTTTAAAACGTTTTCACCCTTATAATTCCAATGATGTTCTTTATTCCTAATATAAAATTAGGCTTTAAGTTACCGTGACTACATTCAGATTATCGAAACCTAGTACTGTAAAACTTTTTAATTTGACGTACAAGTTCAACTATAAATGAAATGTTAATTATAGAACAATCTTTTCAAACACTTCTTTCAGAAACTTTCTTTCCGAATTTAAGTTTTTGTACTTCTAATGGCGCCCAAAGTTTTATTTAAAAAATCTAATCGACTTAGTTGCATGAATATAACAAGAATTAAGACCTCTTGAAATAATATTCTCTTAACATAAAGAGGTAAAAAATTAATGATTTGTATAAAAAATTCGAGAACATTAAACAAAATCTTACAGATGAAATGTTACTGTATCGGAGTAAAGGATTCGAAATAAAAATAAAATGTATCTTGTTAATTTATTATTATACTGCAAAAATGTATTTAAAATACAGATGTTTAAATAAAATATATTATTTTCTGTTTTGGATTTCGTATATACAGACAATCTAGGAAAATCCGTATCAGGAGAAATTTCTCGAGAACAATGAGAGTTATCTTAATTTTTACTTTCCTTATATACATAATGTATAAGGAAAGTATTGTGAAGAGGTCGAAAATTCCAATTCGATTTTTTGACTGGAGAACACGTTTCAAGCATCTCTGATCACGAATCGAACATTTTTGAGGTGATGTGTGTGAAAGTCTGTGTGTGTGTGAAAGTGTGTGTATGTGAAAGTGTGTGTGAGTGTGTGTGTATATGTGTGAAAGTGTGTGTGTGTGTGTGTGTGTGAAAGTGTGTGTGTGTGTGTATGTGTGTGAAAGTGTGTGTGTATTTGAAAGTGTGTGTGTGTGTGTGTGTATTTGAAAGTGTGTGTGTGTGTGTATTTGAAAGTGTGTGTGTGTGTATTTGAAAGTGTGTGTGTGTATGTGAAAGTGTGTGTGTGTGTGTGTGTGTGAAAGTGTGTGTGTGGAGACGATATCTCACAAACGAATGGAGCGATTCGAATGGAATTTGGTACAAAACTCACAATCCATGAAAACTGGAAGCCAATTGTTTTAAAACACAATTGAATGTTCAGAATCCTCCTAAATTTTCGAGTGAAATTTTGAAAAAATTATTAAAAAATCAAAACCTTTAATAAAGTTACGGAGATAGACATTTTTTATGTAATTTTTCCTTAGAAAATTATTGACATGAATTTTAGAACGCTAGCATAAACCGTTCTCGAGATATTGCACATTTTTCAAATAAATTTATCAAAATGTCCCATAAATTAAAAAAACAATATTAACTGTTAAGAAACATCTTAACTTATCATATGTAATATCATGCGATAAATTTGGTAACGTCATTCTCGGGATCTAACTCCTTGCATTCACGAGAAAAGAAACTTTGAGTAATATTTTTGTATTTGAACGCCAATACTCATTTATTTGCTATAAGAACAACTTATTTCTCCGTCCATAACGCTTGGCGAGATTTTGGCGACAAATTTAGCGGAATGTTTAAATGTTGAAAAATTAATGAAAATCTCACCAAATGGATAAAAATGACGCCAAATCAATGAAATTGACGACTAATTCAAGAAAATTCAATATCTTTGAAAGAATATAAGTATCTAATATAAGAATAACATTTTTTTTTAATTGTAAAAGTAGTAAATTCATTGCATTATATAAGGAAAGTCATGTGTTGTCCACATCAGATTTTTTTAATGAAACTGCATAGAAAACCTCATATATGGCGCTACCTGAAGAAAGAACGTTATGGGGGATGACCTCCCTTTTTTATAGGTGGGGAGAGCTATCCTGCTCTTAGGGAAAATTAAGTGCTAGAGAAAATTACAGAGATGTAGAGAGTTGCCAAATTAGTACAAAAATCTGTTTGTCCGACAGAAAGAACTACGAATAATTGTCAAATTTTTTTTTTAAAACATTCGATTCTTTGAATTGCAAAATGCTCTGGCAAGAGTTATATAGCAAATAATTTATCAAATTTAATTTGAATGCTATCTATCTTACTTGACAGACGATTTGTCGATAAACATCATTGCAATCGAAGCTAGAAACATAAATAAACTAATTTGAGGTTTGAAAGAAAATTTATTCTGCAGTCATTATGCTGTGAGCTTGTCCCTTTGTCTTATTTTTGTTTCGATTTTATGAGCCATGTCTACTATGTTTACTAAAGAATGTTGCGAAATGATCTTTATTTTTGAAGAATGCAACTGGAATGTTTGTGCAGTCGAAAGATTATACGCTTACATTTACCCAATGCAAGGAATCCCAATCGTCGAAGAAAGTTAATGTTGCTTAATTTGGGGGACTTAAAGTGCATTATGTGGGTTTCAGGGTTCTGTTTAGCTTTTTCTATCGCACATTTTTGTACTGATTTGGAAACGCTGTAGTACAACTTTGTAACTGACATTTTTTTCTATCTCTGAAAGAGCTACCCGCCCTCATAAAAGAGTAGTTAGCCCTGCGAAAATTGTCTTGTCGTGTAGCGCTATAGGATTTTCTTATGCATCTGCATTTGAAAAACAATAATAACTCTCCTTGTTTTCGAGAAATTCTTCCTGATGCGGAATTTCCTAGTCATCCTGTATATTTTGATTATATCATGTTTCTAATAACCCTTATTATCCACTTAAAATGATGTTCCTCTTTCTCTTGGAAATAATTTTTAAACTGATGCATTTAATTATCTGAATCATAGAATATATTAAATATATTTCGTTCTAAATAAATTATCTTTTTATTGGGGCATAATATAATTTAAAGTGTAAATTACAAAGTCACAACAATTAAAATGTGAGAAACACTAATATAATTAAAGCGTCTAGACAGATTTTTTTTTTATTATCTTAGAGGAAAACATAACAAAAATACATGAAATGAATGTCATACTTTTGTTTTAATTTTTCCGTTTAATAATAAAATAGTATGACGATCTGCAAGTGTCTCTATGGGAATTTTATGCATATTTACTCTGTTTCCCAAAGTTTCACTTCTTTCTGGTTTATAATTTAATTGTTATCACTTTGATTTAGCGTCGGTTTCTTTCAGGGGGTTACGTCATCAGTTCTCTTTTGATAGACATTTTTATTATTTTACTCAATTGATTGTTCTGTCTCAATCATGATGACGAAAAAGGTATCTTTTTTAACACTTTCCAACATCGCTTAAAAATGTTTATGACTTTGGCCATTCGGTCTGTCTGTCCTTTCGCACAATAACTGCCGATAAAATTAATTTATCGAAGCGGAATGTTAATATGCTGTTGAGACTGTCTGTGGAATCTCTACAAATGAAAATTAATAATATTGCCCAATTAGATTTGGATTTAAACAGGATCGGGAAAATGAAATCCGTTATAAACCCACTTTACTTGTGTTTATTATCTATGTATTTCAATTCTGTACCAACGTAATTACATTATTTTTTATTTTAAATGATCACAAAACTTTCTTTTTTCCTACAGAAAATCCTAATTTTAACTTTAAACTATAGCATACAAAATGTAAACAAATCAATCGATTGTACAGCGAGTTGTATAAGAATGCCTGATTTTTTTTTTCAATGTTTTCAAAAATTTTTTGCTCTAGAATCTAGAATATAAGTGATATGAATGAAATATTTATTGATTTTACATAGAGGGGTAAACGATTTATATTTCGATGACGTCATTTGAAAAAAAAATATTTTGTGTAAATAGCATTTTCATTTTTGATGAAGCTTTCAATTTTCAAGTAGTAGTAATACTGTGACAATTTAAAGAATGTCAGCACTGAATGCATCTAAATTTAGAGATGTTTAAATAAAATTGCACAGTTGGAAAACGTTTCATAATCAATGCTTTATGCATGATTGATCTTTCTTTTTGATTCATAACGTTTGATAACTTTATTTGTTTTGAGTTGCTCTGGAAACAACCTGGTTGCATCCTAAGATAATTTCTTCGTGTTAGCGAATTATTTTATATACTAAAATTAAACCATATCTGTATGTATATCTGTTGTAGGGATTCAAATGTGTACAAATGTGGCTCTTATAATATACATGATATACAATAAAATGTGTGATCCAATAATTTAGAGATGACATGATTTTAAAAATAAAAATCCCTGTTCTTCTGCAATGTTGATTTTTAAATTACATAGGAGGTATATATTTTTGCGGTACACCTTATGTAAAATTTAATTGTTAAGGGGGCGGTGGACGTTGAAACGAGCAAAAATCGACTAAAAAAAGTATTTTTTTTTTAATATATAACATTATTTTACACATTTAACCTTTTGCTTATGGGTGGAACAGCGTCCATCCCAAACGAAGAACCTCCCAAAAAGACAAGTATTTGACATACCCTATTCCAAACAGTTTGATCCCCCTTTGCAGGCATTGGCATCCATGGAAATCTCCGACAGAAACATTGCACCTGCTAGGAGGACGCTGTTCCACTCGCAAGCAAAAGGTTAAATGCATTTTTTTCGAGAAAGAATTTTCAAAAGTTTTACATTTTTAAAATGCTCCATGCATCTTAATTTTTGTTTGAGATGCATGAAATTTGGCAAGAAGACACCTTTCTTATTTTCTTATGAAACTGGGTTTGCATTTCATAATTGAACTTCATTAAGAGAATTAAAAGTGAATAAGAACCTAATTAAATGATGACAATTAAGTTTCAATGCAGAAAAATATTTTTTAAAAATTGACTTTTTAAAAAATAAATACCCAAATTTGTTAATAATGGGATTTTGAGTGATCATAATGGAAAATTAATCAAAAATGTGAACAAATGGCACGCAAGGCGCATTTTCAAAATTTTGTTAAACAAAATTAAATTAAAAATAATATAAAATTATATAAAAAATAGAAAAAAAATTTAATGGTATTTTGCATAGTAATGTTAAGAGGAATATTTATACAAATTTTCGTGTTTCAAAGTCAATAAATAAATAGCAAACATTTTAATGTCTATCGTCCCCTTAAAACATCAACAATTAAATAGTTGTTAAAATGAGCTAATAACAATACAGATGCGGCAATTTATTTACTTTTATATATCCATAAGACACGTTCTATAATTTTTTATTTAGTATAAAATTAACAGAGAAACATTTATTTATACTCCAGTTCAATTGTTAATACTTTTAATTTTATCATACTATGTAATATAGAGAGTAGTATTATTTTCATGAAAATTTTTGAATCCGATATTTTGATGCCAATATATGTTTTAAAGCTTCCTGAACACGTTTTGACTATATTTGGAATGATGTCCGTCCTCATGTCTATTTATAATTGTAATCATTTGGACGTACGATACCGATTTTTCAAAAAATTTCTTGTAACATTTGGAAATAGAATTAATAAAAAATGGATTCTGGAATGAAAAAGTGAGAGTTAATCCAGAATCCAGTTAATTTTAAATTTGTTAAATTTGTTGATAATGCGTAGAATTAGGAAATAATACATTCGTCTAGTAAAACGAAAATATATCTTTAATTATTTGCAATGAAACAGTGTATTTTCTACAAATTAACCGTTCAATTCTGACTATAAAAAGTATATTTTGTAAAAAAAAAAAATCTGATGTGGGCAACACATGATTTTCCTTATAGAATGCAATGAATTTACTACTTTTATAATAAAAAATATGTTATTCTTAGATACTTATATTCTTTCCAAGATATTGAATTTTCTTCATTTAGTCGTCAGTTTCATTGATTTAGAGTCATTTTTGTCTATTTGGCGAGATTTTCGTTAATTTGGCAACATTTAAAAAGTAGCCAAGTTGGCGACATTTCACCAAATTTGTCGCTAAAATCTCGCCAAGCGTTATGGATGGAGGAATAAGATATTCTTATACTAGATAAATGACTATTGACGTTCAAATACAAAAGTATTACTCAAAGTATATTTTCTCATGAATGGAACGAGCTAGGTCCACGAGAATGATGTCACCAAATTTGTCGCAGGATATCACATATGAAAAGTGAACATGTTTCTCAACAGTTAATATATTTTTTTAATTTATGGGATTTTTTGATAAATTTATTTGATAAATGTGCAATATCACGAGAACGGATCATGCTAGCGTTCTAAAGTTTATGTCAATCGTTTTCTAAGGGAAAATTACATAAGGAATGTCTATTTGCGTAACTTTCTTAAAGGTTTTGATTGTTTGATGATTTTCTCAAAATTTCACTCGAAAATTTAGGGGGGTTCTGAACATTCGATTGCGTTTAAAAACAATAGGCTCCCAGTATTCATGAATTGTGATTTTTGTATCAAATTTAATTGGAATCTCTCCATTTGTTCGCGAGATATAGTCTCCAAAGACTCACTGATACACACACACACACACACACACATACATCTCGAATTCGAATTTTCGACCCCGTCACAATACTTTCCATATACATTATGTATATAAGGAAAGTAAAAAGATTTGTAATCGATATATGTCAATAAATTTTCAATAATGTGTTCGTTACTAATTTAATATTCAAACGTATAACGAAATAGCTCTCAGCAACGGCAATAAATTCTTTTGTTTTAGATAACTGCAGAAAGATTTATTGGATTTCAGCTTCTTATCCATTAAGCTCTAAGCGTTTTCAGATATCGTAAAAAAGCTTCTGCACAATTAAACCTTAAACAATTGATACGGGTTTTACAATTATAATTTCAAATTTATTTTTCTATTTTTAGTATATGCTCCTAATTATGGATATCTTCTGTTATATAGAAGTTGATATATATTCTATGTTCTGTTATTGTATAATTTTCAGTTTCTATAAATTTTTCAAATATGCGATGAAAATATATATTATAAAAAGATTAAATATTTCAAAATATATCTTTGAAAATACTACTGCGCCGTATAATATGTTTCACTGATTTTATTTTCCATAAACGTATGGAATACTAGCAGATATGTCCAGAGTTATGTAAAATATGCCCACATTACAATAATAATCTAATTGATATTATTCTTTAAAAATTCAATTAAACCACTTAATTTAATTTCCATAAAAAGAAACAGAGTAATCTATGTTCTCTCTTATTACCTTCACAGAAAGATCTGAAATACAAAATATCCAAGAAGATGCTAAAACGGTAATAAGAGATATGTAACCCAATATTTAACCCTCGTATCATTTTAATTAGGTTTGATCATTAGGTTTGATCATTTTAATTAGGTAAGTTCCCAATGGCTAAAATGCTAGTGTTGTAACTCAAAGGAATCTATTGAGTGATTTTTATGTTGGAATGGATTTTTTTGCAAAAATATATTCTTACAAAAAACATAAACTTTTCCTTAGCAGTGAAGAAATCTCAAAAAGTGTCTTACAATGCGCATAGAAGTTAAACATAACGCTGAAATTGATATATCGTTAAGATCTTTAAAACTGTTTCAATTTTCTTTACTTAATAAACTTAAAAATGAAACAAACTCTTAAAAACTGTTGTAATAATACCATGATATAGTAAAATTTCCTAAAAGTACAGCATATATATAAAACTTAACTGATCAACTGGTTTCAAAGAAAGAAACAGCATTAGTTTTCAGGATCGACAAGAAGAGCGACCTAACTTACTCACGTTAGATCGGCAATTGAGGGTAGCGCACGTGATTGAAGGTTAGAAAAAAGGTTGTCAACGCATGAAGAAATGGAAGGGAAGAGAAAATTAACCAACTGACAGGAAATTGCTATACACACAAAACCACAAAGGATAAAAATAATAATATAAAGCGGACAGAGAACAAATGGATAACAGAACGAAAAGGAACAAGTGAATAGTGAGAAAATCTACTAATACAGTAACAAAAGACTGTTTAAGACTGAACAGCGGAAAAATAACTAAAATCTGGAAAAAGGCAGACGAAAAAAAAGGAAGGCGATCGGATTCCATTGTCGTCACCTTTCTTCTTTTTTTCTTACTGTTTATTTTCTTCCTTTTTCCCTCTGTGGTTTTGTGTGTTTGTAGTTTCTTGACTTCATTTTTTCCTTTTTGCTTCTAATTGGTTTCCATTCGTTTCTGGAAATATTTATATTTTTACAACTAGTTTTAACGTCTCAGGTATAATTTTAACACATATTTTTTTCTATTCCTGTCGTCTTTGTTCTGTTATTTGTCTATTTTTTCGGATTTTAGTTACTTTTTTCCGCTATTCGATCTTGAACAGTCTTTTGTAGTCTTTTGGTAGGTTTTCATATTATCCAGGGATATCTTTTCGTTCTGCTATCTGTTCTTTTACAGACTTATTACTTTCCTTATGTACATAATGTATAAGGAAAGTATTGTGACGGGGTCGAAAATTCGAATTCGAGTTTTCGATGGAAGAGCACGTTTCAAGCATCACTAATCACGAATCGAATATTTTTAAGGTGATGTCTGTGTGTGTGTGTGTGTGAAAGTATGTGTGTGTGTCAGTGAGCCTGTGGAGACGATATCTCACAAACGAATAGAGCGATTCGAATGAAATTTGGTACAAAAATCACAATCCGTGAATACTGGAAGCCTATTGTTTTTAAACAGAATCGAATACTCAGAAGTCCCCTAAATTTTCGAGTGAAATTTTGAAAAAATCATCAAAAAATCAAAACCTTTAATAAAGTTGCAAAAATAGACATGTCTTATGTAATTTTCCCTTAGAAATCGATTGACATAAATTGTAGGACGCTAGTATTAACCGTTCTCGAGATATTGTACATTTTTCAAATAAATTTATCAAAAAATCAAGTAAAATAAAAAAATATTAACTCTTAAGAAACATGTTAACTTTTTATATGTAATATCATGCGATAAATTTGGTGATATCATTCTCGTGGATCTAGCTCGTTCCATTCATGAAAAAAGATACTTTGAGTAATACTTTTGTATTTGAAAACCAATAGTCATTTATCTGCTGTAAGAATATCTTATTTCTCCGTCCATAACGCTTGGCGAGATTTTGGCGACGAATTTGGCGGAATATCGCCAACTTGGCGACTTTTTTAAATGTTGCCAAATTAACGGAAATCTCGTCAAATGGACAAAAATGACGCTACATCAATGAAAATGACGACTGATTGAAGAAAATTTAATATCTTGGAAAGAATATAAGTATCTACTATAAGAATAATATGTTTTTAACTGTAAAAGTAGTAAATTCATTGCATTATATAAGGAAAGTCATCAGCTGTCCACATCAGATTTTTTTATTTTGTTGTGGTGGTAGATTTGTACGTTCATAGTTTCCTACCAGTTGTTTGGTCCCTTCTTTCCATTTCTTCCTTCGGCGTTAGCAACCTTTTTTCCCCTACCTTCAGACACTTGTGCTGTCATCCATTTCCGATCTCACATGAGCAAGTGGCTTCTCCCGTCAATCCTGAAGAAGACATTTTTGTCTTTGAAAACTATTGACTAGTGATTTTTGTATATGTGCTATATTTATCGAAGTTTTACTTAACGTGAAATGAAAAATACTGGTATTGCTTAAAATGAAACTGAGAATTTTAAATAAAATGTTTATAGTTTAAAAAATTCGAAGTGCTTAAATTTAACGTATTTTATTAAACATTATTTTATATCAATAATCTAGACGACATGTTAAGGACTTCTACACACATATTGTTATCAGGCAGAAACAGCAAATATATATCCTAGAACTATTGCAGTGGTAATGAATGTTAATGAATCCAGTCAAATAGTGAGTAAGTGATAATAATGATTTATAGCATATTCTATTTTGAGAAGTAATTAACGTTCAAAATTCTGATTAGGTTTAAAGTAATTTATCGTTCACTGATGACACTTTTCTGTACTTAGGTGTAAAATACAGCAAGCCATATCATTTTTAAAGAAAAGTCAATTTATATAATAATTTGCTTCAATCACGAAGTCTACAGCACTCATTAAAATTGGATAACAGAAAATTTCTTTTTTATTTTAATTTTTTCAAGAAGACATTTATTTACATCATTATCTTTTCCCCATGTTTGATTTAGTGGTAAAATTTATAAATATGTGTTGCCAAGAATTTGAAACTTATAATTACTTTCCCTACGAAACATGGTAATGTATAGGGAAAGTATTGGAATTGTGTCGAAAATCGCAACTCGAGTTTTGGACGGAGCAACACTTTTCGGAAACTGTAGAACACTAAGAAATTATTTTTTACCGTGACGTCTGCTTGTGTCTGTCTGTGAAATGTATGTATCCACTCTTAATTCAAAAACTAATCGATTAAATTTCATAAAGCTTCTTAGGTAAGTTACTTGTGGATGATCCTGGTGCTGATTAGATTTTGGAACGATTCGGTGTAAAAGATCATGCCCTTTTTAGCGAAATGGCTCACAAAAATAGTATTTATCCACTCTAATTAAAAAACTAAAGGACCAAATTTTACAAAATTTAGTATATAAGTCACTTGTTATCCTGGTGCTGATTCGATTTTGGTACGATTCGGGATAAAAAAAAAACCTGCTTTTTTGTGAAATGATCCGCAAAATCGCCAAAATCTGAAATAAAAGATTACGTATGCTCATATGTATTAATTAAATGCTTGTTTTATACATCGTTTTTGACGATGAAAATAATATTATCAATCCTATTTCTTTAAGATTAGCCGTTCTCGAGACATTTTAGTTATTTTAAATAAATATGTATTTTATTTTACGCAATTAAGCTCCATTTAATGAATTATTAAAGAAAAAAAGGAAAATAAATTTGAGTCCGTATGGAAAGTTATGTGCTGCCCACATCAAATTTTTGTTTCTGATCTAAAAAAGTCGATCTCATAATAATTTGATAAGTAATTTCGTTGTTCCGTGCTGTTCATTAAAAATTCCATAAAAACATATTAATAATATAAGGGTACAGTAATAATCTGAAACATATGAGTTCAGATATATATTGTTGTTGTAACAATATTTATTCATCGCATGTTTCGAAAATAATTACAAACTGTAAATTATATAATCATTATCATATTATAATAATCTATTCCATATAACTGTAATTAATAGTATACGTATACTGAAACTAGGATAATAAAGTTTAAATTAAACATTTTAAAGCGAAATAATACATTTTTAAATATGTCATTGTTCAGAAACTTCCTTCTCGATATCTGAAAACGCTTAGATCTTAATGGATAACGAGCTGAATTTCAACAAATTTTTCTATAAAGATTAGAAACACCAATATTGACGTAGATAGTTTTATACTAAATTTTTTTTCGAAATAATTGAGAAAATAGTTTGAAGAACACTTTTCCATAGTAAATAGTTAAATATATATTTATTTTTTGCAAGACTACTCGTTTCATCAATATTTTTACCTGTAATTCTTTACATTTTCTTTACTGTTTTCTCTGTGTTTGCACTATACATCTATTCAGCAATGAAAAATATATTTGTAAAATTTACATAATATCACTAAAATATTTTAACTGGAAAAAACTCATTAAAGAAGTAATGATGTGGATCTGTGCTGTTAGTTAAAATTTGCATAATTAAATGCAAATATATCCATGTACAAAAGATCAAATCCTAATATTCGCATTTTATTATAGTCCTGATACTTTTTATTCGAAGGTCCACTGGACATTTTCAAAATGTATCACAATTATTCTTCCTTTTTAAACCAAGCTGCTGCTGTGTTGCAATTTTTAACACTTTACAACAAAGTTGAAAAGCGTTTATGACTTTATTCATTCTGTCTGTCTGTCCGTTAGCACGATAACTGCCGTAAAAATGACTTAATCAGAATGAAATTTTATTGTGTTGTTTAGACGGATTGTAGAACCTATGGGAATATAAATGAATAATATCACCCAATTAGTTTTGGATTCAACCCGGGTTGAAAAAATGAAATACATTGAACCCTATTTTAATACCAAAATTTTAGGTAATATATAAATTGTTCCATGAAATATATAAAAAAATTTCAGCAAAATATATTCAGTAGTTTTTTAAATAAAAATTAAAATACTAATTACTCCTCTTATATGAAGCGATCGCGTGACAATGATATGAAAGGATCAAGTGACCCACTTCAAAATAAAATATGGCATCTATCTTGTCTCGAAATCGTGATTTTTAAAGTTCTTTTTAATTCCTATTGAGTGTTATATTCGTCCTAAAACCGCTTTATTTTTCCTTAAACTCTGTGCATCTACATACTGAAACAACGTAATGACAATATATTTGAGTTTAAATGATCATCCAAATTTGATTATTTCTAAAGCGAAGCCTATTTTTCACTGAAGTAAAATGTAAACAGCAAAATATGTAGGATGAGTTGTATAAGAATTGCTGTATTTCTTTAACGCAAAAGTATTTAGCTCATGGAGTCTGCATAGCTGATATGAATGAAATATTCATTGATTTTACAAAGAGAAGGACGATTTTTTTCGATGAAGTTTTAAGCATAGTGTTTAATTACTTGTAGCTCCATGGTCTTAATCTTTAAATAAAATAAATTATTATAGTATTGTGATGACTGAAATGAATGGGAAATTGTTTATGAATGAAATGCTGCTTTTATAGCGAGAGCCGGGCGTGTTATTTTTTCTATGACGTCATTTGAATGAATGTCAGTTGTTTTCCATGAAGTTTTCAAATATAATGAATTATTGTAGTATTATGATGATTTTAAATATATTACCGAGGAATGTATCGCATTTTAGAGATGTTTAAACCAGGCAATTTATATTTCAATGCCTTCATTTGAAAAAAGTTCATTTTTTTCGATAAGGGTTTAAGTTTTCAAATATAATAAATTAATGTAATATTGTGATAAGTATTAAAATATTACTTAGGAATGTATTGCATTTTAGAGATGTTTAAATAAAATTGAATTGAAGTTGGAAAGTGTTTCATAATCAATGCTTTAAGCATGATTGATCTTTCTTGTTTCTTATATTATGTAGTTTGATGTCGCTTGGATAAAATTTTAAATGTTTTCGTTCAAAACTTTTAACATTGTTTTCATATATTATGTAGTTTGATGTCGTTTGAAAAAATGTTTAAATGTTTTCGTTCAAAAGTTTTAGCATTTTTTCCCCATTTCCTAGTTAATTCGAAAATATGAAATAAAAATATTGAATTTTTCTTAATCTTGATATGCATTGCCTTTTTTTACGCCAGATTAATAATTTTGTTTTTTTAATTTTTTTATATTTTAATTGTATATTTTAATTTTTTATATTTATACTGTAATTAGTTTGGGTTGATGAATATATGAAAATTATTTGAACTTTTAGTATTGTTTATTTTTCTATAACTTATAATTTTTCTATAACGGAAATATAATTGCTTTTCCCTCCATTTCTGCACGTTTCAGATATTAAACTAATTATGAAAGGTGTAAGGAGGGGATAAAAGTTGATGCTTCTTTTATAGTATCAACAATGACTATTGATTCTCTGCTTAAAATAGAGGAATAATTATAACAGTCTATTGATTTAGTGTCCATTTTTGTAGAAATATAACGCTAATAATTGACTTGAATTCAAGTTGTTTCTCGAACAGTGTTTCAATAAGGTGAATTTTGTTGTAAGTTAAAAAAAAACATTATTTTCTTATTCATTCCAGTATTATGACTTTGATCGCTTGAGGAGATAGAAATGGAAATAATTAAGAAATGAGAATAATAAAATAAAATTTGCATGTATTTGCGCATAAAGCGTTTTCTGCAAAGGTTAAGGAATCATCTTGAAGAACTAGAATCCGAAAACCGATTACTCGAGGAGTATTGCAATTCTGGTGCTCGTTAGCTTGTTAAACTTTGTTTTCTTTTAATAGTGTTTGTGAATATTATGAAGCATGCAAATAGAATTTCAAAATTTTATTTATGAAAATAGTGCTCTCAATCATATGTTGTTTTAAGTGTGCAAATCAACTAAATGTTAACTAAATGATACCATTATAAAAACCAATTCTGGAATCATGGTACAGTGGCAAAGGCTCACGTGACAAAGACAATTTTAATGACAAAGTGAACTATTTTCCCTCAATTTCTATTTAAATTTTTCTCGTCATTCTGTATTTTTATAAAAGAAGAGATTTATTGTTATACAATGTTTATGGAAACGTTTATATTGGCATCAACTTTTACGCTTAATATTCGCAGTTATATTATTGAATCTTCCAAAAATGTATAGAAAAGCTAAAGGATAGTAGTTAAAACTTATACAATTTAATATTTGGCCTTCATTGAAATACTATAAAATCCAGAAGAAGAAAGTAAGTCATAATAAACTATGATTGCCCATACAAAATTTTAGATATTGAAATGAGCTGTTTCAAACAAAAAAAATTATTTCAAAGGCGAAGCGAAAACTTTTGTAAATGTGAGCCATTGAAGAATCACTGTGATAAAGGCAATGCTAAGAAGGAATTTTCACCACTGAATCTGTATCTATGGTTTCATGGTTTCGGTTTCACTGAAAAGTGGCAATGTACTGCAAAATATTTTAAACTCTTCTTGGTATCGTGTTTGCTTTTCTTAATATTCGAAGGACAAGTGTTTTACAGATTGTATTTATACGCCAGATATTACAGAATAATAGATAAGAAAAGACTGTTTAAAATATTTATTGCATTAATTGAAATTTTCCAGAGATTTCTGTTATACTTTCGAAGAAGAAATTTTGACTGCATTTTTCAGCAACTGACAAAACTTGACTGCAGTTTCAATAGTGAAAATAATTTAAAATCTAAAAAAGCAACATTTGCTTTTATTTTCGTAAATGATATCGTAATCGTAATTACGGTTGCTTTAAAAATTATTGAATCACCCGTACTTTTAGAAAATCTGATGAATTATCATTTCGGTACTATTCCTCCCCCGTTTTCATTAGTTTGCAAATTTTCGTATCAGTTTCTGTTAACGTGGGGCGCAGTTACACCTATTACAGTGGTTTTATTTTGCAGCCAGTGCTACGTTCTTAAAAATATTTTACAGGAGTATAAGAAGAAACTATCAGATTCAGCACATAAAAACGTAGACAGTTTTATTAACACTTATGATGAAATTACTGATTTGATAAGCAAAATGAACGATAATTTTCACGAGTTTTTGCTTGCGTTTTACATTGTTACGCTTGCAGTCGTATTTTTACAATCATACGTAATAGTATTTATTGGTGACAAATCAAGTCCCAATAAAATATTACCATTGGTAATTTTCAGTGCATATTGCGTTCGTTTTATTGTTGTATGTAATTCAGCCGCTTCTGTAATTAAACTGGCAAGTGAAATTAAAGTAGTAGTTTACGATGTTTACTGGGATAATCGTCGCTTTGCTCTAAAAGTTAGAGATCGATTCTTGGGATTCAAACTCTTCGACACCATTGTAATTGACAAGAATCTCATTCTTTCTTCGGCTGGTAATCTCATCACATATGGAATACTAATCGCAACTTTCCATGCTAATACTTCTGCTGTTTATAACTATTAAAACTGACAACGGAAGGTAAAATGCCAGAAGTAGCAATTTTATCTTGCAAAATATTACCGGAGGAATTAGTTGGGACGCTGTAACATCGTCTGCAGGAAATAAAATTCCCATGTAGTAGGAAAATTCTACACCTCTGTATCAGTTGTGTTTGCAACTTTTATAACCGTCGTAATGTATGGAACCGAAATCTTGGTAAACGCACAAAACTGAAAAATGTATTTGCGTTTAATTATCTAAGCAGCAATAGTTTGCATAAAAGCAACTGAAGAAGTTTCAGCAAAGTTGAATATGAAGCTCAAACCAGATACCTGGATGTCAGGCATATGATACGACATTATAAACTTTTTATTTGCATATCTACAATCACTGCAATGTATAAAATTCCTACCATGGATAGCTAATGATTGAAATCAAATAAACAAGACTTTCGGTATCACTTTTTAAGCTGCAATTTTACAATGCAAAAACATTGCAAAGAATTCATTGAGGACGTCGCAGACATATTGTGCATGGACATGAAATAAGATTCCCAAATTCCAGGCGGATTCTATATCAATGTAAACATAGTATTAATATATTTACAATTATAGAAAGTACTTTGTAATGTATAGATATGCAAACTTTGTGCACTTATTTTCAAGCTTTATTCACATAAGCACAGACCGCAACACACACTGCTATAAATTTGTGAAAAATTGAGAATCACTGATATATACAATTAGATGCTATGCAGATCCATTTTGTATTTACGTCAATGTTGCATTTATATATTAAAAATCATAAAATATATTGGAATACATGGCAATGCTAATTTTGTATACGAATAAGTGTAACCAAAAAATATTTCTTGAGTCATCGTCTGAAGTAGTAACCGCACCATTCGTTGCATGACTTCGTTGATGATTTGAGAAGTGTTGATATATACAGAGTACGACCTTGATTTTTGTTACTTCTAGGTAATATGTAGAGCAGATGTACATATGGGCTAGCGAGCAGATTTGAACCATGTGGTAAGGCAAAAATTCACTTAAATACAATACTAGCACTTACATAATGTCCCTCAGTTGACTCAGTGATCGTGTAGGTGCGGTCTGAAATATTAAGTACATTGCGTTGATTTCAGAAAACCAGACAATTTTGTGCCACTAACACTTTTAAACTTTTAATATATGTACATATAGATTATGAAAATACTTTACTAATACACAAACATTATATATTAAAAACGTACCACACTTAACTATGGGGTGTACTGAATTATACGGTAATTGTTAATTAAAATTATAATATATTTAATTCTCGAGCTGATATGGCAATGGGGATTTTCCAAAGCTCAGAGTTTATCGATATAATTATGAGTAGATCAAGAAATATATAGACACACGCACACACACACACATATATATATATATATATATATATATATATATATATATATATATATATATATATATATAATCGAGTTTAAAGACATAATATCTCCAACACTGATGAATGATTGGTTTATCCAAAAAGAGAACCTCCAAAAGTTCATATGGTTAGGGGCTCGAGATAGGTGAGGAAACACATGATACACTGGTATACGGGTTCAGTTGAGCCTTACGGGGAATTTAGAGTCCATCAGCGGCTTGTGACCAAGGTCCACTAGGTGCTCCACCGTCAAAATACATGTTGGCTTTATGGGATTCACTGTTCGGAGGATGAGCCTGATGCCAGTTGGCTCAGCACTGGTTCGCGGTCCTGGGAACGCGAATGGAGGCCGATGCCGGTCATAGTAATAACCCGATAGATAGGTTACGGTAGCATACATCATTCGCATCGCGAACCGATGACAGTTGAATCACTAAGATGACGCGTGTTACATGCTGCGTAGAGGCCCAGGATGTGTACCTCGCAAGACTCCGCCAGTGCATATTCGTCCGTGTGTGGTGACAAATCCACTGAGTTATAAAAATGCCGTCTACCGTACAGTCCACACAGTTGTCACGGGTTAGCTGCAGTTTATGGGATCCAAAAATGTATCCCAATGCTCGCCAGAGCTGTGTGACCCTGATTAGCGAAAGGGGCAAAGTTCTCACTGTTCCGATGACCGCTATTGCCCGATGAAGTTTGCACATATCAGTCTGGTTCCGCTCTAGCTCGATTTGACTTAGAGTGGTCCTCGAACTTAAATGCTGAATAGCCGCGTCTGGACACGAGTCACACTTTAGTAGATGTGCTCGCATCAGGATATCAAATATTCATGTTTCTTCCTGTAGGGAATAGGGCAACACTTAAAGAATAGCAGTAGATACCGGTTCCAAAAGATGTGTCGAAATGCATTTTTGAATCGGTCTTCGATCAAGTACTTAGACAATTTCAGAGATCTTCTCTGCAGAAATCAAAGTTGAGTCTCGCTTAACTTTTAAAATCGGGTGTCTTCACATTTTGCAGAGGATGGAACAAAATGGGGCGCTAAGTTCCCTTGCGTGCTCATTTGTTGTAGCACTTTTGACGAGAATGATTGGGACGAAATCCCGAACCAATTATTGGATTACGGGAGAACGCTCACTTTATATGCATTCCAATAAAATCCGATGACCTGAGGCTTCATAGTAGCCGGGAGGTGTCGTCCACCCCCGGAGTAACTTAACACTTGACAGGGGCCATAATTTTCAGGAGATTTGTCGTTTCAATATAGGGTTTTACTTCGGCATCTCATACTTGAAAATTTATACCTTCTGTCTCGCACTCTTCAATTCCATGGCGCCAAACTGTCCCATCGTGTCTGTGAGGAGGAGTCGTGCTAGCAATTGAACTTACCGCACACTTTACCTACGTTGAGTAATTACCTACCCCACCCCTCTTATTTATGGGTCGATCCAAGTGAGCATGAATAGTGTTTGCACAATGTTTAAAACATTATGTTATGCTTCATAAGAAGCCATATTAAATTTTCATACAAGAAATTAAAAAAAATATTGCTGAGCTTCATTCACAAATGCATCTTCAAAATGTTTTGCTTTTTCTGACCGTGGCAACATAATCTTACTCTAACAGGCTTGATATCTAAGAAGTTTATTTATCCTTAAAGTTCAGTGATTTGAAAATGGATGCTAACGACTATTATCAACGGTTTTAAAACAAATATCAGATAAAGTAAGATGCTTGAGAAATGAATCGTATATTGATTGAATAATTCGGTATTTTATCAAACATTTATTCCACGAATGCATTTCTAATATATATTTATAGATGTAAATTATTATGAACAAAAATACCAATCTATATATTCTAAAACCCCCAAAAGTTTCAATTGATTTAGAAACGGAATAAAAGTATCAGAACGATCATGTTAAATAAAAATTCCTAAATGTAATTTATCACAAGAATATTAATGACAATCTATATAAAATGCAAAGATGAACCGTTCTTGCCACATTACACGTCTTTTGAACAGGTGTATCAAAAAAGTTACATAAAGTTACAGAAATGCGAAATATCATTAAATTGGCTGACTTTACTATGTGAAAAGTATATTTGATCATTTTCGTAGATTTAGCACGTTCTACAGAAGAGAAAAAACGTGTTCTCTAATGGCTTTGCGTTTCAGCGCCAACTAATTTATCATATTCTACTCATCTCTCATCATGTAATTAAATATTAATGACATTATTACTATTTTTTTTTAACAATTTTGTTATTTTCTAAGAAACTCCAGGAAGTGTATTAAAGATAATTAGTGTTATTTATTTATGCATTAAATTTTTGTTAGCAATATTATGCTTTTTTAGAATTTATTTTTTTGATGTGACCCGTGAATCTGTTAATTTAAATTGTTGAATTATTTTGTTTTTATATCATAAACAAAAATATTTTGAAGTATTTTATGGACGAGGTCATCAAAATTCTTATCTCATACTGTCATATTTTGTTAGCTCAGTTTTCTATTTGCTATTGTAAAAAGAGAGGCGGTTGAAATTTCATCAAAGTAAATGGAAAACATGATATATTTCCATCATATTTTTACTTTTCTATCCAATATATCACTTACATATAAGTATTTAAATGAGATCGAAATTCGAATCCTAGTTTGCTATAAATCTGCACGTTTTTAACACCATAAAAATGGGACATGAATTAATAGTTTTTAGACTGGTATACCAATGACTGAATAGCAATAACCGCAGAGACTGCCGAAGGGAGTTGATGTAACATTTCTGGTTTTAGCTCTACGTATGCAGACACTTCTTTTGGGACAAAATGTTCTGCTATTACCTAATTTTTTTTTAAATACTGTCAGCTAGGATCGAAGATTTTCAAAGTACCCATAAAACTTTGGATTTTCTGACTATACTGAGATTTTGTTCTTCATGTGAATAATTCCCTAATCTTTATAGAGGAGCATTAATAATTGAGGAAGGTGGTGATATGATTTCTTATGATTATAATTCTCTGCATCTTATGCAATATCTAATTGGAGTCAAATTTGTGCATTTGTCATATCTTTCACGTGAAAAACCCTGATTTCCAGGGGTCTGTAACTCAGCCATCAAGAAATTTAAATACTTTTTCCTCTGTAAAGTCATCTCAAAGCAGAGATAAATAAAATAATAAGTAAGATAAATAAAGATTTCACTTTCAATTTAGTAGTGATCGTAATAACTTGTTTCGAATAATAAAATTAAAATGTGAACTAGCAATTTTAACTGCTATATGTTTATTTTCCGATCATGATATTTATTTTCCCCTGTCATTTGAAAGGCTATATATCTAGAATCGTTTTTTACCATAAACAAGTAATTGCAATACTGGGAGTCGCAATTTTTCAGAGATACATTTCTTTTATCTCATCAACATTACATATAATTTTTGAAATAGATTTTATTATTTCTTAGCACTACTTTTAGACTTAGCTTATCCTTCTGAGCAGAAAAGCATATCGAAATTTAAATAAGTTTTGAATATTTTGGGACTAATACAATCCTATCAGAAATTAAACAAACTAAAAATCTTGATTATTATGTTTAGTTATAAAACATAAGTTAAAAATATCGACAAGATTGAATGGGAAAAAATGGGCCAACTTGTATTTGACCACGCCCAATTGTTTCATTCAGAGGTATCTTAAGGTTCATCAGAGGTTCTCTTAAAGTATTGAAATTGTGTTTATTTTAAATAAATATCAAAGTGGAATAAATTTATATTTTATTTTATTTATAGTAGAAGGGCCATTGGTAACATTTTTTAACGGCAATCACCTGGACACTCATTTGTCAAACCCTAAAGAGATGACAGTTAACACCCTACTCGGCATGATATTGTTAAAAGTACAAAATGCAATATTTATGCCGACCACTAACAGGTACCGATAATATTATCTTGGTATATTTTATATAAAAAATTCTTTGTATTATTCAACATTCAGTAGTTGCCTCTATAGCACTACATAAAACAGTTAGTGCAGTTAATTAAAATAAGCAGAAAAATCATACTTGAATCATATGGTGAAACAACATAATATATATATAAATACGATTAAAATAGAAAATATGTCTGTGTATTTGTCTCATCATCACAGGTAAACGGCTGTGTGATTATGCTGCAGACGATTTTTATTAAATCTTTTTCGATGTAAATAACAAAGAAATGTATATGAAATAAATTTTATCGAAATTGCATTTTGGACTGGATAATATTAATTATGGCCTTCAGCTTTAAAGATAACAGGGATTATTGATATTTTCAGTTTATTATGTTATCTGCTTTATTTTGGCTAAAATTGTTTAAACTTATATATTGCAGTACGAGTAATCTTCTACTAATGCAAAGGTATTCTAATCTATGCTAATACGTATAAGCAGTACGGGTACATTTTTCTAATACAATTTTAGTTCTTTTATTTTGGCATATATTGATTCAATATCATATTTTTTGTAAATTTGTTTACATACGGAACCAAGATGTTTATTCGTCATATTTGCCTGTGAAGATAATATTGTATATACAGACCATATATTGTTAGAGCACTAATTTAAATATTTTAATAAAATGTTTTGAATAACAATATCATTTGGAATATTATAGGAATTTGCACATGGTTGTGAATTTGAATTTTAAGTTGTTCTTTATAATATATATTCTGTACTAGCCGCCTTCGGCGACCAGCTTGTTCGCTACCCTTGAAAATTCTGACCGTGGCAAACTCGCTGGCACCATAATCCCGTGGAGTTGAGTTGTTGAAACCCAGACAATCCTACCTACCAAAAGGTGTAAGGTAACTATTTGGACGGCCAGGAAGTGCCACCCAATTTAAACCAGAAACCAGTGGGGGAGGCATCCACAGGGACCGTACCCTCCTTCCCCTACCACCAACCTCTTGGATGGACTTACGGACCCACATGTTTAACGTGATCGTACTCCGCGTGAACACGCCGACAGTTTTAGCAGTGGCGGAAATCGAACCCGGGCCTACCGAGTGCAATTCACGCGCGCTAACCACTGGGCTACCGCGCCCTCAATTCCCATGAAGTTAACAAAGTTTGGTTTAGTTTAATGACGTTAAAACTAATAATGGAATTTTAAGATGAAAAATAATGTTCTAGGGGGGGGGGAGTTCTAGAAAATTGATTTGTAAAGTGAATTTATTCTAATGTTTGTGAACTCTGAGATTCTGAGGATTTCTGTACCTGTAACCCTAGGAAAGGGATCCATTTGATGTGTACTGACAGCCTGGATCAGATCTCCTATGTTTTTTTTTATAGAGGTATGCTTGTCTATTTTTTGTTTTACATAATAGAAATTGTATCCGGTTATCTGCATTTTTTGTATTGCATAGCAAATTGCGAATTCCCATGCTTGCTACCCATGTGTATTCTGCTTGATACTTGCTTCATGTTTGATACCCATTCATGCTTGATACCTATGCATATTCGCATGGATATCAAGAGCATGGCCCAAATATATCAGCTAGATACCACCAAACACTAAAACGGTTTTTAATGGCCAAAAACCGTTGCCATAGCAACACCGTGCGTCTGCGGACGTATGTGGGTGAAAAAGTGAACTCCTTTTGCCATTTTGCCAAGAAATTGAAAATCATGACTTCCTTAAATACCGGATCCTGCGACTGTTTTTTCCTATTTCTTGACCAGATTGGGCTTGTAAGAATGCCTTATGTCTGAGCTTTCTAAAAATCTAAATTATTAGTCGAAATTGTTGGTACTTTTCCCGACGCGAGGATTTAAAAACAAAAATTCCCTTTTTTGAGCCGAAAGTGACTTTTCTTTTAAAATCTTTAAAAAATGTTAGAATTTGTCCCTGAGATTTGAAATTAATATATTTTTACTCGCAATTGTCTGCTCTTTTCGGTCGTGTGATTTGTCTTTTTTACGACCTTTGGATGGTGGAGAAAAAAGGGGGAAAAGGGGAAAAAACGATCGAAATCGCATAAAACATTAAATAACACCTTCCCACGTGTCACCTTCCCACCCCCGGGTCTCCGATTGCCAACTTTCGTAGCTCTGCGATGCGCAGTCTCTGAGCCTATAGTGTATAAGACAGACACACAGACAGACATTGTCTTTTATTATTTAAGACGAAGAACGAGTATCCTGCTAGTTAAGTATAAAAATTAAACAAACTGTTTCGAGGATATATTTGTTGTGATGAATTTATATTTTAAACTTAATCCAACATTTCAAAACTTTTTTTTAATTTGTACTTAAATCATATTTTTCGCTATGTGAAGAACTTCCTCAATTTCCAGCTGTTCTTTCGAGAATGATGTTTTTCACACTTCAGTCAAAGATATACAAGATAAAAGAATAGACAAAAACACTCGATCCTTATTCCATTTTGTATTCCCAGATTATAGTCCTATAGCTATAAAGCACAAAGGACATTCTCGAAATTTAAAGATCTCACACATATTCTTTCCAATTAAGTATATATTTACGATTACAAAACCATTTTCTATGTTAGAATAAGATTTAATAAAGATTTAATAAAAATTGTCTGCAGCATAAGCACACAGCAGTTCAGATTCTTTCTTCGTCAAAGTTTAGGAGATCAGTCACTCCTTCTCTATTCTACTGCCCTTCAACCATTTCTTATTTTTGTTCAAAAGATTCATTTTAGCTGTTCCTAGAAATCGTGCAATATCTCATGAGAAGTAAGTCACAGGAATTTTTCCTCTTCTGCTTGGCTGAACAATACGTCATCCGTTTGAGAACCAATAGCAGATGCCAAATAAAACCTCTTCTTACCCAGCTTTCCTTGCGAGATAGAGCTGTGAGTTGATAACAGTACTATTTTTTAGTTTGTAAAAACTCTTACTTTGAATTGTAAATTACCAGTATCTGCAGAGTACCTCCCTCTAAAGGGGGAGGGGCTTTATATATTTTAGTTTTTTTTTAATTATTCAAAGTGTGTACAAATATGAATTAGTGTGCAAGTAACAGCCTAGGATGTGTTAGAATTTTAATTTAGTTGTCGTGGATGGGTCTCATGATAGTTTCTTAAAAATGTAAAATTGAATTTGAAACTATTTTTTGTGGCATCTTTTATTTAAGTAAGGTATGTGGGACTTAATTTACATTTCCGATGAAACAGCGAGTGGTATGGCTTTATGACCTAGTGCGTCACTGCGTATAAGGACGTTAATTTTGTCTTGTGATGAAGAACATTACCAGTGTAGGGAATCTTATATACTAGGCCTCACTGGATATATAAATTTCGAGATTGCAGAAGGCCATGCCAAGAACATTTTGCAGAATGTGTTTGTTCCATGTCTGCTTGTAGGTCGATATAAAATTAACTGATTTGAGATAGTTCAAGTTGGAGCATTGGGTATGTAGTTGAAACAATTTACCTTCATGAAAAAAGCAGGAAGCAACAACATTTTCAGTATTAGACATATTGTATACACATATGTTAAATAATTATAATTTTCTACATTTTATCAAGGCTATGCAAGAAAACTGCGAGTTTATTTCTAATATATATTTCCTAGTTTGACTCTCTTTCTTAGCATCAATTTTTATTATATCTTATGAGATTTTTAGTATAAAATATAATCATAATTATCTATGATGATGCTAATATTATGTTTTGCACAAATGATAATAATTAAATGATTACTAATATTCTATAATATATTCATAAAAGTAGAACGACATTCTTATTTCTTCACAAAAATCAAGTTAATTATTGTAATTATCAAATTTAAAAACTTTATTTTTTACTTGCGTGTTTCTGTTTTTGAATACTTTTAGATTCTCATGTTTATCTTGATCATGATATAAATCTTGAAAAATCCAATATACGAAATTATTTTAAAAAAAAATTAAATATCTTCTTTCGGCAATTTAGTTTGTATTGATTGACATGAGGATCTGATCGATGTAAATATGGGGCAGTGGTTTGTTTGTGAATGGTATAATTGTTTCTTGATTTTATGTTGTAACTTTCTAATGTGTATTTCTTAATTTTAAATTTAATTTAGAGGGGACCTTACATCGTGCTTATCACAACAAAAGTGGATAGCGAATTTTTCTTTGTTTACGAGGATACGCATTTTTGTATATGTGGCGCGCAAGTTTCTGACTCAAATGTGATCAGCAAGCCTCTGACTCAAATATGGCCCTCGAACCTCTGACTCATGATTCAAAAATGGTTGATGACCACTGATATAAACTATTTCAGTCAGAACGTTGCTCAACTTTCCGCGTATCAGATAAGACTTTTGCCTCATTCCAGAACGGAATTTTATTTTGTAATAGTATAATTTCTTGCAACATTTGAATCTATTTTAACAAGCCATATAATATGGCGATACAGAGAAAGATAATCCATCCATTTTATCTGAAGTAATTTGTGATGCTCTCTTTTATTTAGTGAGTTAAAATGTTTGTTCATTGCTGAGGAAATGATAATGCCTGAGTATTTTAGTTTATCTAAGGATTCAATATTGGATATAAAAAAAATTAGTATAGTACAAATCCAAAGTTGAATTAGCTAGATTTAATTCCATATTAATTTCCTTTCCATATTCTAAGCACATTTCCTAATTTTGAGCCTATCTGATGATGAAATTACTGGTAGATGTCAATCATTAAAACCGGTTATCCGTAGGGCGTGCCAGATCTGTGGGAGCCTGTGTCCGGTAAGTAGTAAAATTCATGATGTCGAGCATTCCTCGCTTGTACTGATGGGTTCGACTTTAAAGTAGAATTATGACCAGAAAACTTTTAATTCTGACATCTTGCTATATAAATCAAGTCTTCCACTCCATCCGTCGATTTTCCTTCCCCTGATTCTATTGTGTCTTTAGTTTAAGTTTAAACTGCCCATTACACAGTTATATCATTATTTAATCGCATTCGCACTGATGAAGTTAAGAACAGGCGTAATTTCCTGTGTCAGGCTGTGGTGTTTGTTCTCCCCCTTTTAATTCTTGAAAATGAATATAAGTCCTATATTGGTAGTACTAAGCATACCACAAGTATTCATTTATCTGAACATGTTTGCGACATTCAAAATAAAAAACTGTCTACTGCTCTTTGCTATTAATGATAATTTTACCACTGTTTTGAACAAAACTTTACTTTTAATCAGTTACAATAATCCCCATAATCTTTTACTTTTTGAATTCCTTCTCATACATCTGTGTTCCGAATCTTTTTGCAATTTCAAACCCGTTCAGACCCTCAGTTTCGCATGCGATCTCATCGGCTCATTCTCGACTCATGGCGTGCATCACCCCCTTACACAATTTTCTTGATATATAGTAAATTTTTCTTTGATTTCGACAACACATATATTGGTTGCTCTGTATTTTATGATCTACTGTTATTTATGTATTTTGTAATTTAAAAATATTTTAAATGTATCGGATTTTACGGAGATCAATATGCAAATCTTGTCTCGCGGCCGTGGGCTGTGCATAAGAGATCATGTTCATCACGTCTTAAACAATTTACATTGTCACTGATGAAGAACGTTTTGACGCCTGAAAGAGTTCTGGTATTGTATTTTTATGTACGTCATAGATGGTGATAATGTTAATGGCCGATTATTTACCATTCAGTTGATTGGCTTTATTATATCGTTTTAAAGTTTATGCTAAATTGGCATGTAATGCTAAATTTCCGTGTAAAAATGTTGTACGGCGGAATATGAATATCTCAAATCAAGTATACTTTTAAGTTAAGTAGATAATATTTCTTTTTACTTTCCGAATACATACGTGTAACGCTTCTTTCTATACTTTCACGAACAGTTCTAGCATGCACAATGGTGATGCGGCTTGCCGGTATACAACGCAAAGCGAGATTAACGCTGCTTGCCAGTATACAACGCAAACGAGATAATCTTCGGTAGATCATAGGCACAAAACAGAACTCAAGGGCATAGAAATGTATTATACTATTTATACGCTAATTTTCTTCGGCTTTATTTGCAAAATTCGGAAACAGCTGCGAAACAAGTTTCAGAAGTGATATAAAATCCACAGAGGAAAAAAAAAAATCCTAATGGAATTTGATGGTCGTTACAATGATATTTATAATAAAATGAGCTAGCTGTATTAATACAAAAATTATATTGTTTTTAACATTGATCTTTTATTTATGGCTACACGATGTCGGTTTCACTGAAAAATGGCTATGTACAGCGAAATTCTGTAAAGTATTGGTGGTATCGTGTGGACTTTTTATGTTATTCGACGGAGATTGTAATAGTTGCATTGATATTCTTTTAACAGTTGTAATGTATTGAACTACAACTGTCGCGAACGTTTTGGTATACTCGACAGAGAAGACAAAGTTTTGAAATCAAACACATTTATTAAACATGAAATAACAAGGCAGTTGATCGAAAACAGTGGAGTACAAGCATTTCTCGCAATAACTCAGAGTTACACTCGGTAGGGTGACCATTAAGAACACCCCTGGAGGAAGAGGAACCAAGAGAATACACATATTTTCTGATACATAAAATAAACACAATATTCCTCACATTATACTTGACATTTATATATCACATTTGTATACTTTGAACATATACGACATTTTCATATAACATCATCAATGACTTGATACTCACGAGGATTTGACAATTAACACTCTATTTGTTAGGTGGAAGACTAAATATATATAAAACTTTACCTCGTCTCTTTTAAATATAACATTTACAATTCTGTACCATGGGAAAGGATATCAGGATGGACTCTCGGCATAAACTCATCGAGATTCTTGCGCAGAACAAAATCCATAATGGTCGGGAAACTTGACTACACAACATCATGCTGGCGGAATTCGACATCTTGGTTGGTTACTGAGATTGGTTGATTCGTACCTTAGGACACAAGGCGGAGTCAGGCAAATACAAATCGCTGTAAAATGAGCTTTCCCTCTAGCCCTATTAGCGATTCAAGCCGACCAGTGAAAGAACCATTTTCTCTTTTCACAAGACTCATTATTCCATTACTACCAGGCTGATTCATTTAAAAACACGAGTGACTCATCTCTGAACCGAGCCAAACGACTCTACGCACAACTTGTCGAACTATGTTACATATTTTAATCACATCCTTCCACTTTCAAAATTAATCCACCTTTTCTTAAACTTCGCGATCATACGCGAATCAAACACACACGTCTACATTTTTCCACGACTCCTTCCACACTGCTTCCAAAATCCTTTTTCAAACGCGCGCGTGCGCAAAACCTGCAAGTTCCCAACTAGCGACTGAGAAGCGAAAATACAAAACTATTACTATTTTTCTGGGACATAAACACTTTTGCGATTTTAGAGTTCACTTCCCTTAAAAGTCAATGTAATTGAAAACATGTAGAAAAGACATTTACATTTCGAAATTGACACTTTCAATCACACAGAAATAAAACAATACTTTAATATACAATTTTAACACAGAGGTGTGAAAGCCTTATCACACTCCTTCGGGGCCCGGGAGAAAAATTTCCTGCAAAGCGGGGAATTTTTCCACACAATACTAGGAAAATACCTGCATTAAGTTCCCAATGACATATGTTCCATTGAGAGGAATTTAGTGTAAATTTTGAGCGATGTACATGTACGTTAAAGAAAAAACAAAAACAAACAAGATCATGACCAGCATAATAACCAAAATCCAAGAGTGGCCTAAAGTTTGACTCGTGAGTCAAAAAAAAATAAGTCTCAATACAAGCATAGACCTTTACAAGACAACACCAAATTAACAAGACACAAATGATGAAATTGCCCCTTTTAAAATTTAAACACTAATACATTTTCTGGTGAGTACCACAGAGACATGAAAATTTAATTTACTCAACTCACAAAAAGTTTAACTAAACAAAAAGTTTTCTTTCTTCAAAAATTTTACAATTAAAATTCTATAAATTTACTTTTCACAGAAATCAATTTATTAACTATTATCCAACCTTGCCAACAAATTACTTTAAAGGACATTTAAAAAAATTACTAATTTAGAAAATGAGACAAATTTTCAAACCAAGAATGTTGATCAGGCACCCAGGCAAGAAACAAGTCCATTAGAAAGTTGCAAACCTAGAGGTGGCGGTACCCCCAACCAATAAGTCAACAAACACCAAATGACAAAAAAAAATTTTCTAAAATTTACTAGACCTTTAAATTAAAAAAAATCATTCACACATTCATAAAATAAAACAGAGATAAAAATTATCAGTTATCCTTAAAAATCCTTACCAAAACTCTAATCCATCAAGTACTTAATTATCTTAAAATTACTTTAAAACATTACTGCTTATCATTAAAGTAAAGCAAAAAAAAAATTATTATTTAAGTATTTAGAATTTTAAAACACTACTTCAACCTGATTAACATGGCACTCACATTCAGAAAGCTGCACTGGCACAGAACTTGCAGTACAGAACATTCAGCTGACTGACACACAAAGCAAATTACACAGAAGTTCAGAAATATTGGATCCATTTTAACATAGCATACAGTTTTGCAAAACATTTTGTGAAACAATTGAAAATATAATATTATGAAACATAATTGTCCATCTCACAACAATATCAGTCTTTTTTTGAAAATGTGAGAATTTCATAATCTAAACATTTTACTTTACTTTTGAGCCAATTGCTCTCTTGACATATTGCCTTAATTGACAAGTAACTTTAATGAATAAATTGGCCTCTTGGGCGCAAGTCATACTTGTGTGAATTAGGAACATTTTGAGTTTTAACCCTATTTTGATGGTTTAGAAAATATCTACTTTTAAATTGTCTTGTTTCTTGAGTTGAAGAATTATCAATGTTATCATTATATGTGCTAGAAATCAATTCACTACGTCTAGGAGGTAAAGGAGTTAATCTATTAACGTGGACCAATTGCTGATTACATGGATTGTTTTTGTGTTGAATGACAAAGTTAACTTCAGTTGTTTGCTTGATAACTTCAAAAGGACCATGATTTAAAGAACTGAGTTTTTTTGATTGGCCTGGCCGAATATGAGGTGTGTAAAGATAGACCAAGTCACCAACTTTAATCTTAGGCATTTTAGCAGATTTATGTTGTTGAAGTTGTTGTGATTCCTGAGCTTCCTCAAGGTTTTTCCTAACAGTTACAAAGGTCTTTTTTAAGCGAACCTGTAAGTCATCTGAATAATCATGAGTAGATTTGTAAACTGGATATTTTACACCTGTTAAAAGAGCATCAGGTAGCACAGGGTCTCGACCAAAGACAAGATGTGCTGGGGACTCGCCTGTTGAGGCATGGACTGACGTTCTATGAGCCATTAAAGCAAATTGAATCATTCGATCCCAATCGCCCTTATCAGAATAGACCAGATTCTTTAAGGATCTAACTAACGTACCGTTCAGTCTTTCGACTAGCCCGTCTGACTGGGGATGGTACGCTGAAGTATTATGTTTTTTTATGCCTAATTTCTTGTATAGATTGTTGGCAGCTTCAGAAATGAAGTTACTACCTTGATCCGTAATTAAGTGAGCAGGAATTCCATGAATACTTATAAATCTCTCTAAACAAGCGAGAATATCCTCAGTTTTAACTGTAGCAAGTGGATAAGCCTCTGGCCATCTAGTGAAGTAATCTGTAATGACAAGAATGTACTTCATCCCAGAATTCGAGATAGGTAGTGGGCCGACTACATCCATAGCCACACGTTCAAAAGGATAAGTTGTAATAGGAAATTTCTGTATTGGAGCCTTGTTGTTACGAAAACCTCTGTTTTTTACACAAGTTGTGCACGACTTCACATAATTTTCAGTCTGAGCATGCATGTCTGGCCAATAATAGTTAACTGAAATTTTTGCCAGAGTTCTTTGAAAACCACAATGTGCAGCAACAGGAGAATCATGGCAAAGCCATAGAATTTCTGAGACTAAGTCTTGAGGAATAACTACTCTCTCATTATATTGCTGTCTCTGCTTTGGATTTTTGTGTATGCAATGTAACATACCATTTTTCATGAAAAATGAAAGTTTTTGTGGGTATGGTTTTACACCTTTTTCCAGAAGATTTTTGATTTTTATACATCTAGGATCTTTCAATTGACCAATAGCTATCCTAGTTACCAGAGAAGCTTCCACAGTAGTCTGTACTTGATCTTGAGAATTTTCAACGATTGCATTTATGTTTTCACTACTATCATTATTCTGTACCACTACTTTTCCAGAAATTTTCGTAGGGACAGATTCTACAATACTTTTAGGAACAGTTTGTTTCTGAGTGTTTTGAGATTTCTTTGAAGAAGACTCATCAATACATCTCGAAAAATAGTCAGCTACAACATTATGTTTCCCCGGTTTATGAATGATTTCATAATCAAAAGCCTGCAATGAAACGATCCAGCGAGCTATGCGCGAAGTAGGATCTCTTAATTTGAAAATGAACGATAAGGATGCTTGATCACAGTAAATTTTGAAATGTTTGCCTAAGAGATAGTGCTTAAATTGCTGGGTAGCCCAAACCACAGCCAAAGCTTCTTTCTCGACTACACTGTAATTCACTTCAGCACCTTGTAATTTTCGACTAGCAAAGGAAACTGGGTGAGATAACCCATTTTCATCCAATTGCGAAAGAACTGATCCCAAAGCGTAATTAGAGGCATCTGTATGCAAAGTAAAGGGCAAATTAAAATTTGGTAATTTTAAAATTGGTTCTTGAATAAGCTTGTTCTTAAGTATTTCAAAAGCTTCCTGAGCCTCCTGACTCCACACAAACTTTTTCTGCTTTGATTTCAAAAGATTAGTTAGTGGAAGAGTAATCTTTGCATAATCTGGTACAAACTTCCTATAAAAGCCTGTCAAACCCAAAAATTGTCTGATATTCTTGGCACAGGTGGGTACTTTAAATTTTTGCACTAAATCAATGTTATGAGGGTCTGGCTGAACTTTTCCCTCAGACACTCTGAAACCTAAGTACTTTATTGTCTTTCTGAAAAAGAAGCATTTTGATGGCTTTAACCTAAGACCATGTTGAGATAATTTAATAAAAACTTCTTCTAATTTCATCATGTGTTCTTCAAAAGTTTTTGATGAGATGATAACATCATCTATGTATATTCCTGATAACCCTGCCAGTACAAGAGACATTAATCTCTGAAAAGACGCTGGTGCGTTTTTTAGACCAAAAGGGGTCCTACACCATTCGTAGTGACCGGTGGGCGTGGAAAAAGCTGTTTTGTGTGAATCCTGTGGATTCAAATGCAATTGGTAGAATCCTGAAGTTAAGTCCAAAGTTGAGAAAAATGTAGCACCTGCTAAATTATCAATCAATTCACTAATGTTAGGAATTGGAAAATTTTCTGTAATAGTAAGTTTGTTTAACTTGCGAAAATCACAACATAATCTATAAGAACCATCCGGTTTCCTTACAAACAGTACTGGCGTATTGTAAGGTGAAAAACTAGGTTTAATTATTTTAGCTTCTAATAATTCTGTGACTTGTCTATTGAGTTCCCCTTGTAAATGATGTGGAACTTTGTATGGTTTCTGATAAACAGGAACAGATGTTTCCAAATTTATCTCATGTAATATGGTTTTACAACCAGACAACTCAGCAACATTCTTTGCAAAAACTTGTCTATATTTATTCAACAAAGTTGATAATTTATGTTTTTGATCTTTTTGGAGATGACTCAGGTCAAAATCTCCTCCCCAACTTTCAAAAGGCTCCAAAGGTTCACTGGAGTCCAACTCTCCCTCACTCACTACATTAACTTCAACCTCCTCAGACACCTGAATTTCCTGAACATGAGCCACTTTTCTACCCTTATTCAAATGATAAGGTTTTTCCTCTGGGTTAGCAACACGAACCCAAATAATTCCATCCTTAGGAGCTCTATATACAGCTCTAGCAATGAAGATGTGGTCATTTTTCTCTGATTCCAGAAGCAAGGTGGAATTTTCCGGAAACCCTTCTGAAAGTTTGATTTTAATAAATGATTCAGATAAAGGAGGAATTATACATTTTTGTGAATTTTTCACAATAATTGGCTCTTTAATTTTTGTATTTAGAGTTTCTTTTACTCTACATAAGTTATTAACAGTTTTAATGTTTAAGTTCTTATGCTGTGCCACTTCTTCAGTACCACCTCTAACATGATTTTGCTTTTCCCCCATATGCAAAGTAACATTCTGTGCATTTACTACCAAATCTCTAAAAGATCTGCTTCCATTTTCCAAATCGTTAATATGTACCTATTCACTACCCAAATGTGGCACTACATTATTTTCCGAAAAATTTCTGCTCACATACTCTTCCCGAATGACCTGAGACTCATTCACTACCGGTGCTAGATCTGCTTTGCATTTGGCACATGCATTCGTATGGAACTCTTTCGGTTTACAGTCCTCTACCACACGAACATTTTTTCCACTACTCATCTGCGAGTCAGGCACAGCAATACGCTTTGCGACACTACTTAGGTTTGAGTCTGCAATTTCCGACTCATTTGCCGGTTCATGATTTGAAATCGAAAGTAAATTATTCGTACATTGATAACCAACAAAAGGAATGGAAGAGTTTGAAAACTTAAAACAGAAGTGATTATAATCTATAATAGCATTATGTTTATGTAAAAACTTGTTACCAAGGATTACATTATATGAAATAGGAGCTGGTGATTTTAACACAAAAAATTCGGTAGGGAATCTTTCTTTTCCCAAATTTAGCGAAATAGTGGCAAAACATTCAACTTTAGTATCTTGTGAACTAAAGCTACGCAAAATTGTTGGTTTGTATGTTAGCAACCTATGTGCAATGGGTACAGTATTTAAAGCTTCCTCATACACTAAATTAATTGAACTACCCGTATCAATCAATATTGACACTTCACTGCTCACTAATTTTCCTTTTATAATAGAAGAAGATGACAAAGAATTTGTAATATTATGACAAATATTATTTTCCTCAAAATGTGATGTTTGCCTATCAAAAGTTTTTCTATTATTATAATTGTGCATGGGATATCTACTCTGATTCCCAGAAGAATGATTTTTGGAATTTTGCAAAGATTTATATGACTCCTTATTTTTATAATTTTGCGTTCCTTGCTTTTTATACTTCCACTCATTTGCAGACATTTGCCCTCTGTGTCTTTCACCCTGGTGATACCTAGTTCCAGGACTGGTATAAATTTTCCTACATTTTATACCGTACACATCTCTTTTTTGAAAAACCTTTTTCCAACACTGTTCTTGAACGTGACCTAATTTACCACATTTGTCACACTTTGGACGCGGTGAACGCTTTTCGTTAACTTTATCTGAATTAAACTTAAATTTTTCTATTTTACCCCTAAGAAATTCAATGTCCCTTTCCTGTTCTAACACTTTTCTTTTTAAATCTGACATACTTTCACTTTGATCTGGTGTGAGAACATATTTTTCTGGTGTGAGAACACCTTTTCTTGTAAGTACCGGATTAGTCAAGTACATAGCATTATTTTCATTTAAAATAGATTCCTCAAGAATTGCAAGTTTTCTAGCCGAATAAAAATCTCTAGGGTTTTGTGACAACACCAATCTTTTTAGTTCCGGATATAAACCATTAATAAATGAAGTTTTCAAAAGTGTTTGCCTGATTTTATTCTCACTTTCGGAATCTACATCTTCCGGAACAACCTTAAATGAAGCAGCTTCGATTCTCATCGAAAACTGTTTAACCGACTCATTTGGTCTCTGTGTAAAGTTCACGAGTGAAATTATGTTTTTAGTAACATTTTCGGTCACTTCAAAATGATCTTTCAAAATGTGAATAATTTCCTGCAAATTTTTACAATTTCTGTGCTTTGGATTCTCTTCAATCAATCTGTTTGCTTCCCCCTCTAAATTCAATCTCAAACAAACTAATTTGTCACACTCACTCCAGTTTGCATGAGTGGCTACTAAATTTAACTTTTCCAAAAACTGTGACAACGAAAGCTCTGAATTTCCCGAGAATTTTGGAATATGATGTGCGAACTTAGGTGTGAAAATATGGAATGATTTTAACATGTTATCATTTACCGATGAAGCACTGTTTTGATTTGGCAAAGTGCCAGAAGAAGAATTCAGACATACCGGCGATTTATCTGATATATTTTCCTCATTAGATTTAGCTTTGTGGCTAACATTTTTAACTTTACTTTTAGAATTAACAGTATCCGACTCAGTAGCAATATCAAGCGACAAATTCAAGGAGGAATTTAATTTTTTACTTGAATTTTTACTCATCTTACCGACATTTACTTTTTTGTTTCTAGTAATTGGAGTCATTTTGCATAACAATCAAATATACTCGTATAGTTTAACACAATATGCAATTGCAATGTTCTTAAACAGTATTTACAATAAAACCAGTTTTTATCAAATCAAATGACATAAATATGCAAACAAATCAATTTTTTTTATCAAATGGCACATATCAAATTCCAAGAACACTCGTTTTTGAGAATACCGAAAGCAGAACATGGAACTCTGTTTACTTAAGAAAACACTCATTTTAGCACAACGGTAATTTTTAACCTTCAAAATTTCAATTCTTAAGAAAATTTTTAAAAATTTTAATTCTCTCAGCTCTTCCCCACTCACCGAGAAAAGTAACGGCACCAATTCTGTCGCGAACGTTTTGGTATACTCGACAGAGAAGACAAAGTTTTGAAATCAAACACATTTATTAAACATGAAATAACAAGGCAGTTGATCGAAAACAGTGGAGTACAAGCATTTCTCGCAATAACTCAGAGTTACACTCGGTAGGGTGACCATTAAGAACACCCCTGGAGGAAGAGGAACCAAGAGAATACACATATTTTCTGATACATAAAATAAACACAATATTCCTCACATTATACTTGACATTTATATATCACATTTGTATACTTTGAACATATACGACATTTTCATATAACATCATCAATGACTTGATACTCACGAGGATTTGACAATTAACACTCTATTCGTTAGGTGGAAGACTAAATATATATAAAACTTTACCTCGTCTCTTTTAAATATAACATTTACAATTCTGTACCATGGGAAAGGATATCAGGATGGACTCTCGGCATAAACTCATCGAGATTCTTGCGCAGAACAAAATCCATAATGGTCGGGAAACTTGACTACACAACATCATGCTGGCGGAATTCGACATCTTGGTTGGTTACTGAGATTGGTTGATTCGTACCTTAGGACACAAGGCGGAGTCAGGCAAATACAAATCGCTGTAAAATGAGCTTTCCCTCTAGCCCTATTAGCGATTCAAGCCGACCAGTGAAAGAACCATTTTCTCTTTTCACAAGACTCATTATTCCATTACTACCAGGCTGATTCATTTAAAAACACGAGTGACTCATCTCTGAACCGAGCCAAACGACTCTACGCACAACTTGTCGAACTATGTTACATATTTTAATCACATCCTTCCACTTTCAAAATTAATCCACCTTTTCTTAAACTTCGCGATCATACGCGAATCAAACACACACGTCTACATTTTTCCACGACTCCTTCCACACTGCTTCCAAAATCCTTTTTCAAACGCGCGCGTGCGCAAAACCTGCAAGTTCCCAACTAGCGACTGAGAAGCGAAAATACAAAACTATTACTATTTTTCTGGGACATAAACACTTTTGCGATTTTAGAGTTCACTTCCCTTAAAAGTCAATGTAATTGAAAACATGTAGAAAAGACATTTACATTTCGAAATTGACACTTTCAATCACACAGAAATAAAACAATACTTTAATATACAATTTTAACACAGAGGTGTGAAAGCCTTATCACACAACCTTAGTACGCGAATTAAGAAAATAGTCTGCACACATTATCCGCTTAGCAGCATTTTATGCTACAGGAAACGCAATGAAAAAATTGCAGCACAGTTAGTATGAAGAAAAAAATGAGAACTTCAGATGTTAGGCAGATTCTACGGAATTGCAATCCTTACATTTGCATCTTTTTACATACAATAATACTTTACATCTATTTTATGCATTTGCATCTTTGCAAATACAGACAATAATAAAACTGAAATCTATGGAAATACGATTTTATTATTTGAATGTGTTACTTTGTTTGTTATTAATTTATTTCACTTGCAATTAAAATTCCAAAAAGTCATGCTACATTGTATTACGATTCCAAATCGTTGAAATTGTTATTTTATACTTTCATAATTTATTTGTTAAATTAAGTTTTAATTTAAAATATTTCCCAAGTCGCATACTTTATACATGCGAGTCCATTCTAAGCCCGGTTTTTACTGGTCATAGTACATATTCATTACGGCTGTTGTCATTAAGCATGCAACAGTAACAGATATGTTGGATATTATCAAGCACTGCACTTATGTCGAAATTACCGAAATGTGTAACTTTGAAAAAAATTGCACGAAATATGTTTAAAGTACCACATAAGCAAGATTGAAAGGACAACTTCTAAATTTCTTTTCACATATAGCTTCGTGAATATTCTTAAATTAGAATACTTAGGCATGATAAAATTTTAAAGTTATGTGAATTTATTCCAAACGATCAATTTCTAATTTTAACAGCATAAGTTATATAGAATCTCAAAATATATCTCTGATGTATTTTATAAGCTTCGGTTATTTTAAAACTGTTTAAACATAAATATTTTCTGCATTTCAAATCTTAAAATTATTTCTGTACAAAACTTAATTTTCACTGGAAATAAATTATGTGTAACAAACCTTAAACGTAACATCATTTTTAACCAATCGTTTTAAATAAATTTCAAATATTCTACAATTGACGTAAAACCTCTAAAATTCATGAATACAAAATGCGTGTATTCCGGGCATGCACAAGTAATCATGTTTGTAAAAACCTCTGTTTTGTTTTACTGATCATACAATTACATATTAATGTATGAAACTTATATTTTGGAAAAAAGTTCATAAAATGGAATTCGAGTTTTATGGTTACATGGGGCTCGAGTTAATGGTTCAAGTTTATTTTTATCATATTTTGATAACTGTAGATCAAGATTCTACTATGTTAACTTGGCGTCTGTTTGTATGTGTTTCTTCCAATGTGCGTATTGGCACCAACTTAAAACATATGTAGTGGAATTTTATATTATTTGAAAAAGTCAGTTATACATGACCTTGGCAGATGTTACATTTTATATTTCGGTATATATGCGTATATCTTCATAACTTGTTTATTTTGTAATAGTATATATTACACTGAGTCAATCTATATTGGCACGTGTTTTTCTGTGTGATTCTCTTTGCCCCGGATTCTGAAATAGTTTAGTATGACAGACAATTTTGTGTATAAATTTTGAAACATGAAATTGCAATATTTTTTAAATTGTAAATGAAATTACGGTAGTTTTAAGAAATTTGTTGATTGAACGGTAAATGACGTTGGAAAATGATCTTGAAATTTCAAAAATTCTTGATTATATTTACATTTAATATTTGTGTTTGTCTAGTCGATGTGGATTTGTCTGACCCAATTTTTTGACGTTTCAGCGGGTATATGTTGTAACATTATTTCCCGCTTCCTTGTCTATTTCATAATTTTTCGTTATTCCAAATTCTAAATTTCATTTGTATAATATTTTAATTTTTCGATTTACATATTTAATATGAGTCTCATTTCATATTTCTGTGGGAACTGAATAGAAATTTTAAGAAAACAGTTATTATTTAACATAATAATCTTGTCAAATTAAACTCAATATACATGGTCGTAAACTCTTACATAGTGGACTTATTTTTATTGTACATTGCTTTGTTGTGCTGCTATAAAAAACCCTCCAATTATTTAACTTTCGCGCGAGTTCTGTTAAGGAATAATTTATTTATATGTTACTAAATGGATTACACCATTTTAACTTTAATAATAACATTTATTAACACATAAAATAAATTTGCAACAATAATTCATGTTATTAATTTTTTAGGCGGAAGGACTATGTGAGACCAGTATGGAAATGCCTAACATATATTTAGACCTAGATATCTTTTTGAGGAACACATACCTTCAAGTCTGTCTTGGACTTTGTTAGCAGCACGTGGTTGATGCCGTCTCTATTACTCGCATTAACTCATAGTGTAATGCATCCACTCGTAACTTCGCCGATCATATTGTACTGCTGACTCCAACACTCGCACTTATTTCATTTTCTTAGACTGTTCTATCCACATATCTAGTCGTCGTGCTATATTTTCTAAGTCATCGTTCTTATTGTAATGTCGAACTTGAACTGTTATTCCACAAGTGTCGTTATTAAGTCATCGTCTCCAAGTTATCTGCACAAGCCTTCACTTAAGTCACAGGTTGTGGCTCTTTTTCCCTCGGGGATGTCACTCCCCCTATGCTTTCATTTGCAGCATCCAATGTGACGCAACAAGCACTTTATCCATTGGTTAATCCTTTAACCAATTCCCTTTAATTGGCATCCTCGTAAGAGTTCGTTCGGCCCCCTCTGTCTTGACGTTCCTAAATTTATAGTTTGCTGTAAACCTCAGCTCAATTCAGACTGGAAGTATTGTTCGACGTTTTGGACACAATATGCACATAAAACTGTCTCACCAAAGTGTGAGATCTATTTCTGGTCTCACAATTTCAAAGTCAAATATTACCACTTTTTTATGTTTCTTAATTTGGCACGAAGGGGGTGACTGAATTAATGGGAGGTGTCAAGCATTAAAAATAGTTTGATCCACAATTTGTGATCAACTGTTGTCCAGATCCGAGGAAACCTGTGGCCGGACATTTGTACAACGACAAATGTAAAACGAAGTGTAACTGCTATATATGTATAAAACCCTCTAATAAAGTATCATTGTATCATGTTGAGTTGAGTATGATTTTTTTCAATTTCTCGTGCACCATTGACTTATTTCGGTTTGTGCTTTCTTCAGCCGTTCCAATATCCAGAACAGTGATAGGCGTTTTCAATATATAATGCAAAAAGTAAATATTCTAAGATCAACACCATCTTTTCTCATCGTATTTTTTATTATGGAGAAGTGTAAGTCCAGTAAGAAGGATGACGCCTGTGATGTTAGTCAGTCTATTCCCACTGAAATACACTTGCAGTACTGGCTTCCATTATGCGATTCGTGTATGTCCACCAGTCTCCGAATCCACTTCTTTCCGAGTGGCCAAAGTTCTTATTTGTTTTAGCAGTTGAAAGTCCAAGAATATGTTTTCAAAGACGTCATGTTTTATGTAACGCGAGACAACGATGTCATATCGTATACTTTTCGTGGGTCAGTTCTAACCATGACATTCAATACGTTAAATTTTGCTATCTTACAGTACAGCAGACGACGATGGCTTATATATTGTTTGTATGTTTTGCAGCTTATAATGAAACATTTAATAAAAATTTGATGTCCACCTCAATTTACTATTTTGTTTTGTGAGATTTTTCACAAGTATTAATAATGAGGGAACTGTATCCCACACATTATATACAAAGTTTATATATTTTATTGCAATTGATGTAAAATATTAATCTTTTAAAATGTTAATAAGTTTCACTCTGACATAAATATGTTCCAGATTAGACCCCAAACTTGGAGTCAATTCGGGAATATTGTGTTTCATATAATCTGACATGCTGAACGCATATGTTACAGGGGTAACGTGTTTGAAGATTGTTGTACGGGAGTTCATAATTCTGTTTTTAACACTCCAACAAAGTTGAAAAGTGTTTATGACTTTGTTCATTCTGGCTGTCTGTCTGTCTATCTGTATGTCCGTTAACACGATAACTGACGTAAAAATGACTTAATCAAAATGAAATTTTAGTTTGTTGTCCAGACGGTCTGTAGGACCTATGGGAATATAAATGAATAATATCACCCAATTAGTTTTGGATTGAATCCGGTTAAAAAAATGAAATACATTGAACCCAATGGGACCTAATTTCTCATACATTTTTTAGGCGGATTTAAAATTCGCAAATTGCTTTGAAAATTTTAGGAAATATTCAAATTGTTGCATAAAATTTATATAAAAAAAAAATCAGCGAAATATATTCAGTAGTTTTTAAAATAAAAATTAAAATAATAATTACACCTCTTATATGAAGCGATCACGTGACCATGATATGAAAAGATCACGTGACCCACTTCAAAATGAAATATCGCATCCATCTTGTTGCAACATCGTGATTTTTAATTCATATTCTTTTTAATTCATATTCTCTTCGTTCTTTTTAATACATATTGAGTGTTGTATCTGTCCTAAAATCACTTTATTTTTGCTTACATTCTGTGCATCTACATACTAAAACAACGCAATTACAATATGTTTAAGTTTAAATGATCATCCAAATTTGATTATTTCTACAACGAAGCCTATTTTTCACTTATGTAAAATGTAAACAGCAAAATATGTAAGATGAGTTGTATTAGAATTGCTGTATTTCTTTAACACAAAATTATTTAGCTCGTGGAGTCTGCATAGCTACAGTGAATGAAATATTCATTGATTTTACAGAGAGAAGCACGATTTTTTTCGATGAAGTTTTAAGCATAAAGTTTAATTACTTGTAGATCCATGGCTTTAATTTTTAAATAAAATAAATTATTATAGTATTGTGATGAATGAAATGAATGGGAAATTATTTATGAATGAAATGCTGCTTTTATAGAGAGAGTCAGGCGTGTTATTTTTTCTATGACGTCATTTGAATGACTTTCAAATGTTGTCGATGAAGTTTTCAAATATAATAAATTATCGTAGTATTATGATAATTCTAAAACTATTACCAAGGAATGTATTGCATTTTAGAGATGTTTAAACCAGGCAATTTATATTTCAATGCCGTCATTTGAATGAAGTTCATTTTTTTCGATGAAGGTTTAAGTTTGCAAATATAATAAATTAATGTAGTATTGTGATAAGTTCTAAAATATTACCGAGGAATGCATTGCATTTTAGAGATGTTTAAGTAAAATTGCATTGAAGTTGGAAAGTGTTTCACAATCAATGCTTTAAGCATGATTGATCGTTCTTGTTATAAATAAAAAATAATATAACTTTACGGTGAGTAAAATATAAATTTTTGTTTCAATATATTTGAAGTATGGAATGAATATCTTTCGTTATTTTATACGAATCTCTCCTAAATCGATTAAAATTTGAAATCGATTCTTCGAATCCATTGGAAAATTTACTCTACACATTATGTACTATAAAGCGAAAATTAAATTGATTTCTCTTCATGTCTATGGGTGTCAAATATTAAAATGAATATGGACATTCTGAAATAAAAGGGAACATAACATGTGGCTTTCAATAGTATATACATTGTTTATTGTTTCTCTGCGTACAATAGAGAAATTGATATATTAAAATACTAATTCTGTGTCTTCTTTGTAACGACAATACGAAATAATCTAATTTCATTTTAAGATGGTTCTCAAACAATATTTATTAAGTTGAAATCTATTGAACACAGAAAATTGGTTATATTAATTTATTTACTCAGTGTTCATTTTTGAAAAAACAATGCCAATAAATGAATTGGATTCAAGCAGTTCCTTCAAAACAAATCAATATTTAATTTCTTTTGTTCGGGAAAAACATCATTATTTTCTAATTCATTCGCATATGTTTTTTTTCGTCGCTTGGAAACGATGTTAAACATGGGAATCAGAATTAATAATATTATGGAAAATGTTCCATGTTTTTGCTCATAATTCTTTTTCTACAAAATAGAAAGAAATGATTTTTACAAACTGTAATTTGCAAGCAATTGTTAGAAGTCCACATCCTATTGCTCAATCAACAGTTGCCTCGCTCGAAAATTTCATAAATAGGTTTACCAAGATTTCGTATCCCAATTATATGCAGTCGTAAAGTTTGTGTAAAATTGCAAATAAATTGTATAAGAAGCTGATATGTTTGAAGCAAATGTTCATTACAGACATTTCTGATACACATACTGATTTTCTTGTTATTAAGTATCTTTAAAAATTAAAATTAAAAAAGTACATAGTATTTCTGGAAGTAGCATCCTAAGAACAGAGTAATCGGAATACATGTACAACTCTCGCATAAACGTTTAACTCTATTTGTAGCTAATTTTTATGTATTTATTATTGGTAAAAATTATTTAAAATTTACTTTTAATGATAATTTACTCTTTCTGTATCTCCGGCCGAGGTCTGCCAGTGTGGAAAACCCAGACCACACGACAGACCCGAAGGCTTACTGTAGCTAGGTGTGTGGCCGGGAGGTCCGCCAGTGTGTAATTTTTGATAAAGTATCATCATCGCAAAACAGAACTATGGATTCCTTAGCCAGTGATTTCTTAGTTTATATAATAGAATATTTTTATCTAGATTACATATTTTGAAAACAAATTTGATACAACGTTGTTAAATAACATAAATCTACAGTAAGAAATAATTAAATCATAGAATTGGATGGTCCTGTTTGTGGCATTAAAATGAGCTCTTTAAAAACAAAAAAGATCTTGCGAAGCCGAAATCGAAGCTTTCGTAGTTATAAAACTTCGAGAGTCCAAAGGGGTATAGGATATGCTAAGAAAATGTTTTCACCATTGAATTTTTATCTTTGGTTACATGGCGTCGGTTTCAGTGTAGAGTGTAAATTTACAGCAAAACATTTTAAAGCATGTGTGGTATCCTGTGTGCTTCTCATGATATTCCAATGGCCAATTTTTATCTGGTTGTACAGGTTTTGGTTTAGAAGTTCTATAATAATAAATAAGAAAAGACTGTCCAAATTATTCCTCACACTATTTGAATTGTTTCAGAAATTTCTGTTATGCTATCGAAGGAAAGATTTTGAATGTATTTTGCATCAACTGTCAAAACTTGGCTTCTATTTTGTCGGTGTAAATATATTAAAATCAAGGAATGTTATATTAGCATTTATTTTCGTAAATGACATAGTCACTCTTATTATAATTGTTTTGACCTTCAGTGAATTACAAATATTTCAAAGTGATTTAAAAGACGATTATAGTTTCGGATCTATTCCTTCCCTTTTAAATATAATTTTCAAATCTTCATATAGATTTGTGGAAACGTGGGGTGCATCTACACCTATTTCAGTAGTTTTATTTTGCAGCCAGTGCTATATTCTAAAAAATATTTTACTGGAATATAAGAAGAAACTATCAGCTGGCTTACATGCGAATGTAGAGGTTTACATCAATATTTACGATCAAATGACTGATTTGGTAAAAACTATGAACAACATTTTTCATGAGTTGTTGCTTACATCTTACATCGTTACTCTTGCTCAGGTATTTTTACAATCATACATAATAGTATTTATTGATAATGGATCCCACTTGCATAAAATATTTCGCTTAGTAGTTTCCTGTGTATCATTCATTCGCTTTATTATTGTATGCTATTCAGCTTCGTCTATAATTAAATTAGCCAGTGAAATAAAAGAGGTGGTTTACGATGTTTACTGGGACAATCGCCGCTTTGTTTTAAAAGTAAAAGATGGATTCTCGGGATTTAAACTTCTTGGCATCATCGCAATTGACAAGAATCTAATTCTTTCTTCGGCTGGTAATCTCATCACATATGGAATACTAATCGCAACTTTCAATGCCAATAATTCAGCTGTTTGTAATAATTAGAAAAGACAACGTAAAGTAAAATGCCCAAAGTAGCCATTTCACATGTTCCTGCAGAAATTTAGTGCTGATAGTATAACAATGTCTACAGGAAACAAAACTGACAGATGACAGATAGATTCTAAATCACTGTAACATTTGCGTTTGCATTCTTTTTTTCTTTGCGATGTATGGAACTGCAATATCGGTACTCCACGCCAATCGAAAACAAGTGTTCGCGCGTAATTATTAAGTAGCACTATAGGCTACAGGAAATCCAGTGAATAAGTCGCATCAACGTTGAATATGACGAAAAAATGCGAAGTTGAGATAGGGGATATATTCTACGGCAATAAAACAGTTACATTTGCATATTTACAATTTGCAACCGTTCCAATGTATGGAATGGCAACTTTAACTTTGGTGAGCAAATGGATGAAATTAAATAAACAGACTTCACATATCACCAAGTAAATATTCAACGTCCCAAAACTTGACTCTGGTGCTAACAATATAGTCTGAGATTTCAAGCGTCAACGCGCTAAAAGATTTGTTACATTTTCAGTAAATGGTAGACTCCATAATCATTATAAAATAGTAGAACTTTGCGGTGAGCAAAAATAGCTTTCATTTTAAAGCATCGAGTCCATATTTCATCACCTTATTTTATCCAATTCTCCCCTAAATCGATTGAGAATTTGAAATCAAATTTTCGAGTCTGTCGGAAAATTTTCTTCACACAATATACTGATATACTCTTCATCTTTCCACTTGTGTCAAATATTAAAATGGGTATATCAATCCTATAGTAAAAAGAGCATATGCCTATCAATCGTATTTACATTGATTACTGATTAGCTGCTTACAATAGAGAAATGAATAAAATTGTTTGATTCAAGTGCAGTTTTGCAAAGGAAACACTAAATCTAAATTTAATACATGTTTTTTAAATAATTTTTCTAAAGTTGCTTTCTGTTGAAAGCTGAAAATTAGTTATTTTCTTATTCATTCTTATATTACGTCTTATATCGACTGAGGTAACATGATTTATTTGACTTGGAAAATAAATATAGGATAACATTTTTATGTTTTTGTTCATAAAGCATTTTCTGTAGAAGAATCCATCTTGCAGCACTCTATTCGAGCGTTTCGCGAATTATTTTTCAAGAAGTACTACAGTTTTGCCAACTATTTATTCGTTACATCCCATAATCATCAGTAGTGGTTGTATGAATATTTGAAACCAGCTGACTTAATTAAAAATTTTATTTGTTAAAGTGATTTTCCCAATCATATACAATTCTCAAGTGTACAAATCAATGAAACTTTATGATCAACGAACAATGAATTTAAGTGAAACTATTAAAAAAAACAATTCTGAAATTAAGCTAAAATCGTATGCATACAATATCAGCAGGATTTAATGGAAAAACTAAAAAAACTTTCCCTTTTCCTAATAACATTTTTTCTCATAATTCAATATTTTTAATCATAAAATGCAATATATTTGCAGACACAGTTTTCAGAATTATCTACATTGATAATAACTTTTAAGTTTAACATTCATAGTTATATTATTGGGTCTTCAACAAACGTAAAGGCTGAACGAAGAAGTCTGAAGATTTATTATAGATTTTAATGTGCAACAAAACTTATGTACATAATGCAGTAAATTTATGTTATTTCATTTACCAGAATTTTATTTTAGTCATATGTCATCATATTAAAAATTTCTAATATTTATTGGAGGCCGAATATTAATGTCACTTTCTATAGAAAATATAAATATATAGTGATTTATAAAATATTACTCAATAGCGCAAGTTTTACATAGTTGCTGCTCTCTGGATGTACTCAATATAGTGCTATGATTAAAAGCAGCAGATTCTTGCTGTTGTTAATATGTTTATCGAAATGATATATTTTAATTTTAAGTAATTATAGAGTTTAGAATAAACACGCAATTGACTTGTTGTGCAAGAAGGTTATCTTTCGCATGTTTATAAGAGAAAGAGACGATTTCATTATGATAAAGGATCTTAGTTCAAAGACAACAATATTCTGTAAAAAGAATCTCAAGGATAGGGTATTCTAAGTAGTAAAATCATTTTACATAAATTTTTTGCTTTCTTACAATTTTGTTTTTTGATAATTCATATGAGGTGTTTGCAATTTACTTTAAATAATTTGCTTCCCTCGATTTTGCAATAAACCAATAATAATAATTTTTAATTACTCTCATTCTAACTTTTCCTATCTCGTACTGATACACACGAATATGTAATATTTCGTGGATCATCATCTCAAAACAGAACTAGCAACAGCTGTTTTATATAATCGTTCAATTCCACTTGATTAGAATGTTTTTTCATTCATTGTAATTAATTTTGAAATTTACTTTTAAGGATAATGTAACTTTTCTCGATTTTGGATGAAACTATATTAATTAGTTAACTTTATGTCCTTTCTAACCTTTCTCTGTCTCTGATAAAGGTTCGTGTGTGTATGCGTACTTTTTAACAAAACATCGTCTTAAAACACACCTGCAGGAGTGTTGCTATTTACTTTATTGTTTATACAGTGGAATATCCGAACTTCATTTGTATAATTCGAAAGCAACTTCAATACATATTTTCTGAAATAACATACAATCTACAGATTGATATTAATATTAAATATTGATATCAATATATGATATTAATATAAATCGATATTAATATGAGCTATATAGAAACAAAAAACTTATTTGTAAGACGAAAGGGATACTCCTTTAAATGTGAGCTATCGCCGAAACAAAGCTGGATAGTTGTAATACCATGAAATCATGATTACCACTGAATTATTATCTGTGGTTGAATGGTGTTGGTTTCACTGAAAAATGGCAATATAAAGCAAAATATTGGTTAGTAATATAAATACTGGTCGTATAATGTGTGCTTCTCATGCTATTCGATGCCACGTGCTCTTCGGCTTGTTTTTATAACACAAACCTTTCAAAATAAATTAGAAAATACTCTTTAAAATATTCACTACATTATTTGAAATTTCTCACTTATATCTCTTATATTTTAGAAATAATTTATTTGCATGTTTCATCAATTGGCAAAACTTGAATGCTGTTTTAACATTAAAAACAAATTACAATCTAGAAAATCTGTCTTTGCATTAATTTTTTAAACGACATCGTAATTCTCATTACAGCTGCTATACGCATCAGTGAATTAAACATATTTGCATGTGCTTTGAGAGACGACTATTTTATTTTTGTTCCTATTCCTCCCCCATTTTCAACAGTTTTTTGATGTTCATATCATTTTCTGTTAGCGTGAGGAACAGCTACACCTATTACAACCCGACCTCTCAAACAGTCGCTCGTACTCTAGAGTGAGTCGAGTAGTCTGGGTTTTCGACGTCTATTACGCTAGTTTTGTTTTATAGCCAGTGCTATGTTCTCAGGTATTTTTACAATCATATATATGTAAGCGCAATTATGTGTGAAAATTCAAATTTTTGTAAAACATACAACTTAATAGTTATCAGTGTATAATACATTTGTTTTATTATTATATGTAATTCAGCTTCTTCTGTAAACTGGATAATGAAATACAAGAGGTGAATCATAAGGTCCACTTGGAGAATGGTCGCTTTGTTTTTAAATTGAGAGACCTATTCTATTAGGATTAAAACTCCTGGACACCATCGTAATTGGTAAAAAGCTCATTTTTTCTTCCACTGGAAACCTTTTCACATGTGGAGTATTGTTCGCAATGTTCACTATTAATGCTTCTGTTTGCAACAATTAGAAGAGAAACGTAAAGGAAAATACCCGAAGTAGCACTTTTACTTTTCGATGGATTGAGAACTTGGTAGAGACTTTGCAGCAACATATGTTGGAAAGTGAAATAAAATCTGATTTCAGACCTAATATACACCAAGAGATACATTTGAATCTTTTCTAACCATCGCAATATATAGAACTGAAACTTCAGTGCAACATTCTAGTATTTGCAATAATTAAAAGAGGAAACGCTAAGTTGCAATATTACGTTTCGAAAGATTACTGAGAATTTAGTAGGGACGTTGCAACAACGTATGTTGGAAGTGAAATAAAATCTGATGGCATGCTCAATCTACACCAATAGTTGCGTTTGCATCTTTTCTAACAGTCGTAAGATATGGAACTGCAAAGTTGGTGCAACATTTTTGTGTTTGTAACAATTAAAAGAGGGAAAGTAAAGTAGCAATTTTATGTTACAAAAAGTTCCTGAGGACATATTTGAAGCATTGCAGCAACGTCTATACTATAGCAATGATATCCCCATATATCAGACTCACTGTATAGAACTGCAACCTGAGTAAGCTGATAAATCCAAATATTTCTAGAGTAATCCTCCAAGCTTCAATATAAGTTGAAGAAAATTCAATGAATAAGCTGTATCGAAGTTGATTATGAAGAGGAAATTAAATGGTCAGATGCTACTTGCCGGGCCATATCTATGGCATTCAAACAGGTGAATTTGCATATTTGCAACCGTTTCAATGTATGAAATGGCAGCCAAGGTACACGAATGTATGAAATAAAAAAAATATCAAAATTTGTGAATTATTCTAAAATACATTGATCACGCAAAACCAAAATTTAAAATTGTGTGCATTCATTCCAGGCACTGAATTTCCAGTTTTAACAGAATAAAGTAAAGTAGAATCGTAAAATGTATCCAGCATGTATTTTCTAATCGTCACTTATTTTAACACAGTTTAAACATAATTGTTTTCTACTATTTGAAATCTTATTTCCGTAAGGAATTTAGTTTAAACAGTAACTAAAGTAAGTGTAACATGTCAAAAGCGTCAGAGAATTTGGAACTGAATTATGTTTTAAATAGAATATGCTCCAAATATTATCTTAGACCTAAAACCTCTAAAATTTGTACATAAAGATACGTGTGATCCAGATATGACCAAATAATAATGTTTGGTGAAAAATCTCTGTGCAGTTTTTACTTTTCTGAGATTACATAATAATGTATACAAGTATATTTTGGAATAGTATATTTCGTGATGAATTCACACATTTTGGATGCTCCAGGACCAGAGCTAATTATTTTAGCAATTCTTCCATGTGCATTTGTTTGTTTCTGCCAATGAATATCCTTATTCTAGCTGCAAAATTATCCGACGAAGTGCTATATTATTTGGTTAGGTTACTTATTCGTTACCGTGACCCATGTTGGATTTTATATTGCATTATATATAGTGCATATATATAGAGTATATATCACTAAATCAGCTAATTAAATGACAAATTTTAAAAACAAGAGTTAAAGGTCAATTTATTAAAAACCATCCTACAGACGTACAACAAGTAATTTTAAGCCAGAGCGCTTTCGAACACCTTCATGCTATTCCTCCGTGGCGATAGAATAAGAACAGATGCCAACATACCTAAAGACATTCCAATGCCATCAAGCAAATTTTACATACTGCGAAAATTGCCATCCATACAAAATTGTGAATCCATAAAACAGATTTAAAATTATAAAATTACAAATTTCAAAGATAATTATTTTAAAAAACTTTTTAAAAAACATCGAATAATTTAGAACATTATTATAAATTAAGATAACTGTGTAAAGGTTTAACATGCACGACATCGAGAACAAGTCGCCCGGCATAACTTAAGACATGAACAGGGTCAAAATTACAATTAGAAGTACGATATAAATAAACAAGAAAGATCAATCATGAATAAAGCATTGATTATGAAACACTTTCGAAGTGCACCTCTATTTCACTTAAACATCTCTAAAATGCGATACATTCCTCGGTAATATTTTTTAAATTGTCACAATACTACATTAATTTATTATATTTGAAAACTTAAAACTTTATTGAAAACAATTAACTTAATTCATATGACGTCATTGAAATATAAATTTCCTGGTCTAAACATCTCTAAAATGCGATACATTCAGGGGTAATATTTTTAAAATTATCACAATACTACAATAATTTATTATATTTGAAAACTTCATCGAAAACAAATGAGATTCATTCAAATGACGTCATTCAAATATAAATCTCCTGGCTCTCTCTATAAAAGGAGAATTTCATTCATAAACTTGTTTACATTTCTTTCATTCATCACAATACTGTAATAATTTATTTAATTTAAAAGTTTAAAACCATGCAGGTACAAATAATTTAACTCTATGCTTAAAACTTCATCGAAAAAGTCTTTCGCTTCTCTATGCAGAATCAATGACAGTTTCATTCTTATCAGCTATATTGTGGACTCCATGGGCTAAATAATTTTGCGTTAAAGAAATGCAGCAGTTCTTATACAACTCATTCTACACCTCTTCGTGTTTACCTTCTCTATAAGATAGAATTAGGCTTCGTTGTAGAAATAATCAAATTTTTATGATCAATTAAACTCATATATGTATTGTAATTGCGTTGTTTTAGAATGTAGATACACAGAATTTAAGCAAACATAAACCAGTTTTAGGACGGATACAGCACTAAATATAAATTAAAAATGAATTTAAAAATCACGATTTTGACACAAGATGTGTAACATATTTTATTTTGAAGTGGATCACGTGATCTATTCATATAATGGGTGTAATTATTATTTAACTTTTAATTAAAAAATCTACTTATAATGAATAATTAATGAATATATTTTGCTGAAATCTTTTTTATATATTTTATGGGATAATTTAATATTTCCTAAAACTTTCGAAGCAATGTGTAAATTTTAAATATGCTTATAAAATGTTTGAAAAATTATGTCCTATAGGGATCAATATATATCATTTTTTCAACCCGAGTTCAATCCAAAAGTAATTGGGTGATATTATTCATTTATATTCTCATAGATCCCACAGACCGTCTGAACAACATACTAAAATTTCATTTTGGTAAAGTCATTTTTACGGCAGTTATCGTGCTGACGGACAGACAGACAGACAGAATGAGCAAAGTTATAAACATTTTTCAGCTATGTTGTTAAGTGTTAATAAAAATGGATTCGTAGAGTAAAATAGTCTATTTTGTTTGAATAATAATTTAATTTTTCGATTTACAAATTAAATGTAAGTAGCATTTTATATTTCAAAGATAAAAATTACCCCTTTCTGTTTTGTTTCTTAATTTGGCATGAAGGGGATGACAAAATTAATGGCAAGTGTCAAACATTAAAAATAGTTTGATCCACATTTTGTGATCAACTGTGAGTCCAGATCCGTGGAACCTGTGACCGGCCAATTTTAAAACGAAAATAAAATGTAAAACGAAGTGGAACTGCTGTATATAAATCCTTCTAATAAAGTATCATTTTCTGTTAAGTTGAGTACGGTTCTTTCTACTTCTCGTGCATCAATGACTTATTTCGTGTTCTGTTTTTGCAACCATTCCAATATACATAATAGTGATGGGCGTTTTAAAGTAAATACTCTAAGATCACCACCATATTTCCTTATCGTATTAGTGGAGAAGTATAACTCCCGTGTTTCTGCTTTCGCTTATTTCTGAAATCCTGCTATTCTCGATAGTCCATTCCCACTAAAGGTTGTTGCCCACCACAGTACAGGATACCGTTATGCGATCCGTGTATGATGCCACCAGTCTCAGTATTATTTCTTCCTGAGTGTTTAAAGTTCTTATTCGTTTTTGCTGTTGAAATTCCACCAGAATATATTTACAAAAACGTCATGTTTTATTTAACGCGAGTGAAAGATGCTTAATCGTATAAATTATCGTCAGTTTTAACAATAGAAATCAATACGTTAAATTTCGCAATTGGCCTCCCGAATCTTACAGTAAATTAAACAATAATGATTTATATTTGTTTGTATGTTTTTCTGCCTACAATGAATCATTTAGTAATCATTTGATGTCCACCTCAATTTAATTTTATTTCTGTTATGAGATTTTCCAGAAGTATTAATAATGAGGAAATTATATCCCACACCTTATATATAAATTTTACATATTTTATTGCAATTTACGTAAATTAAATATTGATCTTTTAAAATTTTAACAAATTTCACAGTGATATATATGGGTTCCACATTAGACTCCAAACTTGGTGTCAACCCGGGAATATTGTGTTTCTCATAATTTGATATATTGAACATATGTGTTACATTTTCAGCAAATTATGGACTATTTGTATAAATATAAAATAATATAAGTATAGTGAATAAAATATAGATTTTTTTTCTAATCCGTTTGACGTATGAGGTGAATATTTTTTCTTGTTTAACACGAACTTCTCCTATATCTATTAAAAATTTGAAATCGATTTTTCTATTGCGTTGAAAAATGTTCTTTACACATTATACTATGTAGCGAAAATAAAATTGATTTATCTTCAAGTCTACTCGTGTCAGATATTAAAATGAATATGGAAATTCTAAAATAAAAGAAAAACTTAACATGTGGATTTCAATGGTATCTACATTATTTAATGATTTCCTGCTTACAATAGAGAAATTGATATAATGCAATATTGATTCTGTGTCTTCTTTTGTAACGACAGTGCGAAATAATCAAATTTTATTTTAAGATGCTTCTTAAACAACGCTTTTTAAGCTGAAATCTATTGAACACAGAAAAGTGGATATAATAATTTATTTATTCATTGTTCATTTTTAGCGAAATAATGCCTGTCAACAAATGAATTGGATTCAAGCAGTTCTTTCAAAACAAATTAATATTTAATTTTTTATTCGAGAAAAAAATCATTAATTCATATGTTTATGTTTTTCTATTGCTTGGAAACGATGATAAACATGAGAATCAGATTATATAATATAGTGGGAAACGTTACGTTTTTGCTCATTATTCTTTTTCTGCGAAGAAGAAAGAAACGATTTTTCCAAACTGTGGATTTCAACCTATTGTTAGAAGTCCGCATCCTATTGCTCAAGCAAAACCTCAGTTCTCTGGTTCGGATATTTCATCAATAGGTTTACCAATATTTCGTATCCCAATTATATGCAGTCATACATTTTGGTGTAAAATTGCAATTGAATTGAGTAAGAAACTGATCTGTTTTAAACAAATATTCATTACAGACATTTCTGATACACACACTGATTCTCTTATTATTAAGTATCTTCAAAAATTAAAAGTACATAGTGTTGTGTGAGCAGCTTCCCAAGCACAGAATAATTGGAATGCCAGTGCAACTTTCCTGTAAAAGTGCATATTTGTTTGTATCTACTTTTTATGTATATATTATTGGTAAAAAGTATTTAAAATTTACATTTAATGATAATTTACTCTTTATCTACCTCCGGCTGATGTACGCTCGTATGTAATTTTTGATAAAGCGTCATCAAGTCAAAACTGAACTATGCATTTCATAGACATTGAATTCTTAGTTTATATAATAGAATATTTTGACCTAAATTGCTTAATTTGAAAATAATTGTGATACAAATTTGCTAAAATAACGTAAATCTACATTGAGAAACAATAAAATCATACTAAAATTAGATGATCCTTTTTGTGACATTAAAATGATCTCTTTAAAAACAAACAACATCTTGCGAAGCCGAAATCGAAACATTTGTAGTTATGAGACTTCAAAAACCCAAAGCGGTACAGAAAAAGCCATGAAAATGTTCTCACCACTTAATATTTTTCTTTGGTTACACAGCGTCGGTTTCACTGAAAAGTGTAAATTTGCAGCAAAGAATTGTAAAGACTGTGTGGTATCCTGTGTTCTTCTCATGTTATTCAAAGTGCCAGTCATCATCTGGTTGTTTAAGTTCTGGTTTACAAAGTCTATAGTAATATATAAGAAAAGACTGCTTAAAGTATTCCTCACCTTATTTGAATTTTATCAGAGATTTCTATTATATTATCGAAAGAAGAGTTTTGAATGTATTTTGCATCAGCTGGCAAGACTTGACTGCAATTTTGACGGTGTAAATATATTAAAATCAAGGAATGCTATATTAGCACTAATTTTTGTAAATGACATAGTCACTCTTATTGTAACTGGTTTGACCTTCAGTGAATCACAAATATATCAAAGTGATTTTAAAGACGATTATAGTTTCGGCTCTATTCTTACCCTTTTGAAAATGATTTTCAAATGTGCATATAAATTTGTGTCAACATGGGGTGCATCTGCACCTATTATAGTAGTTTTATTTTGCAGGCAGTGCTATATTCTAAAAAATATCTTACTGGAATATAAGAAGAAAAAATCAGGTGCGAGTGTAGAGTTTTATATGAAAATCTACGATGAATTGACTGATTTGATAAACTCTATGGACAACAATTTTCATGATTTGTTGCTTACATTTTACATCGTTACACTTGTTCAGGTATTTTTACAATCATACGTAATAGTATTTATTGGTAATGGATCAAACTCGTATAAAATATATCGCTTAATACTTTGCAGTGTATATTGCGTTCGTTTCATTTTTGTATGCTATTACGCTTCTTCCATAATTAAATTAACCAGTGAAATTAAAGATATGGTTTACGATGTTTACTGGGACAATCGCCGCTTTGTTTTAAAAGTCAAAGATCGATTCTCGGGATTCAAACTCCTCGGCATCGTCGCAATTGATAAGAATCTAATTCTTTCATCGGCTGGCAAACTCATCACATATGGAATAATGATTGCAACTTTCAATACCAGTAATTCAGCTGTTTGTAATAATTAGAAAAGACAAAGTAAAATAAAATGCCCATAGTAGTCATTTTATATTTCCTGCAGAAATTTAGAGTGGACGTTGCAGCAACTTCTACAGGAAACAAAACTGACAGATGCCAGATAGATTCTAGATCACTGTAACATTTGCGTTTGCATTCTTTTTTTCTTTGCAATGTATGGGACTGCAACCTTGGTACGCGAAGTAAGTCGAAAACAAGTCTTTGCGCGTAATTATTAAGTACCAATTTACGCTGCAGAAAATCCAGTGAATAAGTTGTAGCAATGTTAAATATGAAGAAGAAATGTGAAACTGCGATAGGGGATACATTTTACGACAATAGAACAATTACATTTGCATATTTACAACTTGCAACCGTTTCAATGTATGGAGCGGCCACTTTAATTTTGGTGAGAACATGGGTGAAATTCAATAAACAGACTTTTACATATTACTAAGTTAATATTCAACGTCCAAAAGCGTGGACCTGGATTCTAACCAGATACACTGAGTTTTCAAACTTCAACAAGCTAAAAGGTTTGTTAAATTTTCAGTAAATTGTAGACTATATAATCATTATAAAATAGTAGAACTTCGCGGTGAGAAAAAATAGCTTAATTTTGAAGCATCGGGTCCATATTTCATCACGCTATTTTATCCAACTCTCCCCTAAATCGATTGAAAATTTGAAATTGAATTTTCAAGTTTATCGGAAAATTTTTTCCACACAATATATAATTATATTCGTCATCTTTCCATATATGTCATATATTAAAATGTATATGTCAATTCTAAAGTAAAAGGAGCATACGGCTATCAATCGTATATACATTGATTATTGATTGGCTACTTACAATGGATAAATGAATAAAATTATTTGATTCAATGTGCGGTTTAGCAAAGGAAACAATATATCAAATTTTAAGATAATACGTTTTTAAGCAATATTTCTTAAGTTGCTTTCTGTTGAAAGCTGGAGAATCGTTATTTTCTTATTCATTCTTATATTACGTCTTTTAACGACTGAGACGACATAATTTATGTGACTTGGAAAAAAATAATAGGATAAAAGTGTTATGTGTTTGCGTTAAAGCATTTTCTGTAGAAGACACCATCTTGCAACATCCTGTTCCAGCGGTTCGCGAATTATTTTTCAAGAGGTATTGCAGTTCTGCCTCTCATTTATTTGTTACATCCTATAATCATCAGGAGTGGTTATGAATATTAGAAACAGGCGGATTTAATTAAAATTTTTATTCGTAAAAGTGATCTCAATCAATGATACTCTTAGTTCAAGTGCACAAGTCAATGAACATTTATGATCAATGAACACTGAATTCAAATGAAACTATTAAAAACAAATTCTGAAATTAGGCTAAAATCGTATGCGTACAATATCAGCAGGATTTAATGAAAAAACTAAAAAAACTTTCCCTTTTCCTAATAATATTTTTTCTCATAATTCAATATTTTTAATCATGAAATACGATATATTTGTAAACACAGTTCTCAGAATTATCTACAATGATAATAGTTTATAAGTTAAGAATTCCTAATTATATTATTGGGTCTTCATAAAACGTAAAGATGGGCTGAACGAAAAAGTCTGAAGATTTATTATAGATTGAAATATGCAAGAAAACTTAACATAAATTTACTGCATCATTTATTCCATTTCATTTACCAGAATTTTATTTTAGTCACATTTCATCGTTTTAAAAAGTTCTAAAATTTTGTAGAGGCCGAATATTAATGACACTTTCTATAGAACATGTATACATATAGTGTTTTATAAAATATTACTCAATAGCGCAGGTTTTACATTGTTGCTGCTCTCTGGATGTACTCAATAGTGCTGGTGCTATGATTAAAAGTGGCAGATCCTTACTGTTGTTAATATGTTTATCAAAATGTTATATTTTAATTTAAAATAACTATAAATTTAGGATGTACCTGCAATTGACTTGTTTTGCAAGAAATTTTCCCTTTTCATATTTATGTTTATTAAACAAATATATGATTTCGTTATAATAAAGCATCTTAGTTCAAATACAACAATATTCTGTAACAAAATCTCAAGGACAGGGCATTCTGAGTAGTAAAATTATCATTTCGATAAAGTCATTTTTAAGACAGTTATCGTGCTAACGGACAGACAGACAGAATGCACAAAGTCATAAACACTTTTCAACTATGTTGTAAAGTGTTAATAAAAATGGATTCGTAAAGTAAAATAGTCTATTTCGTTTGAATAATAATTTAATTTTTTGATTTACATATTAAATGTGAGTAGCATTTTATATTTCAAAGATAAAAATTACCCCTTTCTGTTTTGTTTCTTAATTTGGCGCGAAGGGGATGACAAAATTAATGGCAAGTGTCAAACATTAAAAATAGTTTGATCCAAATTTTGAGATCAACTGTGGATCCAGATCCGTGGAACCTGTGACCGGCCGATTGTAAAACTAACATAAAATGTAAAACTAACATGAAATGTAAAACTAACATGAAATGTAAAACTAACATAAAATGTAAAACGAACATAAAATGTAAAACGAACATGAAAGTAAAACGAAGTGGAACTGCCGTATATAAATCCTTCTAATAAAGTATAATTTTCTGTTGAGTTGAGTACGGTTCTTTCTACTTCTCGTGCATCAATGAATTATTTCGCGTTCTGTTTTTGCTATCTTTCCAATATCCAGAGTGGTGATGTGCGTTTTAAGGTAAATATTCTAAGATCACCACCGTCTTTCCTTATCGTATTAGTGGAGAAGTATAACTTCCGTGCTTCTGTTTTCGCTTATGTCTGAAATTCTGCTATGCTCGTCAGTCCTTTCCCATTAAAGTTTGTTGCCTACTTGCAGTACAGGATTCCGTTATGCGATACGTGTATGATACCACAAGTCTCAGTATTTTTTCTTGCTCAGTGGTTAAAGTTCTTATTTGTTTTTGCTGTTGAAAGCCCAACAGAATATATCTTCAAAAACGTCAAGTTTTATTTAACGCGAGTCATAGATGCTTAATCGTATAAATTATCGTGGGTCAGTTTTAACCATCGAAATCAATACGTTAAATTTCGCAATTGGGCTCCCAAATCCAGTAAAGTAAACGATAATAACTCATATTTGTTTGCATGTTTGTCTGCCTACAATGAATTATTTAGTAATAATTTGATGTCCACCTCAATTTAATTTTATTATTGTTATGAGAATTTCCCAATGCATTAATAATGAGGAAACTATATCCCACACCTCATATATAAATTTTATATATTTTATTGCAATTTATGTAAAATAAAGATTGATCTTTTAAAATGTTGACAAGTTTCACTGTTATATAAATAGGTTCCACATTAGACCCCAAACTTGGTGTCAATCCGGGAATATTGTGTTTCTCATAATTTGACAGATTGAACATATGTGTTACATTTTCAGCAAATTATGGGCTAGTTGTATAGTTATAAAATAATATAACTTTACGTCGAAAAAAATATAGATTTTGTTTCCAATCCGTTTGACGTATGTGGTGAATATTTTTCTTTTTTTATACGAATCTCTCCTATATCGATTAAAAATTTGAAATCGATTCTTTTATTCCGTTGAAAAATGTTCTTTACACATTATACTATGTAGCAAAAATGAAATTGATTTATCTTCATGTCTACTCGTGTAAAATATTAAAATGCATATGGAAATTCTGATATAAAAGGAAAACTTAACATGTGGATTTCAATGGTATCTACATTGTTTAATGATTTCCTGCTTACACTAGAGAAATTGATATAATATAATATTGATTCTGTGTCTTCTTTTGTAACGACAGTACGAAATAATCAAATTTTATTTTAAAATGCTTCTTAAACAATGCTTTTTAAGCTGAAATCTATTGAACACAGAAAAGTGGATATACTAATTTATTTATTCAGTGTTCATTTTTAACAAAACAATGCCAACAAATGAATTGGATTCAAGCAGTTCCTTCAAAACAAATTAATATTTAATTTTATATTTTGGAAAAAAGTCACATTGCTTCACATGTTTATGTTTTCCTATTGCTTGGAAACGATGATAAACATGAGAAACAGAATATATAATATAATGGGAAACGTTATGTTTTTGCTCATTATTTTTTTTCTGCGAAGTAGAAAGAAACGATTTTTCCGAACTGTAGATTTCAACCAATTGTTAGAAGTTCGAATCCTATTGCTCAAGCAACACTTCAGTTGTCTCGCTCGAATATTTTATCAATAGGTTTACCAAGATTTTGTATTCTAATTATATGCAGTCATAAAGTTTGGTGTAAAAGTGCAATTCAATTGTGTAAGAAGCTGATCTGTTTTAAGCAAATGTTCATTATAGACATTTCTGATACACACACTGATTCTCTTATTATTAAGTATCTTCAAAAATTAAAAGTACATAGTATTGTGTCAGCAGCTTCCTAAGCACAGAATAATCGGAATACCAGTGCAACTTTCCTGTAAAAGTTTATCTCTGTTTATATCTACTTTTTATGTATATATTATTGGTAAAAGTTATTTAATATTTGCATTTAATGATAATTTACTCTTTATGTACCACCAGCTGATGTACGCTTGTATGTAATTTTTGATAAAGCATCATCAACTCAAAACAGAACTATGGATTTCTTAGCCATTGATTTCTTACTTTATATAATAGAATATTTTGACATAGATTGCAGATTTTGAAAATAATTTCGATACAAATTTGCTAAAAAAACGTAAATCTACAGTGAAAAACAATAAAATCATAATAAAATTAGATGGTCCTTTTTGTGACATTAAAATGATCTCTTTAAAAGCAAATAAGATCTTGCAAAGCCGAAATCGAAACTTTCGTAGGTGTGAAACTTCAAAAACCCAAAGCGGTAGCGAAAATGCCAAGAAAATATTCTCACCATTGAATATTTTTCTTTGGTTACACGGCGTCGGTTTCACTGAAGAGTGTAAATTTACAGCAAAGAATTGTAAAGTCTGTGTGGTATCCTGTGTCCTTCTCATGTTATTCGAAGTGCCAGTCATCAACTGGTTGTATAGGTTCTGGTTTGCGAATTCTAAAATAATAGATAAGAGAAAACTGTTCAAAGTTTTCATCACATTATTTGAAATTTTTCAGAGATTTCTGCTATGTTATCGAAGGAAGAAATTTGAATGTATTTTGCATCAACTGTCAAGACTTGGCTGCAATTTTGACGGTATAAACATATTAAAGTCAAGGAATGTTATATTAGCATTTATTTTTGTAAACGACATAGTCACTCTTATTACAACTGCTTTGCACTTTAGTGAATTACAAATATTTCCAAGTGATTTTAAAAATGATTATAGTTTCAACTCTATTCATATCTTTTTCACTATAATTATCAAATGTTCAAATACATTTATGCACACTTGGGGAGCACCTACACCAGTTACAGCAGTTTTGTTTTGCAGCCAGTGTTATGTTCTGAAACATATTTTACTGGAATATAAGAAGAAGCTATCAGGAGGCTCACTTGTGAATGTAGACCTTTACATGAACGTTCACGACAAAATAACTGATTTGATAAACACTTTGAACAACATTTTTCATGAGTTGTTGCTTACATCTTATATCGTTACGCTTTCGGAGGTATTTTTACAATCCTACCTGTTAGTATTTATTGGTAATGAATCAAATTCGCATAAAATATGTCGCTTAGTATTTTCCAGTATATATTCTGATCGCTTTATAATTGTATGCTATTCAGCTTCTTCTGTAATTAAATTAACCAGTGAAATAAAAAATGTGGTTTATGATGTTTACTGGGACAATCGCCGCTTTGTTTTAAAAGTCAAAGATGGATTCTTAGGATTTAAACTCCTCGGCATCATCGCAATTGACAAGAATCTAATTATTTCTTCGGCTGGTAATCTCATCACATATGGAATACTGATCGCAACTTTCAATGCTAATAATTCCGTTGTTTGCAATAATTAGACAAAACAACGTAAAATGAAATGCCAAAAATAGACATTTTACATTTTCTTGCAGAAATTTAGCGCGGATGTTGCAGCAACGTCTACAGGAAACAAAACTAACAAATGCCAGGCATATTCTAAAGAACTGTGACATTTGGGTTTGCATCCTTGTTTTCGTTGCAATGTATGGAACCTCGGCGAATCGAAAGCAAGTCGGGGCGAGTAATAGTACAAGTAGTATTATACGCTGCAGAAAATCCAGTGAATTAGTTGCAGCAACATTCAATATGAAGAAGAAATGCGAGGCTGCAGAGCACATTCTACGGCAATAGAATCAATATATTTGCATATTTACAATGTAAGGAATGGCAACTTTAACTTTGGTGAGCGAAAGAGTGAAATTAAATAATTAGACTTCACGTATAACCAAGCAAGTATCCAATGTCTTAAAACGTGACTCTGGAGTCTAACAATATACTCTGAAATTTCAAGCTTCAACGGGCTAAAAATTTGTCACATTTGCAGTTAATTGTGTCCTATATAATCATTGTAAAATAGTAGAACTTCGCGGTGAGAAGAAAGTAGCTTTCATTTTGTAGCATCGGGTCAATATTTCATCACTCTGTTTTATCCAACACTCCCCTAAATCCATAGAAAATTTAAAATCGAATTTTTGAGTCCGTCGGAAAATTTTCTCTACACATTATGTTATGCTATACTCTTCATTTTTCCACATGTGTCAAACATTAAAATGAATATGCCAATTCTAAAGTAAAAGTAGCATATGGCTTTCAATATTATATACTTTGATTACTGAATCACTGCTTACTATGGAGAAATGGATAAATTGTTTGATTTAATGTGCAATTTTGCAAAGAAAACAATCTAATTTTAATATAATATGTTTTTTAAACAATATTTCCTAAGCTGCTTTCTGTTGAAATATAAAAAAAATCATTATTTTCATTCATTCTTATATTACGACTTTTTCCGATTGAGGCAACATGATTTATGTGACTTGGAAAAGAATAATAGGATGACATTTTATTTTTTTGCGAATATAGCATTTTTTGTGGAAGAAACCATCTTGCAACACATTGTTTCAGCGGTTCGCGAATTATTTTTCAAGGAGTGCCAGAGTTCTGTCTCTCATATATCTCCTATAATCATTAGCATTGGTTATGAATATTAGAAACAGGCGGATATAATTAAAAAATTTTATTTGTTAAATTGTTGTTCGCATTCATATACCGTTCAAGTGAACATATTAATGAATCAATTTGATCAATGAACAAATGAATTTAAGTGAAACGATTAAAAAACACAATTCTGAAATTACGCTAAAATCGTATGCATACAATAACAGCAGGATTTAAGGGTAACATTAAAAGACTTTCCGTTTTCCTAATAACATTGTTTCTCGTAATTCAATATTTTTAATCATGCAATGCGATATATTTCTAGACAAAGTTTTCAGAATTATCTACATTGATAATAACTTTAATGTTTAACATACACAATTATAATATTGGATCCTTAATAAACGTAAAGAAGGGCTGAACGAAAAAATCTGGAAATTTATTATAGATTGAAAAATGCAAGAAATTAAATGATACTGAAAATTTATTTTACTTCATTTACCAGGATTTTATTTTAGTCACATTTCATCGCATTAAAAGTTTCTAAAATTTATTGGAGGCCGAATATTAATGACACTTTCTATAGAAAATATATACCTATATTGGTTTATAAAATATTACTCAATAGCGTAGATTTTACATCGTTGCTGTCTCTGGATGTACTCAATAGTGCTGGTGCTATGATTAAAAGTGACAGTTCCTTGCTGTTGTTAATATGTTTATCAAAATGTTATATTTTAATTATAAATAACTATAAAATTTAGAATAAAACTGCAATCGAATTTTTGCATAAGAAGGTTATATCTTCTATATGGATGTTTATAAGAGAAATATATGATTTCATTATGATAAAGGATCTCAGAGTTCAAAGACAACAATATTCTGTAAAAAAAATCTCAAGGACAGGATATTCTGAGTAGTAAAATTATTTCACATACATTTTCTACTTATTTACAATGTTATTTATTGATAATTAGTGTGATGTGCTTGCAATTTACTTTCAATAATTTGCTTCCCTCGATTTTGCAATAAACCAATAATAATAATTTTTAATTAAGCCCATTCTAACTTCTCCTATCTGTCACTGAAACACACACATTTGTAATTTTTTGTGGATCATCGTCTCAAAACAGAACTAGCAGTAATTGTTTTATAGAACGGTTTAATTCTGTTTGGTTACAATTTTATTTATTCATTATTATTAATTTTGGAATTTACTTTTAATGATAATGTAACTTTTTTCGATTCTGGAAGAAACTATATTAATTAACTTTATGTCCATTCTCGCCCTTATCTGTCTCTGATAGAGGTTCGTGTTTGTATGCGTAATTTTTTATTAAATCATCGTCTTAAAACAGGACTGTAGGGGTGTTTCCATTTACTTCATTGTTTATACACTAAAGAATATCCGAAATTCATTTATAAATTTCGAGAAGAATTTTAATACAAATTTTCTGAAATAACATACAATCTGCCTATTGATATTAATATTAGATAGTGATATTTCTATATGATAGTGATACAGATTGATATTAATATATGCAATTTAGAAGCAAAAAACGTATTTTTAAGACGAAAGTAAACTTTTATAAATGTGAGCTATCGACGAATCAAAGTTGAATAGTTGTAATAATATGAAATCATGTTTACTATTGAATTATTATCTGTGGTTGCACGGTGTTGGTTTCACTGAAAAAGGACAATCTGCAGCAAAATATTTTAAAGTATTAGTCGTATCATGTGTGCTTCTCATGATATTCGACGAACACGTGCTCTTCGGATTGTTATTATACCACAAACATTTCAAAATAAATAAGAAAAATACTCTTTAAAATAATCATTACTACACTCGAAATTTCTCACAGATATCTCGTATATTTTAACAGGAATTGCGATTGTATTTTTCATCATTTGGCAAAACTTGAATGCGCTTTTAACCGTAAAATAAATTACAATCTAGAAAAGCTGTCCTTGCATTCATTTTTGTAAATGACATCGTAATTCTTATTACCGCTGCTTTACGCATCAGTGAATTAGACATATTTGTATCTGCTTTGGGAGACGATTATTTATTCGTCCCTGTTACAACATTTTTTCGTTGTTCATATCATTTTTTGCTAGCGATGGGTACAGCCATGTTGCTACATTCTAGTGTTTGCAACAATTAAAATACGAAACGTAAAGTAGCGAATTTATGTTTCAAAATGTTCCTGAGCACATATTTAAGGCATTGCAGCATCGTCTATAGCAATGACATCCCCGTATATCAGGCTTAATATATGGAACTGCAATCTTAGTAGGCTGATAAATCAATAGATTTTACGAGTAATCCTCCAAGCTCTAGTATACGTCGCAGAAAATTCAGTGAATAAGCTGTATTGAAGTTGGACATGAAAAGGAAATGAAATGGTTAGATGCCACTTGCCGGACCAATTCTATAACATTCGAACCGTTGCATTTCTATATTTGCAACCGTTTCAATGTATGAAACTGCAGCCTAGGTGCGCGAATGTGTGAAATCAAAAAACAAAAGATTAAGAAGGAATTTTTCTAATTTTGTTTTGCCTAATGCGTCCTGAATTTTTCTAAAATACAATGATCACGCAAGACCAAATTTTAAAATTGTGTACATTCATTCCAAGGTATGAATATCCAGGTTTAACTGAATACATTCAAGTTATCTAGAATCTTAATATATTTATCATGTATTTTCTAAAAGTCAGTTATTTTAAGACAGTTTAAACATAATTGTTTTCTACTATTTGAAATCTTATATCCGTAAGGAATTTAATTTAAGCAGTAATTAAAGTAAGTATAACATGCTATATAGAATATGTAACATGTAACATGTTATATAGAATATGTTCCAAATATTCTCTTAGACCGAAACCCTCTAAAATCTGCACATAAAAATGTGTGTGATCCAAATATGACCGAATAATAATGTTTGGGGGAAAATCTCTATATAGTTCGTACTTTTCTAAAATTACATAATGATGTATACAGGTATAATTTGGAATAGTATACTTTGAAGTATAATCCAAATTTTTGATGAATTCACACATTTTGAACGGTTTAATACAAGGTTTAACTATTATAGCAATACAATTAAGTGCATTTGTTTGTTTCTGCCAATGAATGCCCTCAATTTAGCTGAAAAATTATCCGACGAAGTGCTATATTATTTGGTTAGGTCACTTATACGTTACCCTGACATATGGGATTTTGTATGTGAGCAATTTATTGGCCAGTACTGTATATTTTGTAATTATTGATTGGCCTATATTGTATATGCATTGACTAATACGGGAAATAGTATTGTAAGTATCTTCACTCTCCTTTTATAGGGTTTTGTTGATCCGCAATGTACATATATTCTTGTATATATCCCTGTTTCCCTTTTGTTGTAGTTCTGTATATGTGATTGTGTATGTTAGCAATATTGTATACATTTTGTCCTCATTTTTGTCATTGTATTATATGCATGTAGATTTACCGTCCACCACTTATAGCTTCATTGAGCATATTATTGCTTTCCCTTACACATATTTACATCTACAATCACAAACCGTTTCCGCATCCAGAATGGTGACACGGCTTGCCAGTATACAACGCAAAACGAGATAAATCCAGCCTGCCAGTAACTATACAAAGAGATCACGATCCTGTTTTCTGTTCGGATATTCTTGTGTGTTAGTCTCATTTCCGTACTTGTGTTTTCGCCTGTTCTTGGGATCAAGCATTCCGATTCCGTTATACGATCCGTATATGCCCGAAAGCCTCGGATCAACATCTTCCAGAGGGATTAATATATTTTTACTTTTTACTTTCCTTATACACATAATATATAAGGAAAAAATTGTGATGGGGTCGAAAATTCGAATTCGAGTTTTCGACGGGTGAGCACGTTTCAACCATCCCTGATCACGAATCAAACACTTTTGACGAGATGTCTGTGAGTGTATGTGTGTGTGTGTGTGTGTGTGAAAGTGTGTGTGTGTGTGTGTCAGTGAGTCTGTGGAGACGATAATTGACGAACAAATGGACCGATTTGAACCAAATTTGGCTCAAAAATCACAATCCGTAAACACTGGAAGCCTATTGTGTTCAGAACCCCCCTAAATTTTCGAATGAAATTTTGAGAAAATCGTCAAAAAATCAAAACCGCTAATAAAGTTACGCAAATAGACATTTCTTATGTAATTTTTCATTAGAAAACGATTGACATAAATTTTAGAACGCTAACATGAACCGTTCTCGAGATATTGTGCATTTTTCAAAAAAATTATCAAAAAGTCATATAAAATAAAAAAAATGTTTCCTATTGAGAAACATGATAATTTTTCATATGTAATACCATGCGATAAATTGGGTGACATTCTCGTGGATCTAGCTCGTTCCATTCCTGAAAAGAGATACTTTGAGTAATGCTTTTGTATTTGAACTCCAATAGTCATTTATCTGCTGTAAGAATAACTTATTTCTTAATGCATAACGCTTGACGAGATTTTGGCGACAAATTTGGCGGAATGTCGCCAACATGACGACTTTTTTAAATGTTGTCAAATTAGCGAAAATCTCGCCAAATGGATAAAAATGACGCTAAATCAATGAAAATGACAACTCATTGTCGAAAATTCAATATCTTGGAAATAATATTAGTATCTACTTTAAGAAAAACTTTTTTTTTTTACAGTAAAAGTAGTAAATTCATTAAATTATGTAAGGAAAGTCATGTGTTGCCCACATCAGATTTTTTTGTTTGTTGAAACCCGAAGAAGGAACAATCAACATAATATAGCTGCAACGAAGTCATATTTTTGCAGTTCATGATAACGGAGTTAAATAGGATATCTTTCATAAATCGGTTCTGACCGAATTCAGTGAGTTTACTTTTGAAATTAGGTACATGAAGATTCCAGTAATGTGTAGGACGCATAATTGTTGTTATGAAGCATTGCATAATATTTGCACATTATACAAATACTATTCATGTTCACCGGGTTAGACCCATAAAGAAATTGGAGGTGGAGTAATTACTCAATGTTGTTAAGATTAATTGCTAGCACGATGCCTCCTCACAGACACAATGGGATAGTTCGACTTCAAGGTTTGAATATTACAAGACAGGCGTTGTAAATTTTCATGTAAGAGATGTCGTAGTAAATGTCTAAATTGATGATCTCTTGAAAATTATGGCCCATGGCAAGTGTTAAGTCATTCCAGGGTTTGAACAAGGCCTTCAGGTTGCTGAGAAACATCAGGTCAAGGAATTTTAATGGGACCCATATAAAATGACCGTCTTTCCGCAATCCACTAAATTGTTTGGAATGTCGTAACACCCATTCTCGAGCTCAAGTGATGTAACAAATGTGTGGACGAGAAAACATTACACTCCATTTTGTTCCACCTTCCACAAAAATATGAAGGGACCCGATTTTAGAAAGTTAAGAGACTCCATTTTTATTTCTGTAGAGAAAGTCTCTAAATGTGTATTACAACTACGTTTACAAGAAATAAGATCCCCATATCAAGTATATGTTACATCAATGTAATAGTTCCATTGGATATTTTTAACAGTTGTAATATATTGAACTACAATCTTAGTAAGTGAATTAAAAAAAAATGTTGCAGCACCGTTAATATGAAGAAGAAATGAAAATTTCAAATATTAGGCAGATTCTAAAGACTTACAACCCTCACATTGGCATCTTTGTAAATACAATAATACTTTGCATCTATTTTATATACTTGCATCTATTTTATGTGTTTGCATCTATTTTATGTATTTGCATCGTTGCAAATACATGCAATAATAAAACAAAAATCTAAGGAAATACGATTTTATGATTTGAATGTGTTACTTTGATATCATTGTTTTAATGTACTTTAATTTAACTTAATGTTAAAATTCCAACAATTTTTGCTATTTTATATAAGGATTCGAAAATATTGAAACCGTTTTTTTAACTTCTAATTTCATAATTTATTTGTCAAATTAAATTTAAATTTGAAATCCTTCACATCTCGCATACGTCATACATGAGACTCCATTCTGAGCCTGGCTTTTGATAGTCCTAGCACATGTTGATTATTTCCGTTCTCATTAAACATGAAATAGTAACAGATAAGTTGGATACTGTAAAGCACTGCACTTATGCAGAAATTACCGAAATGTGTAACTTTGAAAAGAAAAAAAGATTGCACGAAACATGTTTAAAGTACCACATAAGCGAGATTGAAAGGACTCCTTCTGAATTTCTTTACACATACAGTTTCGTGAATATTCTTAAATAAGAAAACTCACGCTTGATAAAATTTCAAAGTTATGTACATTTATTCTAAACGACCAATATCCCGTTTTAACAGCATAAATTCAAATTATTTAGAATTTCGAAATGTACCTTGGATGTATTTTATAAGCTTCATTAATTTTAAAACCGTTTGAACATAATTGTGTTTTTGACATTTCAAATCTTAAAATTATTTCTGTAAATAATTTAATTTTCACAGTAATTAAAATATGCGTAATCAAACGTAAACGTAAGGTACTTTATAACCAAGTTTTAAATAAATTTCAAATATTGTGTAATTGACATAAAACCTCTAGAATTCGCAAATACAAAATGTGTGTATTCCTGGAATGAACAAGTAACAATGTTTATAAGAAACCTCTGTTTTGTTTTAATGATCATTTACATATTAATGTATAGAAACTTATGTATAGAAACTATAGTTTTAATGATCATTACATATTAATGTATAGAAACTTATATTTTGGAAAGAGAGTTCGAAAACTGAAATTTGGGTTTTAGTGATGATTCAATGGTTTAATGATTCGAGATCATTTTTTTTTCATATATGGAGAACGCTAGATTAAAATTCAGCTCTATTAGCTTGATATGTCTGTGTTTCTGCCAATGTATGAACTAACTTCAACTGAAAACTGTCTAATGTAATATTGTAATGCTTGTCAAAGTCAGTTATATGGTAGAGGTTAGTTTTTATATTGCCTTATATATGCATATATCTTCAGAACTTGTTTATTTTGTGATATATATTAAATTGATTCAACTTATATTTACACGCGTTTTTCTTTGTGATTTTTTTTTTGCTTCGGATTGTAAAGTAGTATATATAAGACAGTTTTGTATGTAATATTCGGATTGTAAAATAGCATATATAAGACAGTTTTGTATGCAATATTTTGAAAAATGAAATTGCAATATTTGTTAAATTGTACGTGAAAATACGGTAGTTTAAAAACATTATTGATTGAACCGTAAATAATTTTGAAAAATGTTTTTATTCGTATAAGTTTTATGAAATAATGTTATTTTAGGGAAATTTTAAGTGACAATTCACAAATTTTGAAAAATTCCTGAATATATTTGCATTTAATATTTGAGTTTGCCTAGTCGCTGTGAATTTGTTTGGCTCAATTTCTTGACGATTCAACGGGAATATGTTGTAACACGATTTCTCAATTTCCTCATCTATTATATAAACTTGCATTATTCCAAATTCTAAATTATCATTTGAATACTGTTTTAACTATTCGATTTACATCGTAAATGTGATTCCCATTTTATATTTCAAATAAAAAAAAATTACTGCTTTCTTTTTTGTTTCTTAATTTGGCGGGAAGGGCATGACTGAATAAATAGCAGATGACAAACATTACAAATAGTTTAATCCACATTTTGTGACCAACTGGGATCCAAACCCGTGGAAATCTGAGTCCGACAAATTGTAAAATGAACTTAAAGTGTAAAGAGAAGTGGAATTGCTGTATAAATACTTCTAATAAAGTATCATTTTGTGTTAGGTTGAGAATGATTCTTTCTACTTCTCGTGCATCAATGAGTTATTTCGGTTTCTGAATTTTTCAACAGTTCCAATATTCAGAATGGTGATGCGCTTTTTCAATATGCAATGCAAAAAGTAAATATTCTAAGATCACTACCATCTTTCCTCATCGTATTTGTGGAGAAGTATAATTCCCGTATTTCTGCTTTCGCTTATTTCCGAAATTCTGCGTTGTCCGCCAGTTCTTTCCCACTGAAGGTTGTTGCCCACATGCAGTACGGATTCAATTATGCGATCCTTGTATGATTCCGTCAGTCTCCTCATTGTTTCATTCTGAGTGATTAAAGTCTTTATTCGTTTTACTGTTGAAAGCCCACCAGAATATATCTTTAAAAACGTCCTGCTTTTTTAACGCAAGACAGCTGAGTCATATCAGATACTTTATTGTTGTTGAGACCCAGACCGTCCGACCTACCAGAAAGGTGTAAGGTAACTGTATGGACGGCCGGGAAGTGCCACCCAATTTAGACCGGAACCCAGTGGGGGAGGCATCCACAGGGACCGTACCCTCCTTCCCCTACCACCAACCTCTCGGAAGGACTTACGGACCCACATGTTTAACGTGATCGTACTCCGCATGAACACGGTGGCATTTGTGGTAGCGTGTAAATCTAGCGCGCAAACCACGGGGATACCGCACCCGAGATGGCCAACAGCACGCGGTGTTCCGAGGTGGTCACCCACCAAGTATTAACCGCGCCCGATGCTGCTTGACTTCGGTGATCTAACAGATACTTTATTGTGGATAGGTTCTACACACAGCATCCAATTAGTTAAATTTCACACATCAGCTCCTGAAGCTGACAGCAGAAGGCAATGACTTGGATTTCGTCTAAGTTTTTCAGCTTCCAATAAAGCATTAATTTTTAATTTGACGTCCACCTCCATTTAATATTATTTTTGTTGTGAGATTTTCCACAAGTAGAAATAAAGAGGGAACTATATACCACACCTTACATATAAGTTCATATATTTTATGGCAATTTACGTAAACGAAAGATTCATCTTTTGAAATGTTAATAAGATTCACTGGGATATAAATATGTTCCAAATTTGACACCAAACTTGGAGTCAATCCCGGAATATTGTGATTCTCTTAATTTCACATGTTAAACATATTTGTTACATTTTCAGCAAATTATGGACTATTTTTATAATTATTAAATAGTGTATCTTTACGGTGAGTAGAATATATCTACCTTTTCCAATCCATTTTGAAGCATGAGAGATATATTTTTCCTTGTTTTACCCGAATCTCTCATATATCGATTAAAATTTTCAAATCGATTTTTCGATTCCGTTGGAAAATTTCCTCTCCACATTATATTATGCATGTAGCGACAATTAAATTGATTTCTCTTCATGTCTACGCGTGTCAAATATTAGAATGAATATGGAAATTCTGAAATAAAAGGAAACGTAACATGTGGCTTTAGTAGTATCTACATCGGTTATTGATTCTCTGCTCACAATAGAGAAATTGATATAATGAAATATTGATTCTGTGGCCTCTTTTGTAAAGACAATACGAACTAATCAAATTTCACTTTTAAGAAGTTTCTAAATCAATGTTTCTTAAGTTCAAATCTGTTGAACTTAGAAAAATCGATAAAATACTCGTAATTTTTTTATTCAGTGTTCATTCTTTAAAAAATAAAGCCAATAAATATATTGGATTCAAGCTTGTTCTTCAAACAAATTAATGTTTGAATTCTTTTATTCGCTTTAAGATCATAATTTTCTAATTCATTTACTTAATTTTTCTTTGATCACTTGGAAACGATGGTAAACATGGGAATCAGAACTAATAATAGAATTTTTGATGATTTTGTTCATTGATAATTTTCTGCGAAGGAGAAAGAGACGACTGCATTTTGCAACAAAATGTTAGAAGTTTATTTCTCGAGCAGAACTACAGTTGTTTCGTTCGAATATTTCATCAATGGGTTTAGTTTACCAAGATTTTGTGTTTTAATTATATATAGCCATACAGTTTGGTGCAAATTTGCAATTGAATTGTGTAAGAAGCTTATCTGTTTTAAGCAAATTTCATTTAGGTAGACAAAGCTGATTTTCTTACAGTTAAGGATCTTTAAAAATTCAAAGAACATAATATTCTGTGAGTAGCATCCTGAGCAATGAGTATTCGGAATAAGTGTACAACTTTTATATAAATATTTATTCTTATTTGCATCTAATTTTTATGTACTTATTATTGGTAAGAGGTATTTAAAATTTATGTTTTTAATAATAATTTACTCTTTGTCTATATCCGGCTGATGTCCGCCTGTGCGTAATTTTTGGCAAAGCAGTATCATCTCAAAACAGAACTATTAATTACTTGATTGTTTAGTACTGATTGTTTAGTTTATATAATAGAATATTTTGATCTAGATTGCAAACTTTGAAAACAATTTCGATATAAATTTGCTAAAATAACGTATATCATAAGTGAGAAACAATTAAATTATAATAAAATTAGATAGTAATATTTATGACATTAAAATGAACTCTTTAGAAACAAAAAACATCTTGCAAAGGCGAAATAGAAGCTTTTGTAGTTGTGAAACTTCGATAACGCAAAGAGGTATAGGGAATGCCAAGAAAGTGTTCTCACCATTGAATTTTTATCTGTGGCTACATGGGATCGGTTTCACGGAAAAGTGGAAATTTACAGCAAAATATTTCAAAGTCTGCGCGGTATCCTGTATTCTTCTCACGTTATTCGAAGGGCCAATTTTTGTCCGGTGGTATGTATCCTTTAGAATTTCTAAAATAATAGATAAGAAAAGACTGTTTAAAATATTCATCGAATTATTTGAATTTATTCAGAGATTTCTGCTATATTATCGACGGAAGAATTTTGAAAGTATTTTATATCAATTGTCAAGACTTGACTGCAATTTCGATGGTGTAAATATTTTAAAGTCAAGGAATGTTATATTAGCATTTATTTTTGTAAATGACATCGTTACTCTTATTATAACTGCTTTGAACTTTAGTGAATTACAAATATTTCCAAATGAATTTGAAGGCGATTATAGTTTCGGCTCTATTCCTTCATTTATTACCGTAATTGTCAAATGTTCAAATACATTTTTGTCAGCATGGGGTGCATCTACACCTGTTACAGTAGTTTTGTTTTGCAGCCAGTGCTATGTTCTAAAACATATTTTGCTGGAATATAAGAAGAAACTATCAGGAGGCTCACATGCGAATGTAGACCGTTACATGAATATTTACGACAAAATAACTGATTTGATAATCACTATGAACCACATTTTTCACGAGTTGTTGCTTACATTTTACATCGTTACGCTTGCACAGGTATTTTTGCAATCATACGTAATAGTATTTATTGGTAATGAATCAAACTCTTATACAATATGTCGCTTAGTAGGTTTCAGTATATATTGCGTTCGCTTTATTGTTGTATGCTATTCAGCTTCTTCTATAATTAAATTAACCAGTGAAATAAAAGAGATGGTTTACGATGTTTACTGGTACAATCGTCGCTTTGTTTTAAAAGTTAAAGATCGATTCTTAGGATTCAAACTCCTCGGCACCATTGCACTTGACAAGAATCTCATTTTTTCTTCGACTGCTAATCTCATCACTTATGGAATACTGATCGCAACTTTCAATGCCAATACTTCCGCTATTTATAATAATTAAAAAAGGCAATGTAAAGTAAAATGCCTAAAGTAGCAATTTTACTTGGTACGCGGATTAAATAAGAAACAAATCATACGTAATGATATGAGCAGCAATACACTCTGCAGAAAAGTCAGTGAAAAAGTTGCAGTAACACTGAATATGAAGAAGAAATGCGAAGCTGCCATAGGGGGTACATTCTACGGTAATAGAACAGTTACATTTGCAACAATGAATGGAACTTTAACTTTGGTGAAGGAGTGTTCGAAATTAAATAAACTTCACGTATCACCCAGCAAGCAAATATTCAACGTTCCAAAACGAGTCTAACAATATACTCTGTCTTTTTAAACTTCAAGGTGCTAAAAATGTTTGTTACATTTTAATGAAATTTTCGACTATATAATCATTATAAAATAGTGAATCTGCGCCATGAGTTGAAAATAGCTTTAATTTCAAATTAATTTTGAAACATCGGGTTATTATTTCATCACACTGTTTTATCCAACTCTCCCCTAAATCGACTGAAAATTTGAAATCGAATTTTCGAGTCGTTCTGAAAATTTTCTCTATAGATTATTCTACGCACTTCATCTTTCCAGGTGTGTTAGAAATTAAAATGAATATGTCAATTTTAAAGTAAAAGGTGCAAGCATATGTCTTTCAGTAGTATCTGCATTGATTATTTATTCTCTGCTTACGATGGAGAAATGAATAAAATAATTTAATTCAGTGTCCATTTTTGCAAAGTAAACACTATCAGCTGCTTTTAAATTAATATGTTTTTCAAACAATATTCCTCAATTTGCTTTCTGTTGAATACTGGAAAATCGTTATTTTCTTATTTATTCTTATATTACGTCTTTTATCGCTTGAGATGATAGAAATTATGGAACTTGGAAATAAATAATAGGATAACATTTTTATCTGTTTGTGCATAAAGAATTTTCTGTAGAAAAAACCATCTTTATTCCAGCAGTTCTCGAATTATTTTTCAAGAAGTATTACAGCTCTTCCTCTCATCCATTTGTTGCATCCTGTAATCATCAGTAGTGGATGGGAATAATAAAAGCAGGAAGATTTAATCAAAAATTTAATTTATAAAAGTGATGTTCTCAATCGAATACGGTTCAAGTGTACAAATCAATAATCATTTATGATCAATGAACAATGAATTTCAGTGAAACTATTAAAAAGGCCAATTCTAAAATTACGTTAAAATCAAATGCGTACAATATCATCAGGATTTAATGGAAATGTTAAAAACATTCCATTTTACAAATAACATGTTTTCTCATAATTCAATATTTTAAATCATGCAATGCGATTTACTTCAATACAAAGTTCTCAGAATTATTTCCATTGATAAAAACTTTTATGTTTAACGTTTAGAGTTATATTATTAAGTCTTCTAAAAACCTAAAGAAGGGCTGAACGAAAAGATTGAAGATTTATTATAAATTGAAATATGCAAGAAAACTTAAATTAAATGGTAGATTAAAATTATGTTATATAAATTACCAAAATTTTATTTTAGTCGCATTTCATTCTGTTAAAATATTCTAAAATTCATTGTATGCCGAATATTGTTGCTACTTTCTATGGAAAATATATACTTGTATTCGTTTATAAAATATTACTCAATAGCGCAGGAACTTATTTGAAAGGTTTTACATCGTTGCGACTCTCTGGATGTACTCAGTGCTGGTGCTATGATTAAAAGGGGCAGAACCTTGCTGTGAATATGTCTATAAAAATGTTATATTTTACTTTTAAGTAACTATAATTTCATAATTTATAATGAAACTACAATTGACTTGTTGTGTAAGATGTTTATATTTTTATGTGGATGTTTATAAGGGAAATAGATGATTTCATTATGATAAAGGATCTCCAGGATGGGATATTTTGAGTTGTACAACTATTTTACATAAATTTTTCTGTTTTCATGCAATTTTTATTTATTAATAATTAGTATGAGGTGTTTGGAATAACTTTTAATAATGTGCTTCCCTTGATTTTGTCCGAAACAAATAACAATATTTTTTAATTACGCCCGTTATAACTGTTTCGATTTTTCACTGAGACACACGCCTGTTGTTGTTGTTTTTGTTGAGACCCAGACCGTCCGACCTACCAGAAAGGTGTAAGGTAACTGTTTGGACGGCCGGGAAGTGCCACCCAATTTAGACCGGAACCCAGTGGGGGAGGCAGCCACAGGGACCGTACCCTCCTTCCCCTACCACCAACCTCTCGGAAGGAGAGACACACGCCTGTGTAATTACTCGTGGATCATCGTCTAAAAACAGAAAAAGCAGCACCTGTATTATATAACCGTTTAATTCTGTTAGGTTACAATTTTTATTTATTCATTCTAATTAATTTGGGAATTTACTTTTAACGATAATGTAACTTTTCTTTATTTTGACAGAAACGATATTAACCTAACTATGTCCATAACATATGGTTAACTGTGTCCATAATAGACTTTCCCTGTCTCTGATTGAGGTTCTTATGTGTATGTGCAATTTTTATCAAATCATCGTCTTAAAACAGAACTGCAGGGGTGTTGTCATTTACTTAATTGTTTATACACTGGAATATCCTAACTTATTTGTAAAGTTCGAAAACAACTTCGATACAAATTTTCTGAAATAACATACAATCTACAGATGGATATTAATATTATATATTGATAATAATATGATATTAATATATATAGATATTAATATAAGGAATTTAGAAACCAAAAACTTATTAAGACGAAATGAAATCTCTTATAAATATGAGCTACCGACGAATGAAAATTGAAGAGTTGTAATACTAGGAAATCATTTTGCCATTGAATTTTTATATGTGGTTGCACGGTGTTGGTTTCACTGAAAAATTACAATGTATAGCAAAATATTTTAAAGTATTGGTCTTATCATGTGTGCTTCTTATGATATTCAACGGCCACGTGCTCATCGGATTGTTTTTATACCAAAATCATTTCTAAATAAATAAGGAAATACTCCTGAAAATGTTCATTACATTGCTTGAAATTTCTCACAAATATCTCTTATATTTTAGAAATTTTGATTGTATTTTTCATTAGTTGGCAAAACTTGAATTCGCTTTCAACAGTGAAAACAAATTGTAATCTAGAAAAGCTGTCTTTGTATTCATTTATGTAAATAACATCGTAATTCTTATTACAGCTGCTTTACACATCAGTGTATTAGACATATTTGCATGTGCTTTGAGAGAAGATTATTTTTTCGTACCTATTGATCCCCCCTTTGCAACAATTTTTCGATGTTCATATGATTTTTTGTTAACATGGCGGAACAGATATACCTATTACAACAGTTTTTATAGCCAGTTCTATGTCCGTAAAAATATTGTACTGGCATTATAAGGAGAAACTATCAAAAGGGACACATATGAACATAGACCGTTTCATTGACATTTACGAAGAAATTGCTGATTTGATGAGCATCATGAATAATCTTTTTAATGTGTTGTTACTCGCATTGTACACCTTTACTCTTGCTCAAGTATTTTTACAATCTTGCGTGATAGAATTTATGTATGAAAAATCACATTCGTACAAAATATACCGCTTAATGGTTATCAGTGCATATTACAGTCGTTTAATTGTTGTATGTAATTCAGCTTCTTCTGTAATTAAACTGGATAATAAAATACAAGAGGAGGTTTATGAGGTCCACTGAAAGAATCCTCGCTTTGTTACGAAAGTGAGAGATCGATTTTTAGGATTCAAACTCCTCGACACCATCCTAATTAGTAACAAGCTCATTCTTTCTTCTACTGGCAACTTTCTCACATGTGGACTATTGATCGCAACGTTCACTGCTAATGCTTCTGTTTGCAACAAATAGAAGAGATAACAGAGAGGAAAATACACCGAAGTAGCACTTTTATGTTTTGAAGACTTCCTGACGACTTAGTAGGGACGTTGCAACAACGTATGTTGGAAGTGAAATAAAATCTGATGGCATGCTCAATCTACACCAATATTTGCGTTTGAATCTTTTCTAACAGTCTTGAGATATGGAACTGCAAAGTTGGTGCAACATTATTGTGTTTGCAACAAATAAAAGAGTAAACGTAAAATAGCAATTTCATGTTTAAAAAGGTTTCTGAGAACATATTTGTGGCATTGCAACAACATCTATGGCAATGATATCCCCATATCTCAGGTTTAATGTATGGAACTGCAACCTTAGTATGCTGATAAATCCAACGATTTCAAGAATAATCCTCCACGCTTCAGTATACGTTGAAGAAAATTCAGTGAATAAGCAGTATCGAAGTTGAATATGAAAAGGGAATGAAATGGTCAGATGCCACTTGCCGGGTCAACTCTATGACATTCGAATCGTTGCATTTGTATATTTGCAACCCCTTCAATGTAGAAAACTTCAGCCTATTTACCAGAATGTTTGAAATAAAAAAAAAGATTAATAAGGAATTTTTCTAATTTTGTTTTACATACTGCTTTGTGAATTTTTCTAAAATACAATGACCACGCAAGACCAAATTTTAAAATTGTGTGTATTCATTCCATGTCACACGGATGTGACGTGCCACCCATGGACCGATGCGGACATACAAACACACACATCTTTTATGTAATACGAAGTAAAGAAGGTAAACAATATGTCCATAGATAATAAGAAGCAAAAATGCTAAGCAGTGATATTTCTATGGCACACCCCAATTAAGTTTTATAAACCCAGGTTCTAAGTTCGAAGGACTCTCGTCCAGGAATAAATTCAAGGATAACCTGTTACAAGATTCCAAATGCAATATAATGAATAAACCCTTACCTTATAAGGCAACATCACCAGAAAACACTTTAAATGAACAATTTCAAGAGATGAAGAATTCTAAAGAACCACACAGGTATGAGGATAAAAATATGCTTTCTTTTATTTAGTAACGCAATTAAGATAGGAGTTATATTAACAAATACCTGAATCTTAATCAGCACACAATTTCCAACTGGACACTGGACCCACTATTATCTTAACTGCCACAGGTTTACTACCAAAATTATATATCATTACATGATAAAAGTGGCACGACAATATTCACATTATAAATGATATTTAAAAGGAAAGGTATGGTCACAGTAACACAGGGAGAAACGCACTCAGATATATATTATTTAAAGTTGAATTTATATTTCCAGATATTAATTCAATGTGAAGTTACTTAATTAGAACTGATATAAATTGAAATACGGAAGCCAGTATTTATGTTAGAAAGATGTAGAAACTTAAATATTTTTGCTTCCGCAGAAATCTGTGATATAGTTAGTTGGAGCGAGAGTTACCTCAGGACAAGTCGATGTTATGAAATCAGGAACATACTTCCGCCGCAAGTCCCTCGGGATGAACCCGTTTAAAAGGAAAGTACGGCACACCTAGAGGCATTCGGGATGCATAGGCCCGGACAGGGATTCGACTTCATTCGGTTCCTCCTTCAATGGTCAACACCCAGACCGGGCACATGGACCTCGGGCCCAATCGTACCGTCATCGTTGAAGCTCTCCCAGTTGGGTGACGGGCTCTTCTTCGACGTTCTTCGGCGATGGCGACTTCTTCCCATGCCCACATTAGGCTTAGATTGGCGTGAAGCAAGATCTCGCACTTCGTGGTGGGGAACACATAAAAATGCGGTCCGGGCCGACCTGATGTTGTCAGCAACCAGACAGGAGAAAGCGCGCTTATTCCTTCAAGTCTCTCTTTTTATACTCGAGTTTTCCAATCCGGCCCGTCCATCCGTCACGGTCCTGATGGAGAGCTATATATCTCCATCGTCCAATAGAAAACACCAAAAGCCTACCCTCGTCAGCCCAAAGAGGGGTCCCGAACGAAGCATAGCCTCTACGCGAGGTCTCGAATTATTTCCAGATGTTTTATCAGAACCATTGTGTGAAAAAGTGCATGTCCAGCATAAATATTAACACGCAAAGAGCAAAGCCAGACATCTGCTGTGGCCGGGAATAAGATCTTGAATTTTAACGGTCGAAATAATACCTCTCTCTGAGTGCGCTTTTACAGATTAATAAAAATGGCGTTAATGATTTTTTTATCACATATATTTTGTAGAATATAATATATTAAAGGGACCAGAAGGATAATTAAAACAGGGTTAAATTAATGTATGAAATATAAGTATTGAAATATAATGCAGATTTCATGGTTTTTACAAGAGTGACGCGAGATTGCAAAATCTCGTCACGACAAATCCAAGCAATGAATTTCCAGTTTTAACAGAATAAATTCAAGTTACTTTGAATCTTAAAATATATCTGGCATGTATTTTCTATAAGTCACTTATTTCAAGACTGTTTTAGCATAATCGTTTCCTACCATTGTAAATCTTATTTCCGTAAAGAATTGAATTTACACATTAATTAAAGTAAGTGTAGCATGTTATAGTCGTCAGATAATTTGAGAATGTAATACACTTTAATAGAATATTTGGAACATATTATATTTAGACGGAAAACCTCTAAAATCTGCACATAAAAATGCATGTGGTCCAATATGATCGAATAATAATGTTTGTGGGAAAATCTCTCTATATAGTTTTTAATTTTCTAAAATTACATAATAATGTATACAAGTATATTTTGGAATAGCATATTTAGAATTACAATCCAAATTTTCGATAAATTCACACATTTTGGATGCTCTAGGACAACATTTAAATAATTTAGCTTTAAATTTTAAATAATACGTCCATATGCGGTTGTTTGTTTCTGCCAATGTATATGAATGCTCTCATTCTTGCTGACAAATTATCCGAGGAAGTTCTATATTATTTGGTTACGGTACCCTGACCCAAGTTAGATTTTATATTGCATTATATATAGTGCATATACCTTCAGTATATAGTTCATTCTTTGAAACGCGTAATAGGTGTTTCACATTTGTAGCAGTACTGTACAAGTGATTGTGTATGTGAGCAATTTATTGATATATATTGTATATATTTTAATTATTTGTTTGCCTATAAAATATGTAATATATTGTAATTATTTATTTGTCTATATTGTATATGTATTGACTAATACAGGAAATAGTATTGCATGCATCTTCAGTCTTTTCATAGGGTTTTGTTGATCGATAATGTAAATATTCTTGTATATATCCCTGTTACCCTTTTGTAGCAGTTCTGTATATATGATTGTGCATATAAGCAATATTGTATACATTTTATCCTTATTTTTGTCATGGTATTTATATGTATGTAGATATACTGTCCACTATTTGTAGCTGCATCGATTATATAATTGCGTTCCATTATATATATTTGCATCTATAATTTAAAAACATTTTCTCCAAGTAATATTTCATCCCGGGCGTCCTGTTACGTTTTTATTCAGTAGATAATTCTTCTTTCTGTACTTTCACAAATAGTTTCCGGATCCAGAATGATGACGCGGCTTTCCAGTATACAACGCAAAGCTCCATAAATGCGGTCTGTCAGTAAGTATACAACGAGTCAGTAAGTTACTTATGAGAGATCACGACCCTCTTTCCTGGTCGGATATTATCATAAGTAACTCTCATTTCCGTACTTGTGTTTTCACTTGCTCTTGAGATCAAGCTTTGCGATTCCGTTATACGATCCGTATATGCACAAGAGCCTCGGCTAAACATCTTCCAGAGGGTGTAAAATATTTTTACTTATTTGTTGTTGAAAGCCTACGAAAGAACATTCAACAGAATATAGCTGCAACGAAGTCATATTTTTGTAGTGCAAGATAGCGGAGTCATTTAGGATATCTAAGTCGGTTCTGACCGAATTCAGTGTGTTTACTTTCGAAATTGGATACATGAAGATTGCAATAATGTGTAGGACGAATACTTGTATTTTACATGTAAATTTTTCAACTTAAAGTATAAACAATTTATTATTTATTTTGTGTCTACCTCAATTTACTGTTATGATTTTTTGTGACAGTTTCAATAGATGTAAATAATAAGGTCACCAAATCAAAAATCATATACACTCTTTTGCGGTCTTGATTGTGTAATCACTTTATTACCTGTGTATACGCATATTTAATTTCAATAAAAACAGTCACTTTCTTCATGGTGCTTCGTTTTTGTGTTTTGTTTTGTTTTTTATTACAAAAGAGCGTATATAAAGTTTATACATTTTTAAAACTTATGTAAAATAAATATAAAATAAAAATGAGACTGAGATTTTTAAATACTAACAGGTTTTACTTTGTGAACGGGCATCCAATTAGACTCCGACGTGAAATCTAACCAGGTGCTTTACACGTTCCATAATTTATGGCAACGGTCCTACCGTGCAGAAAACACCGGTTCTCGTTAGATCACCGACGTCAAGCAGCATCGGGCGCGGTTAGTACTTGGGTGGGTGACCACCTGGGAACACCGCGTGCTGTTGGCACATTTCGGGCGCTGTAGCCCGGTGGTTTGCGCGCTAGATTTTCGCGCTGCCACAACTGCCGCCGTGTTCATGCGGAGTACGATCACGTTAAATATGTGGGTCTGTAAGTCCTTCCGAGAGGTTGGTGGTAGGGGAAGGAGGGTAGGTCCCTGTGGATGCCTCCCCCACTGGGTTCCGGTCTAAATTGGGTGCCACTTCCCGGCCGTCCAAACGGTTACCTTACACCTTTCTGGTAGGTCGGACGGTCTGGGTCACAACAACAACAACGTTCCATAATTTGACACGGTAGATCAGGCAACCATTCTTCCCGTTTCATTCCGACTCGACGCCCTAAATGCATTGAAAGCTTGAATTCAAATGTTTAACACCCTCTGAATATTTTCCCTACACCGTATACTATGCATGTAGCAAAAATGAAATTGACTTTCTCTCCATCTCTGCACATGTAAGATATTTCAATGAATATGATGATTCTAAAGTGAAGGGAAATGCAGCTTGCGGCTTTCAATAATATTTACACTGATTATAGATTCCCTGCTTTCAATAAAGAAATGGATATAATAGTCTATTGATCGTGTTGATTTCTGGAAAAGTAGCGTTAATAAGTGATTTGGGTTTGAGATGTTTTTAAACAACTTTTTCTTAAATTGAATTCTGTTGTGCGCAAAAAATCATTATTTTCTTAATATAAAAATGAATAACTCTTTGATCGCTTGAGGCTAAAGTAATCATTATAAATGTGAATTATAATAATATGATTAAATTTACATGTGTCTACACAAAAAAAGAATTTGTTAAAGCAAAATAAACCATTTGTCTAAACTGTAATTCCCAGTCAATTGCTTGTTAGTCGTAACCTGTTGCTCGAGCAGCACTACAGTTCTCAAACTCGTTCATTTCGTCAAACAGTTTACCAAGATTTTGTACTTCAGTTTTCAATAACTATAACACTTGATATAAAGCTGCAATTGTTTTGTTGCGAAAGAAGCTTTTTTGTTTACTTTAAATGTTTATTACAGACATAACCGATTTCCTAATACTAATGTATATGTAAAGTTCAAAGACGACAATATTATGCGAGCAGCATCCCAAGAATTAGTTTTTAATATTATAGTAAATGCAGCTGTTTCATGTAAAAGTTTTATTCAGTTTGGTTACAATGCTTATTTAATTCTTATTAGTAAGAAATCGTTCGAATATATACTACGTAACAGTGAAAATGAGACACCAAAAAGGAATGGGCAGAAAAATATGCAAATCGTAGGGTAGGCGCAGCTCACCGGGTAAATGATGCGAAACGCGCATCTATTCCGATCACGTTAATTGTGATATAAGTGAAGGAACCAGCAGAATCGGCAATACTCTCGCCGCTCTGTCTGTCAGGGAAATCATTTTGCTGTTTTTTTGTCTCAGAGGAAACACATATTCGTCACTCAACAATTTCATCACTATGTGCATCGAAACTGTGACCATTTGCATATCTCGTTTTGCTGTTTTTATTGCCTCATTTACATAAATCTACACCTACAACTTCATGGTGTTGCGATTTCAGTTGTGAGCAGCGTATTTTTGTTGTGAGATTTTCCACACGTATTAATAAAGAGGAAACTATATCCCACGCCATAGATATATTGCCATAAATATATAAGTTTATATATTTATGGCAATTTACGTAAAAAAAAGATTGATCTTTTAAAATGTTTATATGTTTCACTGTGATATAAATAGATTCCACATTTGACAACAAACTTGGAGTTAATCCGGGAATATTGTGTTTCTCATAATTTGACATATTAAACCTATTTGTTACATTTTCAACAAATTACAGACTATTTTTATAATTATTAAATAGTATACCTTTACGGTGAGTAAAATATAGCTTCCTTTTCCAATCCGTTTTGAAGCATACGATGAACATTTTTCCTTATTTTATCCGAATCTCTCATAAATCGATTAAAATTTTAGTATCGATTTTTCGATTCCGATGAAAAATTTCCTCTACACATTATACTACGCATGCAGCAAACTTAAAATTGAGTTCTCTTCATGATTTCCCGTGTCAAATATTAAAATTAATATGGAAATTCTAAAATAGAAGGAGTCGTAACAACATGTGGCTTTCAATAGAATTTACATCGGTTATTGATTCTGAGCTCACAATAGAGAAATTGATATAATGGGATATTGATTCTGTGTCCTCTTTTGTAAAGGCAATACGAAATAATCCAATTTCACTTTTAAAAAGTTTCTCAATCAATGTTTCTTATGTTGAAATTTGTTGAAGGTAGAAAAATCGATGTAATACCCGTAATTGATTTTTTCAGTATTCATTTTTAAAAAAATAATGCCAATAAATAAATTGAATTCAAACTTGTTCTTCAAACAAATTGATATATAAATACTTTTGTTCGCTAAAAAATCATTATTTTGTAATTTATTTGCTTAGCCTTTCTTTGATCGCTTGGAAACGGTGGTAAACAGGGGAATGTGAAAAATTAATTGGAACATTTTCATGTTTTTGTTCCTTAATAATTTTCGGCGAAGGAGAAAGGCGCGACTGTTTTTTGCAACCAAATGTTAGAAGTCTATTGCTCGAGCAGCACTACATTTTTGTCGTTCGTATATTTCATCAATAGGTTTAGTTTACCAAGATTTCGTATTCTAATTATATATAGAAATAAAGCTTTGTGTAAAATTGCAATTGAATTGCGTAAGAAGCTTATCTGTTTTAAGCAAATTTCATTTTGGTAGACAAAGCTGATTTTCTTACAATTAAGGATCTTTAAAAATTCAAAGAACATAATATTCTGTGAGTAGCATCCTGAGCAAAGAGTATTCGGAATAAGTGTACAGCTTTTATATAAATATTTATTTTTATTTGCATCTAATTTTTATGTACTTATTATTGGTAAGAGGAATTTAAAATTTACTTTTAATGATAATTTACTCTTTCTCTACCTCCGACTGAAGTCCGCCTGTGCGTAATTTTTGTGAAAGCATCATCATCGCAAAACAGAACTATTGATTTCTCAGTTTATATAAGAGAATATTTTGACCTAGATTGCAAAATCTGAAGCAATTTCGATGCAAATTTGCTAAAATAATGTTTATCATAAGTGAGAAATAAATAAATCATAATAAAATTAGATAGTCCTGTTTATGACATTGAAATGAACTCTAGAGAAACAAAAAAAAATTTGCAAAGACAAAATAGAAGCTCTTGTAGTTGTGAAACTTCGATAACGCAAAGCGGTATAGAGAATGCGAAGAAAGTGTTCTCACCATTGAATTTTTATCTGTGGTTACATGGCGTCGGTTTCACTGGAAAGTGGAAATTTACAGCAAACAATTTTAAAGTCTGCGTGATATCGTGTGTGCTTCTCATATTATTCGAAGGACCAATTTTTGTCTGGTGGTATTCATCCTTTAAAATTTCCAACATAATAGATAAGAAAAGACTGTTCAAAATATTCATCGAATTAGTTGAATTTTTTCAGAGATTTCTGCTATGTTATCGAAGGAAGAATTTTGAATGTATTTTGTATCAACTGTCAAGACTTGGCTGCAATTTTGACGGTATAAACATATTAAAGTCAAGGAGTGTTATATTAGCATTTATTTTTGCAAACGACATAGTCACTCTTATTTTAATTGCTTTGCACTTTAGTAAATTACACATATTTCTAAGTGATTTTAAAGACGATTATAGTTTCGGTTCTATTCATACCTTTTTCACCATAATTATCAAATGTTCAAATACATTTGTCTACACGTGGGGTGCATCTACACCTATTACAGTCGTTTTATTTTGCAGCCAGTGTTACGTTCTAAAACATGTTTTACAGGAATATAAGAAGAAACTATCAGGAGGCTCCCTTGCAAATGTAGATCTTTACATGAACGTTTACGACAAAATAACTGATTTGATAAATACCATGAACAACATTTTTCGCGTGTTGTTGCTTACATTTTACATCGTTACTCTTGCTCAGGTATTTTTGCAATCATATGTAATAGTTTTTATTGGTAGTGAATCAAGGTCTTGCACAATATGTAGCTTAGTAGTTTTCAGTATATATTGCTTTCACTTTATTATTGTATGCTATTCATCTTCTTCTATAATTAAATTAACCAGTGAAATTAAAGAGGTTGTTTACGATGTTTACTGGGACAATCGCCGCTTTGTTTTAAAAGTTAAAGATCGATTCTTAGGATTCAAACTCCTCGACATCATCGCAATTGACAAGAATCTAATTCTTTCTTCTGCTGCTAACCTCATCACATATGGAATACTGATCGCAACTTTCAATGCTAATAGTTCCGCTGTTTATAATAATTAGAAAAGACAACGTAAAGTAAAATGCACAAAGTAGTAAAGTAAAATGCCCAAAGTAGTAAAGCAAAACGCCCAAAGTAAAGTAAAATGCCCAACAGCAATCACACCATAACTCTATTAGCCATAACTCTTAACTTTTGTTAGCAACAATTAGAAGAGAAAGCGTAAATGAAAATAACCAAAGTAGCCCTTTTGCGTTTTGAAGGTTTGAGGACTGAGTAATGACGTTGCAGAAACGTATGTTGGAAGTTAAATAACATCTGATTCCAGGCGTAATCTACACCAAGAGATACATTTGCATCTTTGCTAACCTTCGCAATATATGAAACTGAAACTCAGGTGTAACATTCTAGTGTTTGCCAGAATTAAAAGAGGAAACGTAAAGTTGCAAATTTATGTTTCGAAAGTTTATCGAGAACTTAGTAGGGACGTTTCAGCAACGTATGTTAGAAGTGAAATAATATCTTCGGATGACATGCTTTATCTACACCACTAGTTGCATTTAAATTTATTCTAACAGTCATAATATATGGAAATGCAATCTTGGTGCAACATTCTTGTGTTTGCAAAACTTAAAAGAGGAAACATAAGGAAGCAATTTTGTGTTTAAAAAAGTTCCTGAGGCATTGCACCTACGTCTACAGCCATGCCATCCCCATATATCAGACTTAATCTATGGAACTGCAACCCTAGTAAGCTGATAAATCCAAAGATTTCAAAAGTAATCCTCCAAGCTTCAGTATACGTTGCAGAAAATTCAGTTAATAAGCTATATCAAAGTTGAATATGAAGAGAAAACGAAACGGTCAGATGCCACTTGCAAACTATGGCATTCGAACCGTTGCATTTGTATATTTACAACCATTTCAGTGTATGAAACTGCAGTCTAGGTACGCGAATGTGAAATCCAAAAACAAAATATCAAAAAATAATTTTTCTAATTTTGTTTTACATAATGCTTCGTGAATTTTTTTAAAAATACAATGCTCACGAAAGATCAAATTTTTACAATTGTGTGCATTCATTCCAAGCAGCGAATTTCCAGTTTTAACAGAATAAATTCGAGTTATTTAGAATCTTAAAATATATCTGGCATGTATTTTCTAAGAGTCACTTATTTTAAGACAGTTTAAACATAATTGTTTCCTACCATTTGAAATCTTATTCCCATAAAGAATTTAATTTAAACAGTAATTTAAATAAGTGTGACATGTTATAGTCGTCAGACAATTTAGGAATGAAATACACTTCAAATAGAATATGTTCGAGATATTGTTGGTTGGTTGGTGTCGTGTCCCTAACATATTTATTAAGGAAGAATGTGTGCACTGCTTCTGTTTAGTCAAAGATCCGGGGCACTCGAAGGTAGAAGTCTGACTTTTGCCCCAATAAGATATCACAACATCCATGCCCGCAGGCGGGACTGGAACCCGCAACCTGGCAGCCGAGCTATTACGAGGAAACGCCTGCCTCTTTGATCGCTCGGCCAACACATCGGCGTTCGAAATATTGTCTTAGACCTAAAACCTCTAAAATGTGCACAAACAATGTGTGTGATCCAGATATGACCGAATAATAATGTTTGGGGAAAATCTATTTAGATTTTACTTTTCTAAAATTACATATTAATGTATACAAGTATATTTTGGAATAGTACATTTCGAATTACAATCCGAAATTTCTAAGAATTCACACATTTTGGACGCTCTAGGATAAGATTAACTATTTCAACAATAAGTCCATGTGCATTTGATTGTTTCTGTCAATGAATGCCCTCATTCTAGCTAATAAATTATCCGATGAAGTGCTATGTTATTTGGTTAGGTAACATACATTTTACCCGGACCCATGGTAGATTTTATATTGCATTATACATAGTACATATACTTTCAGTATATAGTTTATTTTTCAAACGCTTAAAGCTGTTTTACATTTGCAGCAGTTCTGTATATGCGATTGTGTATGTGAGCAATTTATTGGCCTATATTGTATATTTTGTAATTATTTGTTGACCTATATAATATATAATATATTGTAATTACTTATTAGCCTATATTGTATATGTGTTGACTAATATGGGAAGCAGTATCGTATGCATCTTCACTCTCCTTTTATAGGATTTTGTTGATCTGTAATGTAGATATTCTTGTATATATCCCTGTTTCCCATTGGTAGCAGTTCTGTATATGTAATTGTATATGTGAGCAATATGGTATACAGTTTGTCCTAATTTTTGTCATGGTATTTTATGCACGTAGATTTACTGTCCACTATTTGCAGCTTCATCGAGCATATAATTGTGTTCCATTACACATATTTGCATCTATAATATCGAACCTTTAACTCCAAGTAATATTTCATCCCGAGATTCCCATTTTGTTTTTATTGTGTTTTCTCGAGATATGCTTCAATTGTCTCCATTTATTGTAACCCTTCGAGTTGGTGGTTTCAGATGGTTATTTAATAAATTCGGATATATTTTAGAACAGTTGTTAAAACGAAACTGGACATGCTTTCTAAATAAAAAATCTGATGTGGGCAACGCATGACTTTCCTTATATACTGTAATGAATTTACTACTTTTACAGTGAAAAATTGGTTTTTCTTATAGTAGATACTAATATTCTTTCCAAGATATTGAATTTTCGACAATTAGTCGTCATTTTCATTGATTTAGAGTCATTTTTATCCATTTGGCAAGATTTTCTTTAATTTGGCAACATTTCAAAAAGTCGCCAAGTTGACGACATTCCACCAAATTCGTCGCCAAAATCTCGCCAAGCTCTATGCACCAAGAAATAAGTTAATCTTACAGCAGATAAATAACTATTGACGTTCAAATACAAAAGTATTTCTTAAAGTATATTTTTTCATAAATGGAACGCGCTAGATCCATGAGAATGATGTCACCCAATTTATCGCATGGTATTACATATGAAAAGTGAACATATTTCTCAATAGGAAATATTTTTTTTCTATTTTATATGACTTTTTGATAATTTTTTTGAAAAATGTACAATAACTCAAGAACGGTTCATGTTAGCGTTCTAAAATTTATGTCAATCGTTTTCTAATGAAAAATTACATAAGAAATGTCTATTTGCGTAACTTTAATAGTGGTTTTGATTTTTTGACGATTTTTTCAAAATTTCATTCGAAAATTTAGGGAGGTTCTGAACATTCGATTGCGTATAAAAACAATAGGCTTCCAGTGTTTACGGATTGTGATTTTTGTACCAAATGTGGTTTCGAATCGGCCCATTCGTTCGTCAGTTATCGTCTCCACAGACTCACTGACACACACACACACACACACACACACACACACACACACACACACACACTTTCACTCACACACACACACACTTTCACGCACACACACACACAGACATCACTTCAAAAATGTTTGATTCGTGATCAGGGATGCTTGAAACGTGCTCTCCCGTCGAAAACTCGAATTCGAATTTTCGACCCCGTCACAATACTTTCCTTATACATTCTGTATATAAGGAAAGTAATAAATATGGAAAACAAACTAAATAAGAGAATAGTCACGATAAAATTGTTACTTAAATTCTGCTTTTATACGTAATCTTAAACCAAAAAAGAATAAAATGCTTCAATTATTCTCAAACAAACAGTTCTCCTGATATTTATAATTTTTCAATTTTTTAAACATGGCATTATTTTGAAGCAAGTCTTTAAACCAAAATTCAACTAATCTTAAAACTAAATATCCTATTTAACTTCACGTTAATAGCCATTTTATGTGCTTTCCATATGACAAAGCTATAATTATTTTAAACAAAGAAATTGAATTCGAGTCAATATAGAACATTGTGTACTATCCAAATAAGACTCTTAAAGTTCTATAAAATTATTCTAATGCAGTATTATATAATCGGTCGCCTTGAGATTAGCAAAATAATACTTTATTTTCAACGTTCACCTAACTTTCCTCTTAGAATGTACAATGTATGTAAAGAATCTAATAAAATGAGTCAAATTTTGAATATGTATTTTAGAAATAGATGTATCAGAACTCATATTATCCGTTTTCGCAGCACAATCAAATTTTTAATTATTAGTAGCTTTCAATACAGTGCCTAGCGAATAATCCATTTAATAAGAATTATTAGTTACAATATTATAGAATTTTGATTTTAAGAATTTATGGATTGGAACTTCGTTTTATACAGTAAATTTAGAATTTTAATTATGAATTGCAATTTATACATGGATTATATTACTTTGCCGGAGTTTCATAATTTTTGCTATAATTCTATATTCGAAATTTCGACTTGCGCGATGTATTGTATATTAGAGTCTTTTACGACTGAGCAATAAACGAACATAGCTACTACATACTTACTTCTGTGTCGAGATTAGCTTTACGTCTTCCAACATCGAGCGATTCTAAGCATCACTGCCCGAATTTTAAGTTGGTGGCAGAAGCTAGCATTTGGTCTGAATTTATAGCATCGAACTACCATACGTGTGATCCCGGGTTCAAATCTGCCCGTGGCCAAAACCGTTGGTCCTCACAATGGGGAACTGGACCGGGAGGAATACACATTCAACGTTAGATAGCAGTCCACTGTGGGGATCTGCTGTTTTTGGCTTCGGTCAGGTTACCCCGGACCACGTGTATGATAGCCCGATGCTGTAAGGTTAGATCAAAGCTTGCTTCGGATCTGAACTTGTAGTTTGGGTATTGATGTTTATCAGGGTCGATCGATGTTTGAAGTCGCGAAGTCGGTCTCACCACACACTCTCTCTTCTAGAAAAGGGCTCGGTCAATCGAAGTTGGAAGATAAGAAGAGGCTGCCACACTTCCTTCACGAGATTTCGTTACGTCAATACAGCAAGTGTATGAATTTACTCTGTTGTATTTGTACACGCAACTTTATATCACCTCGGAAAACATTTTGTCTAGATTAGGCTGGTGCGTATACAGAGTTTTTATGTTTTATACTATATATAATGCAGATACAAGAAAATAATAGAAGATGAAAATTCAAATTCAAGGATGATAAAGGATTTACATGATTTGGGCACCATTTACAACAAACAAACTCCGTTTAGCGAGTCTGTCTGTCTGCAGAAGATATGCATCTATTATTAAAATGTCCCCAATCCCTTATTAAAAAATACTTTTCTCTCTCAAATATGAATAAATTAGAAGATTTATTAGATATCAAGTCTGTTAAATAAATGCAATTTAAAATAACACATTAGTTATTACTCCTGTCAGGAATTTTATAATTTTGCATTTTCTTAGTAATACTTGAATATTGTTAAAGTGTATAGAAATATGCTTCCTAAAAACCTAATGTAATTAATGTTGTCTCATTTAAGGCATCTCTTTACATTCTTTTCATAATTTTCTCAAGATGTGACAGTTTTTGAGGATGTTTGTGGTGATTTTTAGATTTTTATTTTATACAAGATAAAAATTAAATACACGAAAGATAACAATATAATGATTAATAATATTCTATACCATAAAATTAGATTAATATTCTTATGACTACACACTATCAAGTGAATTATTTTAATTATCATATTTAAAACGTTATTATTTTTTATCTGCGTATTTCTATTTTTGAATATTTTTATGTTTTCACGTTTGTGTTGATGATGAGCTGGATCTTGAAAAAAAATACTATAGGAAATTCTTTAAAAAAATTATACATCTTCCTTCAGCCAATTTAGTTTGTATTGATTGACATGGAAATCCGAGCGGTGTAGATACGGTGCAGTGGTTTGTTTGTGAATGGTATAATTATATCTTAATTTCATTTTTTAAGCTTCTAAAGTAAATTGCCTAATTTTGAATTTTATTCTATTTAGAGGAGACCTTACACCATGATTGTCACAACAAAATTGAATCGCAAAATTGTCTTAGTTTTGTTTACGCGGATACGCGTTTTTGTACATGTGGTCCGCGAGTATCTGACTCAAATGTGACCGGCGAGTTTCTGAATCAAATGTGACCCGCGAGTTTCTAAATCAAATGTGACCCGCGAGTTTCTAAATCAAATGTGACCCGCGAGTTTCTAAATCAAATGTGACCCGCGAGGTCCTGAATCAAATGTGACCCGCTAGCCTCTGAATCAAATGTTGCCCATGATTCGAAAATGGTTTAAGACCACTGATATAAAATATTTCAATCAGAACGTTGCTCAACTTTCCGAATATCAGATAAGATTTTGTCTCATTCCAGAACGGAGTTTTGTTTTGGAATAGTAAAATTTTTAAAACATTTGCATAGTTTCTAACAAGCCGTATAATGCGACAATGCAGAAGAAGTTAATCCCTCCAATTTATCTGAAATAATTTGTTATGAAGTCTTTCGTTTAATGAGTTAAAATGTTTCTTCATTGCTGAGGAAATGAGAATGGATGAGTTTTTTTGTTTTTCTGAGGATTCATAATTGGACACAAATTCATATAGCACAACTCCAATGGATTTGTCTGACGCAAATACTTGTCAATTTGTCAGGGATATGTTGTGACAGGAATTACTGAAATCCCCTTTTGCTTAATAATATTGCGTTATTCCAAATTCTGCATTAGCATTTGAAAAAAAAAAATTTTTTTTTAATTCCATAGTAAATGTCACTTCTTTTTTATATTTAAATTTGTTTTTTATGTAGAGCCAATGAGATGATAAACTTTCTAGTAGATGTCAACCATTAAATCGGTTACCCGTATTTCGCAGGGCGTGCCAGACCTGTGGGAGTCTGTGTCTGGTTATTAATAAAATTCTTGATGTCGCGTCTTCCTCGCTTGTATCAATGAGTTCTATTTTGAAGAAAACTGAATGAACAGAAAACTTGTATACTGACATCTTGCTGTATAAATCCAAGTCTTCCATTCCGTCCATCGTTTTTTATTCCTCAGATTCTATTGTGCCTTTAATTTAAGTTCAAACCTGCCCATTCCACAGTTATCTCTTTATTTAGTAGTTACTTTATTTAGTAGTTACTTTATTTAGTAGTTACTTTATTTAGTAGTTACTTTATTTAGTAGTTACTTTATTTAGAGTACACAGTTATCTCTTTATTTAGTCTCTTGAAAATAAATTTAAGTTCTATATCGGTACTACTAAGCGTACCATCAGTATTCGTTTATCTGTACATGCTTGCGAATATTAAAAATAAAAAAAACTGTCTACTGCTCTTTTCCACTTTTTATTAATGATAATTTTACCCCTGTTTTGGATAAAACTTTTCTCTTATATAGTTGCAATAACCCTCTAAATCATTTACTTTTGAATCGATTCTTTATTTATCTTTATCGCGAATCCTTTTGACATTTCGATCCCGTTCAGATCGCTATTTTCTCATAATGTTATTTTCTCATATTATCGTCGTTATTTTCTCATATTTTTTCATCAATTTTTTCTTGACTTACATCCTTGACTCCCTTCGTGCATCAGCCCTTTGCATAATTTTCTGGATATATAGTCCATTTTTCTTTGCTTTTGATGACACGTTTATTGGTTGTCTTGTATTTTATGATCTATTGTTATTTATGTATTTTGTAATTTAAAAATTTTTTGGCTTGCCAGTATACGACTCTTTTAAGATCACGACCCTCTTTCCTGGTCGGATATTATTCTTGTGTGTTAGTCTGATTTCCGTATTTGTGTTTTCGCCTGCACTTGCGGACAAGCTTTTCGATTCCGATGTACGAACCATTCCACGAACCTCGGATCAACATCTTCCAGAGAGATTAAAATGTTTTTACTTTTTTGTTGTTGAAAGCATACGAAGCCTATTCAAAAGAATATAGATGCAATGACATAATATTTTTGAAGCGCAAGGCAGCGGAGTTATATAGGATACCTTTCTTAAGTCGGTTCTGAACGAATTCAGTGTGCTTATTTTCAAAACTGGGCACATAAAGATTGCAGTAATGTTTAGGACGAATACTTTTATTACTTTCCTTATATACATAATGTATAATGAAAGTATTGTGACGGGGTCGAAAATTCGAATTCGAGTTTTCGACGGGAGAGCACGTTTCAAGCATCCCTGATCACGAATCAAACATTTTTGAAGTGATGTCTCTCTGTGTGTGTGTGTGTGTGTGTGTGAAAGTAAGTGTGTATGTGTGTGTGTGTGTGTCAGTGAGTCTGTGGAGACGATAACTGACGAACGAATGGACCGATTCGAACCAAATTTGGTACAAAAATCACAATCCGTAAACACTGGAAGCCTATTGTTTTTATACGCAATCGAATGTTCAGAACCCCCCTAAATTTTCGAATGAAATTTTGAAAAAATCGTCAAAAAATTGAAACCACTAATAAAGTTGCGCAAATAGACATTTCTTGTGTAATTTTTCATTAGAAAACGATTGACTTAAATTTTAGAACGCTAACGTGAACCGTTCTCGAGATATTGTACATTTTTAAAAAAAATTATCAAAAAGACATCTATATAAATAAAAATGAAAATCTGTCTGTCTGTCTGTCTGTCTGTCTGTCTGTTTGTCACACCATCACGGGAGAACGGCTGAACCGAATTTGATGAAATTTTGTGGGTAGCCCAGAAATAGCCCCACTTAAAATTATATCTGTGTTTTGAGCTTCTACGACCAGTGGTTCTCGGGAAATTAGTAAAAAACGAAATTTTAGTTTGTCTCATCATCACGGAAAAACGGCTAAACCGAATTTAATGAAATTTGGTGAATAGCCTTGAAATATCCCCCCATAAATTTTGTCCAAGTTTCGAGTTTCTAAGACCTGGGGTTGTCGAGATATTAATGAAAAACGGAACTTTTTCCCAGGAGTTCTACTCCCTAACTCCGTGGTTTATCCAAACGAAAAGCTTGAAAATCGTTTGAAAGTGAATTAAAATTTAATCTCTGAGTTTGATGGGAGATTTTTTGCGTTAATTAGTCACTTTCTGAAAACATGAATTGTTTGAAACATGATTTAAAGGGGAAATCTATCTCCATGGTTCATGGTTTATTTAAAACAAGCTTTTACGGAACAATGAGAAGTATAGAGAAATCAAAATCGTTATTTAATTTCGCAGTTTATGTTATAAGACATGACATATTTAACATGTTATAAGATTCTATCTTATATCATGTTACTCAGAAACGTAATTAAATTAAATAAATGGACATAAAAATATATTTTAGAAAAGAACGATTTGATTTTTCTTATAGCATTTTTGACTGGATAATATCAATTACGGTCTTCAGGTTTAAAATTTATTTATATTTTCGGGGATTATTGATTCAAGGATTATTGATATTTTCAAGTTATTATGCAATTATTTTATTATGACAAAAATTGTTTAAACTCATATATTGTTTGTTGTACGAATCTTCTACAAATACACGTGTATATCTTTTAATCTACGAGAATATAAGTAGTACAGGTATATTGACATATGTTTTGATATATATTGGCATATATTGGAATCAATTACGACCTTCTGGTATAAAGAGTACGGATATTATTGATGTTTTCAATTTATTACGTCATCTCTTTTATTTTGGCAAATATTTTTGAGACGCATATTGTAATACGGGTAATCTTCTACTAACACATTGGCATATTTTCTGATCTGCGACAATATAATTAGTACGGGGTTGCATATATTCATTCAATTCCTATTTTTTCTTCTGTAAATTTGCTTACAAAAGGGGGCAGAATGTTTTATTCTTCAGATCTGATCGTGAAGATAATTTTGCATAGTGAGAACATATATTCCTTAACTTCTCTTTAGGAGCAATAAATTTAATATTTTAACAGAATTTGCACATGATTGAGAACTTTCAGTTTCTTTAAATTATACACTCCGTACGAATAACGGGTGTGCTGTTAGTGGTTAATAAATTTTAACATTTTAAGAGGATATATCATGTTGCTCGGCATCGCAATTAAATTAAATGTGTTTGTTAAAGTTTTTATTATTTTTTTTCGATTTAAATAATAAATAAATGGATAAATGGATATAAAAGTATATCTTATGAATGGACGGTTTGATTTTTCTTTTAATTATATTAATTGCTGACTGCGTACATCAATTTCATTTATTTTGGCAAAGAGTTTTCAAGCTTATATCGTATTTAGCTACTAAACTCATATATTGTGTTTAGCCAATAAATTCATAAGAATGTTTCATTCAGATCTGCAAATTCAAAGCTGCTACAAATTTGGAGGGATATCGCTAATTTGACAACTTTTCTTAAACTTTGCCAAATTGACGGAAATGTCGCCAAATTGATATAAACGACACATAAACAGCTGCCATGAACCTTCGGGTTGGTCGTGTGGCTTGGGTCTTCTACATATCAATGAATTTTTTTTTTTTTTTTTTTGTTAGAAGAGAGTACTGAAATGATGTTTGGTTAGCATTTATCTGTCAGACCAACCATCCTACTTAGTAATACATTTAGCGAATTTTTAAAATGTCACCAAATTGATAAAAATGTTTTCAAATCTATAAAAATATCTTGAAATTGATAAAATTGCGCTACATAAATGATATTAATTGTTTTTTGTTAGGGGATAGTATTGTGATGATATTTCGTCAATTTGTCGCAAAGTGGAACTGTCAGTTCTACAGTCCCACTTGGCGATAAATTTGGCGATTTTTTAAAATGTCGCTAATTTGACGAAACTGTCGCCAAATGTTCCATAGAAATATAACTATTTAGACGATATTTTTTCTACCAATTTATTTGAAGCAAATGATATCATGTCGCTTAGCAACGGATTTAAATCCAATGTGTTTATGCGGCAGACGATTTTTATTAAATCCTTTCCGATTTGAATAATGAAGATATGTATATAAAATAAATTTCATTGCCATTTCATTTTGGACTGGATAATATCAATTATACTCTTCAGGTTTAAACATTATTATTATTGATATTTTCCGGAATTATTGATTCAGGGATTATTGATATTTTTAAGTTATTACGCCATTGTTTTATTGCGGCAAAAATTGCTGACACACGCATATTGTACGTTGTACGAGTAATCTTCTAGGAATGCACGGGTATATCTTCTAACCTACGAGAATATAAGTAGTACAGGTATATTGGCATATATTTTGACATATATTGACATATATATTGGAATCAAGTACAGTCTTCTGGTATGAAGATTAAGGGGATTAATTATATATTCAATTTATTACGTCGTCTGTTGTATTTTACCAAAAAACATTTGTGACTCATATTGCTAAACGGGTAATCTTCTACCAATAATCGGACATTATAAGTAGTACGTGTATATCTTCCCATATAATTTTAGCACTTTAATTTTGACATATATTGGAATAAATGACTGTCTTCAGATTTAAAGATTACGGGCTTATTGGTATTTTCAATTTATACATGTAATCTACTAATACAGGTTATATTTTCTAATATTCGCGTATATAATTAGTACGGGTCCCATACAATTTTAACGCTTTTATTTTGCATATATTGATTCAATTCCATATATTTTTTTAATATTTTCTTACATAAGGGGTCCAAGATGTTTTATTCTTCAGATATGTCCATGAAGATAATTTTATATTGCGAGAACAGAGATTCTTAAACTTCTTTTTAGGAGCATTATATTAAATATTTTAACAGAATATTTTGATTAAACATGTCATTTAGTATACTATAAGAATTTGGGCATGATTATGAATTTCAAGTTTCTTTATATTATATACTCCGTACGAAGAACGGGTATGCTGCTAGTATAAAATAAAAAGAAAAATATTTCCTATTGAGAAACATGTTTACTCTTCATATGTAATACCATGCGATAAATTGAGTGACATCCTTCTCGTGGATCTAGCTCGTTCCATTCTTGAAGAAAGATACTTTGAATAATACTTTTGTATTTGAACGCCAATAGTCATTTATCTGCTTTAAGAAAAACTTATTTCTTGGTGCATAACGCTTGGCGAGATTTTGGCGACGAATTTGGCGGAATGTCGCCAACTTGGCGACTTTTTGAAATGTTGCCAAATTAACGAAAATCTCGCAAAATGGATAAAAATGACGCTAAATCAATGAAAATGACGACTAATTGTCGAAAATTCAATATCTTGGAAAGAATATTAGTATCTACTACAAGAAAATCCTATTTTTTTACTGTAAAAGTAGTAAATTCATTACATTATATAAGGAAAGTCATGTGTTGCCCACATCAGATTTTTTTATGTGTGATTGTTTCAACTTAAAGTAAACTATATTCTATTCATTCTGTGTCCACCTCAATTTACTGTTATGATTTTTGTGGGAGTTTGTAAATGTAAATAATAAGGGCACTAAATCAAAGACCATATATTAAAGTTTATGCATTTCTAAAACTGATGTAAAATAAATGTAAAATGAGATTGAGTTTCTTAGATGTTAACAAGTTTTACTTTGTAAATGGGCATCCAATTAGATCCACGGTGGGGTCTAACCAGGTGCTTTAGACGTGCCATAATTTGACACGGTAGATCATATAACTATTTACCTGTTTTATTCCGACTTAGCCCTCTAAACAACTCCATCGGAATATTTTCCCTACACTGTATACTATGTATGTAACAAAAATGAAATTGACGTTCTCTCCATCTCTGAACGTGTAAGATATTAAAATGAATATGACATTTTTAAAGTGAAGGGAAATGTAGCTTGCTGTTTTCAATAATGTTTACAGTGGTTAAAGAAACGGATATAATAGTCTAATAATCGTGTTGATTTTTGGAAAGATAACGCCAATAAATGATTTGGGTTTAAGATGTTTTTAAACAACTTTTTCTCAAGTTGAATTCTGTTGTGCGAAAAATCAATATTATCTTATTCATTTTTATATTATGTCTTTGATCGCTTGAGACAAAATTAATCATGGTAACTGTAAATCATAATAATGTGATTATATTTACAGGTGTTTGCATAATAAACAATTTTGGGATGGCGGAAGGAACCATTTTTCAGGACTATAATTCGAAATCAATTGCTAGTAAGCCGTAACCTATCTCTCGAGCAGCATTACATTTCTAGCATTCATTCATTTCATTAAAACGTTTACCTTGATTTCATACTTTCCTTATAAATAACTATAATACTTGACATAAAACTGCAATTAGCTTATTGTGTGCGAAGCTTATTAGCTTAATTCACATGTTTATTATAGACATATCCGACTTCCTAATACTAAAGTATATGTAAAGTTCAAAGTCGATATGTTTATCTGAGCAGTATACCAAGGATTGTGTAGTCTTATGCAGCTGTTTTATATAAGAGTTTCATTCTCTTTGGTTACAATCCTTATTTACTTCTTATTAGTAAGTAGCCGCCTTCGGCGACCAGTCTGTTCGCTACCCTTGAAAATTCTGACCGTACCAAACTCGCTGGTGCCATAACACCGTGGAGTTGATGTTGAGAACTAGACCATACCCTTGAAAATTCTGACCGTGGCAAACTTGCTGGCGCCATAACTCCGTGGAGTTGTGGTTGAGACCTAGACCATCCGACCTACCAGAAAGATGTAAGGTAACTATTTGGACGGCCAGGAAGTGCCACCCAATTTAGACCGGAACCCAGTGGGGGTGGTATCCACAGGGGCCGTCTTCCTTCCCCTACCATCAACCTCTCGGAAGGACTTACAGACCCACATGTTTAACGTGATCGTACTCCGCGTGAACACGGCGAGAGTTTTGGCAGTGGCGGGAATCGAACCCGGGCCTACCGAGTGCAATTCCCGCGCGCTAACCACTGGGCTACCGCGCCTTCCGCGACAATCTTCATAACTTTCTTTTTATTTATTTTTTTAGTTCTTCAGTGTTTAAGTTTTTTCATTGTGGTCCCAAGCAATGTTTTATGCATAGTTGATCTTTCTTGCTTTCATATATGGAGAAATGTAGACAAAGATTTAGCTATATTAGCCTGGCATCTGTGTGTCTCTGTTTCGGCCAATGTATGTACTAATTCAAACTGAAAAACTATCCCATGTAATTTTGTATTATTTGGTAAAGCTAGTTATATGACAGAGGTTAGTTTTTATATTGCCTTATATATGTAGTATATTTATCTTCAAAATTTGTTTATTTTGTAATATATTTTAAATTGAGTCAAACTTTATTTACACGTGTTTTTCTTTGATATTTTTGCATCGGATTGTAAAATAGTTCATATAAGGCAGTTTTGTGTTGTTGTTGCTGTTGAGACCCAGACCGTCAGACCTACTAGAAAGGTGTACGGTAACTGTTTGGACGACCGGGAAGAGCCACCCAATTTAGACCGGAGACCTGTGGGAGAAGCATCCACAGGGATCGTATCCTCCTTCCCCTACAACCAGCCTAGCGGAAAGACTTACGGACCTACATGTTTAACATGATTGTACTCCGCGTGAACACGGCGGCAGTTTTGGCAGTGGCGGGATTCGAACCCGGGCCTACTGAGCTCAATTCCCGCGCGCTAACTACTGGGCTACTACGCCCTAGACAGTTTTGTGTGAAAAACCCAGACCACGCAATTGACCCGAAGGCTTGCAGTAGCTATTTGTGTGGCCGGAGACAGTTTTGTGTTGAAGACCCAGACCGTCCGACAGTTTTGTGTCGAAAGCCCAGACCATCCGACTCATCCAAAGATATAGAGCAATTTAATGGATGGCCGGCGACAGTTTTGTGTAGAAAATGATCCTATGAAGTATGATCTATGGCGACAGTTTTGTGTTGTTGTTGTTGAGACCCAGACCGTCCGACCTACCAGAAAGGTGTAAGGTAACTGTATGGACGGCCGGGAAGTGCCACCCAATTTAGACCGGAACCCAGTGGGGGAGGCATCCACAGGGACCGTACCCTCCTTCCCCTACCACCAACCTCTCGGAAGGACTTACGGACCCACATGTTTAACGTGATCGTACTCCGCATGAACACGGCGGCATTTGTGGTAGCGTCGACAGTTTTGTGTGTAATAGTTTCAAAAATGAAATTGCAATATTTGTTAAATTGTAAGTAGAAATACTGTAGTTTAAAAAAAGTTGTTGTTTGAGAGGTAAGTAATGTTGAAAAATGTTTTTATTCGTAAAAGTTTTATGAAATAATGTGTATATTTTAGGGAAATTTCAAATGGCAATTCTCAAATTTTGAAAAATTCCTGAGAATATTTGCATTTAATATTTGAGTTTTCGTAGTCGATGTGAATTTGTCTGGCCCAATTTTTTGAAGATTTAGTAGGTATATATTGCAACACGATTTCCCGCTTCCCCTATCTATTTCATAAACTTTCATTATTCCATATTCTTAATTATCATTCAAGTAATATTTTAACATTTCCATTTAAATATTATATGTGAATCCTATTTTATATTTCAAAGATAAAAATGACCACTTCCTTTTCTGTTTCTTAATTTGGAGCGAAGCGGATGACTGAATTAATGGGAGATGCAAACCATTAAAAATAGTTTGATCCACATTTTGTGATTAACTGTTGTCCAGAGCCGTAGAAACATGTTGCCGACCAATTGCAAAACGAACGCAAAGTGTGAAATGAAGTGGAACTGTTGTATATAAATACTTCTAATAAAGTATAATTTTGTTTTGAGAATGTTTCTGTCTACCTCTTGTGCATCAGTGACTTATTTTTCGGTTTCTGCTTTTTTCAACCGTTCCAAAATCCAGAATGATGATACGAGTTTTCAATATACAATGCAAATAATACATATTATAAGATCACCTCCATCTTTCCTGATCGTATTTGGAGAGAAGTATAACTCCCGTGCTTTTGTTTTCTCTTGTTCCCGAAATCTTGCAATGTTCGTCAGTTTTTCCCCACTGAAGGTTGCAGAACTGGATTCCATTATAAAATCCGTGTATTTCCACCAGTGTCAGCATTATTTCTTTCAAAGTGATTAAAGTTCTTATTCGTTTTGCTGTTGAAAGCCACCTAGAATACATCTTTAAAGACGTCATGTTTTATTTAACGAGAGACAGCGGTGTCATATTAGATACTTTAACGTGGATTGGTTCTAACCACCGAATTCAATGGGTTAAATGTTATCAATTGGGCTCCCGAACTTACAACAGAAGACGATGACTTGTATTTGCCTTTAAGTTTTTAAGCCTACAATGAAATATTTAATAATAATTCGATGTCCACCTCGATTTCATATTATTTTTGTTCTGAGATTTTCAACAAGTATTAGTCACAAGGAAACAATATCCCACACCTTATATATAAAGTTTATATATTTTATGGCAATTTACGTAAAATAAAGATTGAACTTTTAAAATGTTAACAAGTTTCACTGTTATGTAAATATGTTACAGATTAGACCCCAGACTTGGAGTCAATCCGGGAATATTTTGTTTCTCATAATTTGACATGTTAAATATATTTGTTACATTTTCAGCAAATTTTAGAATATTTTTATAATCATGAAATAATATAACCTTACGGTGAGTAAAATATATATTTCTTTTCCAATCCATTTTGAAGCATGATGGATATTTTCTTTGTTTTATACGACTCTCTCATATACCGATTAAAATTTTGAAATCGATTTTTCGATTCCTTTGGAAAATTTCCTCTACACATTATACTATGTATATAGCGAAAAATAAATTGATTTCTCTTCATGTCTACACGTGCCAAATATTAAAAAAAATATGAAAATTCTAAAATAAAAATAAACGTAACATGTGGCTTTCAATAGTATCTACATCGGTTATTGATTCTCTGCTTACAATAGAGAAATTGATATAATAGAATATTGATCCTGCGTCCTCTTTTGTAAAGATAATACCAAATAATCACATTTTACTTTTAACATGCTTCTCAATCAATGTTTCTTAAGTTGAAATATGTTGAACGTAGAAAACCAATTGTTAGAAGTCGGTAACCCATGGATCGAGTAGCACTGCAGTTCTTTCACTCAAATCGCTCCCATATTTCATAAATAGGATTATTTTACCAAGATTTCGTGTTCTGATTATATATAGCCATCTGATTATATATAACGTTTGGTGTAAAATTGCAATTGAAGTGTGTCAGAAGCTTATCTGTTTTAAGCAAGTTTTATTTTGGTTTATAAAGCGGATATTCTTACAATTAAGGATTTTTAAAAATAAAAAAATACATAATATTCTTTGAGCAGCATCCTATGGACAGAGAATTCGGAATACGTGTACAACTTTGATATAAAAGTTTAATTCCATTTGTATCTAAATTTATGTACTTATTATTGGTAAAAGGTATTTAAAATTTACTTTTAATGATAATGTACTCTTTCTCTACATCAGGCTGATGTCGGCCTGTACGTAATTCTTGATAAAGCATAATTATCTCAAAACAGAACTATTGATTTCTCAGTTTATATAATTGAATATTTTGACCTAGGTTCCGAACTTTCAGAACAATTACGATACAAATTTGTTAAAATAACATATATCATAAGTGAGAAGCAATTAATTCATAATAAAATTACATGGTCTTGTTTATGGCATTAAAATGAACTCTTTAGAAACAAAAAATATCTTGCAAAGACGAAATACAAGCTTTTGTAGTTCTGAAACTTCGGAAAAGCGAAGCAGTATAGGGAATGCCAAGAAAGTGTTCTCACCACTGAATTTTTATCTGTGGTTACATGGCGTCGGTTTCACTGGAAAATGGAAATTTACAGCAAAACATTTTAAAGTCTGTGTGGTATCCTGTGTGCTTCTCATGTTATTCGAAGGGCCGATTGTTGTTCGATGGTATTTATCTTTTAGAAGTTCTACAGTAATGAATAAGAAAAGACTGTTCAAAATATTCATCGAATTATTTGAATTTCTTCAGAGATTTCTGCTATGTTATCAAAGGAAGAATTTTGAATGTATTTTGCATCAACTGTCAAGAATTGACTGCAATTTCGACGGTGGAAATACATTGAAATCAAGGAATGTTATTTTAGCATTTATTTTTGTAAATGACATAGTCACTCTTATTATAACTTCTTTGAACATTACCGGATTACCAATATTATCAAGTGATTTTAAAGACTATTATAATTTAGGCTCAATGCCTCCCTTTTTTACCATAATTATCAAATGTTCGAATATATTTGTCTACACGTGGGGTGCATCTACACCTGTTACAGTTGTTTTGTTTTGCAGTCAGTGCTATGTTCTAAAACATGTTTTACTGGAATATAAGAAGAAATTAGCGGGAGGCTCACATGTGAATGTAGACCTTTATATGAATATTTACGAGAAAATAACTGATTTGATAAACACCATGAACAACATTTTTCACGAGTTGTTGCTTACATTTTACATCGTTACGCTTGCTCAGGTATTTTTGCAATCATACGTAATTGTATTAATTGGTAATGAATCAAAGTCTTATACAATATGTCGCTTAGTACTTTACAGTATATATTACGTTCGCTTTATCATTGTATGCTATTCATCTTCTTCTATAATTAAATTAACCAGTGAAATTAAAGAGGTTGTTTACGGCGTTTACTGGGACAATCGTCGCTTTGTTTTAAAAGTTAAAGATCGATTCTTAGGATTCAAACTCCTCGGCACCATCGCAATTGACAAGAATCTAATTCTTTCTTCGACTGCTAACCTCATCACATATGGAATACTGATCGCAACTTTCAATGCCAATAGTTCCAATGTTTATAATAATTAGAAAAGACAACGTAATGTAAAATGCCCAAAGTAGCAATTTTGCATTTCCTGCAGAAATTTAGTGTGGACGTTGCAGCAACATCTACAGGAAACAAAACTAACAGATGCCAGATAGATTCTAAAGTACTGGAACAGTTGCGCTTGAATTCCCCTCCCCCCCTTTTTTTGTTGCAATGTATGGAGCTGTAACCTTGGTACGCGAATTGAATCTAAAACAATTCGTCTCGCGTAGGCGTAGTAATCTAAGTAGCAATATACGTTGCAAAAAAGCCAGTGAAAAAGTTGCAGCAACGTTGCATATGAAGAAGAAATGCGAAGATGCGATAGGGGGTACATTCTACGGCAATATTATAGTTACATTTACATATTTGCAACTTGCAACTGTTGCAATGTATGGGACTGCAATTTTAGTGAGCGAATGTGTGAAATTAAATAGACAGACTACATGTATCATCCACCAAGCTAATATTCAACTTTCCAAACGTTACTCTGGAGTCTTACAATATACTCTATCTTTTAAAACTTCAACGCGCTGAAAGTGGTTTCATTTTAGTTAATTTTTAGACTAGATAATCATTATAAAATAGTGAAACTGAGCGATGAGTTGAAAATAGCTTTCATTTCTAATTCATTTTTAACCATCTTGTCAATATTTCATCACCTTGTTTTATAAAACTCTCCCCTAAATCGATTGCAAATTTGAAATCGAATTGTCGAGTCCGTCAGAAATTTTCTCTACACATTATACTATATTCTTCAACTCCCCGCATGTGTCAGACATTAAAATGAATAGTATGCCATTTCTAAAGTAAATGGAGCATATGGCTTTCGATAGTATCTACATTGATTATTGATTCGCTGTTTACAATGGAGGAATGAATAAAATAATGTATAGATTCAGTGTCTATTTTGCAAATTAAACACTAAAATCTAATTTTAATTTAATATGCTTTTCAAGCAATATTTCTTAAGCTGCTTTCTGTTGAATACTGAAAAATCGTTAATTTTTTACTTTCCCTGCAATACATGGTAATGTATAGGGAAAGTATTGGAATCATGTCGAAAATCGCAACTCGAGTTTTCGACGGATCTACACGTTTCGAGACCTCTAGAATACGAAAAAACTATTTTAGCGTGACGTCTGTGTGTGTCTGTGTGTCTGTCTGTCTGTCTGTGTCTCTGTCTGTGTGTCTGTCTGTCTGTCTGTGCAGATTTTGTATCCACTCTAATTAAAAAACTAATTGACCGAATTTCATAAAATTTGGTAGGTAAGTCACTTGTGCACGAATCTGGTGCTGATTAGTTTTGGGTATGACTCGGGTTAAAGAACCCGCCTTTTTTGCGAAATGGCCCGCAAAAGCTTGTATCCACTCTAACTGAAAAACTAATGAACCGAATTTCACAAAATTTGGTAGATATGTCGCTTGTAGGCCACCCTGGTGCTGATTAGATTTTGGTATAATTCGAAAAAAAATAACCTGCCTTTTTTTGCAAAATGGCCTACAAAAATCATCAAAATCTAAACTTAAGAACTACGTATGCTCAAATATAGCCATTAAATGCTTGTTTAATACATAATTTTTAGCAAAGAAAAGAATAAGATCAACCCCATTACACTAGGACTAGCCGTTCTCGAGATATTTTAGTTTTTCTTATTTTTCCTACACCATTTTTGAAAATAAGTCCAGTTTTCAAATGAGAGCGAAAATTGAATTAAAAATTAATTAAATTTAATATAAATAAATAGAACGTGAATATAAGTCTGCAGGGAAAGTCATGTGCTGCCCACATCAGATTTTTATTCATTCTTATAATACGTCTAGATCGCTTGAGGCGATAGAAATTATAGAACTTGGAAAATAAAAATAGGATAACATTTTCATGTGTTTGCGCATAAAGCATTTTCTGTAGAAGAAACCATCTTGCAGCACCCTATTTGAGCGTTTCGCGAATTATTTTTCAAGAAGTATTACAATTCTGCCTCTCATTTATTTGTTGCATCCTATAATCATCAGTAGTGGTTATGAATATTAGAAACAGGCAGATTTAATTAAAAATTTAATTTATAAAAGTGATGTTCTCAATCGTATACAGTTCAAGTGCACGAATCAATGAACATTTATGATCAATGAACAATGAATGTAAGTGAAACTAGTAAAAGAAACACATCTGAAAATTACGCTAAATTCGAATGCTTACAATATCTGCAGGATTTGATGGAAAAGTTAAAAACATTCCATTTTACAAGTAATATTTTTTCTCATTATTCAATATTTTTAATCATGCAATGCGATTTGCTTCTATACAAAGTTTTCAGAATTATCTTCATTGATAATATTTTTTACGTTTACCGTTCACAGTTATATTATTGGTTCTTTCAAAAACCTAAAGAAGGGCTGAACGAAAAGTACTGAAGATTTATTATAAATTGAAATATGCAAGAACACTTAAATTAAATGATAGAGTAAAATTATGTTATATCAATTATTAGAATTTTATTTTAGTTACATTTCATTGTGTTAAAAGATTCTACAATATATTGAAGGCTGAATATTGTTGCCACTTTCTATAGAAAATATATATATTCGTTTATAAAAATTTTACTCAATAGCGCAGAAACTTACATGAAGAGTTTTACATCGTTGCAGATCTCTGGATGTACTCAATAGTGCTGGTGCTATGATTAAAAGGGGCCGATTCTTGCTGTTGTCAATGTTTATCAAAATATTATATTTTCATTTTAAATAACTATAAAATTTTGAATAAAACTGCAATTGACTTGTTTTGTAAGAAGGTTATCTTTTTTATGTGGATGTTTATAAGGGAAATAGATGATTTTATTATGATAAAGGATCTTGGTTCAAAGACAACAATATTCTGCAAGAAGAATCTCAAGGATAGGCTATTCTGAGTAATAAAACTCCTATATTGTATAAATTTTATGTTTGCTTACAATTTTTATTTATTGATAATTATTATGATGTGTTTGGAATGGGTTTTAATAATTTGCTTCCCTTGATTTTGTCAGAAACCAATAGTAATAATTTTTAATTACGCCCGTTATAACTGGTTCCATCTTTCACTGAGCCATATGCCTGTGTAATTAATCGTGGATCATCGTATGAAAACAGAACTAATAGCAGATATTTTATATAACCGTTTGATTCTGTTTGGTTTCAGTTTTTATTTATTCAGCATAATTATTTTGGAAATTTACTTTTAACGATAATGCAACTTTTCTCGGTTTTGACAGAAACTATATTATTAAGATATCTTTAGATCCATAATAGTCTTTCTCTGTCTCTGATAGAGGTTCTTGTGGTTTTTGTGTAATTTTTATCAGATCAACGTCTTAAAACAGAACTGCAAGGGTGTTGTCATTTACTTCGTTATTTATATACTGGAATATCCGAACTTTATATGTAAAATTCGAAAACAATTTCGATTTTTCGAACATTTTCAATTTTTCTGAAATAGCATACAATCAGAAATAGCATACAATACAGATAGCATACAATAGCATACAATACAGATAGCATACAAATAGCATACAATACAGATTGATATTAATATAAGATAGACATTGATAATAATACATGATATTAATATAGATTCATATATATATATATAATCAATTTAGAAACAAAAAATTTCTAACAAAAAGTAGAAGACGAAAGGAATGTGGTGAGGTGAATTTTACACATAAATACAGTAAAACTTAAACACATAAATACATTAAGGGTACTCATCAAATAGTTCCACCCGGCTCAACCGCGTTATGTATAGTGGGGTCCGATTGGACCTAGTACAATGCGTTTGCTAAAATAAATAATCACTCCTTTTTTTTGTGGCCATCTAACAATTTATTTACAGAACACATGAAATCTCAATTAAACATTAAATAACAAAATACACAATTACAAATGAGTTCCCAATTTACATATGCTTGACCTCGGAGTGCACAGTTTATTTTGCATAAATTTGTATATTTCTTTATAATCCAAACTTGTAATTAATTACTTTTTTCAAGGAAAACAAAATATAAATTCATTTTGGCAAATATCCCATTTAGCATAAAGTTGCCCTTAACACTGTGGATCACATCAAGTTTAAAACATTCATATACACATTTTAAAATCAATATATAATTTTCATACCTTCATTACATAAGAACTCTCACTGAGTGCTGGTGGCTATCCCTCTGCACATTGGAATGGGTGGCACGATTATTTGAAGGTTAGTTTATTAATTTGACGATTCATGAAAAACACTACCAGTCTGAGAAACTCGGTTGAGGATCATCAGGTGACGAAGATTTTAGCCAAGTACATTTGTAGATGGGCACACTGGCCTTCTCCTCCTCTTAACGTCGGCTTAGTACCAGCGGATCGGGTGCGATCTGCGTACAGGCTTCACCAAGGAGTTAAGATCAGATACGTCTTTGTAGAGATTGTCTGCTGCTTAGGAGCCCGGGATCAATACTCCTCAAGCACTCCGTACGCGCAGTATCACAGTTACCACGGCTTAAATGCAGCTAAAGAAGCAAAGGTCCTACACCGCGCCGTTTTGGAGGCAAAGCTGTATTGTACTGCAACCAAACAAAAACAATGACGACTTTCTTCAATTTTCTGGTCGCCACCGTCCGAAGAAATGCGCCCTCGCGCTGAATTAGGCTCGGCTCGTCTTGGCTGCGAGTCGCCATACTTCACCGGACTCACGACGTCGGCTCCTAACCGAAGGCATTGGCCGCCCTAGATAGGGGCCACGGATACCGGGTCAGGGATGTGTCAAAGAGCATACCGGATCGGGCTTCACAAAAAAACACAAGTGCCACGCACTTGGAGTGCTATCTTCTCGATCTCAGGAAAGCAACTAACTTTTTTACATTTCTAAAAAACCTTCAGAATTTTAAAATAAGCGGAACGACAAAAATAAAGGGAGGAAGTCCCCCAATTCCTATTTGCTGTTTCCCAAGCGCAATAAAAAAGGAGGTCCAAAAATGTTTAACACCATTGGTTTTTGAAGCGACGCTCATTTTTTATGCGCTCCACTAAAACACAAGAACCAGAGGGCTTTCTAAAAACCGGGTGGTCCCAGGACGGACCCCGACGCGAGCCACACCTGACAGGGCTGTAAATTTTCAGAGATTTGTAGCTCAACTTTGACATTTTGCTGCAATTAAATCTCTGAATATTTACAATCCATGTCAGTGCGCACACAACCCAAAGGCGCCAAAAATCCCAATTCCGTCCGTGCAAAGGCCTAGCTATATACACAAATCAAAAACATTGTATACATTTCAATTACATTACACCTTTCCTTTTTTCCCAGGGTTATGTATAAAAAATATGTGATTGTAGTATAACAAGGAAAACTCTTCTAAATGTGAACTATCGGCAAATCAAAGCTGGATAGGGAATACTATGAAATCATTTTTACCATTGAATTATTATATGTAGTTGCACAGTGTTGGTTTCACTAAAAAATTGCAATGTACAGCAAACTATTTTACAATATTTGTCGTATCATGTGTGCTTCTCCTGATATTCAACGGGCGTGTGCTTTTCAAAATGTTTTAATACCACAAACGTTTCAAAATAAATTAGAAAATACTCTTTAACGTATTCATTACGTTTGTTAATATTTCTCACATATGTCTCATATTTTAAAAAAAGGAATTTTTACTGGATTTTTCATCAATTGGAAAAGCTTGACTGCGCTTTTATCTGTGAAAACAAATTACAATCTAGAAAAATTGTCTTCGAATTCATTTTTGTAAATGACATCGTAAATTTTATTATAATTGCTTTACGCATCAGTGAATTAGACATATTTTCAGATGATTTGAGAGATGATTATTATTTCGTACCTGTTCCTCCCTCTTTTCAACAGTTTTTCGATGTTCATATCATTTTCTGTTAGTGTGTGGAACAGCTACCCCTATTACAACAGTTTTATTTTATAGCCAGTTCTACGTTCTTAAAAATATTTTACTGGCATATAAGAAGAAACTATCAAAAGAACATATGAACATAAACCGTTTCATTAACATTTACGACGAAATTGCTTATTTGCTAAGCACCATGAATAACCTCTTTAATGAGTTGTTGCTCGCAGTTTACATCGTTACACTTGCTCAGGTATTCTTACAATCATATATTGTAGTATTTATGGGTAACAAAATTACATTCGTATAAAATATACCGCTTAATAGTTATCAATGCGTATTATATTCGTTTTATTGTTATCGTAATTGGCAAGAAGCTCATTTTTCCTTCTACTGGTAACCTTCTCATATGTGGAATATTGATCGCAACATTCACTGTTAGTGCTTCTGTTTGAAACAATTAGAAGTGAAAACGTAAAGTTAAATACCCGAAGTTGCACTTCTACGTTTCGAAAGTTTCCCGAGGACTTAGTAGGGATGTTGCAATAACATATGTTGGCAGTGCAAGAAAATCGTCTGATGTCAAGATTCATCGACCCCAATAGCTGCGTTTGCAACTTCTCTAACCGTTCGAAATGCTCCTGAGGTTATAACTGAGGCGTTGCAGCAATGTGTATAAGAATAACATCCCCTTATATCAGGCTTAATGTATGGAACTACAACCTTAATAAGCTGATAAATTCAAAGTCCGCATGAGTAATCCTCGAGACTTCAATGATATACATTGCAGAAAATTCAGTGAATAAGCTGTATCGAAGTAGAATATGAAGAGAAAATGAAATGCTTAGACACCACTTGCCGGGCTAATTCTATGGCATTCGAACCTTTGCATTTATATATATGCAATTGTTTCAATGTATGAAACTGCAGCCTAGGTAAGGGAATGTATGAAATCCAAAAACAAAAGATTAAAAGGGATTTTTCTAATTTTGTTTTACATAATGCTTCACGAATTTTCCTAAAATACAATGATCACACAAGATTAAATTTTAAAACTGTGTGTATTCATTCCAAGCAATGAATTCCAGGTTTAACAGCATAAATCCAAGTTATTTAGAATCTTAAAATATATCTGGCATGTATTTTCTGAGTGTCACTTATTTTAAGACAGTTTAAACATAATTGTTTCCTACCATCTGAAATCTTATTTCCGTAAAGAATTTAATTTCAACAGTAATTAAAGTAAGTGTAACATGTTATAGTCGTCAGACAATTTGAAAATGTAATGCACTTTAAATAGAGAATGTTCCAAATATTGTCTTAGATTTAAAACCTCTAAAATTTGCACATAAAAATGCATGTGATCATGCCCGAATAATAGTGTTCGGGGGGAAATCTCTGATTAGATTTTTCTTTTATAAAAATTCATAATAATGTATAGCAAAGTATATTTTGGAATAGTATATTTCGAATTGCAATCCGAATTTTCGATGTATCTGCAGATTTTGGATGCTTTAGGACAAGATTTAACAATTTTATCCCTACGTCCGTGTGCCAAACATGCCCGTGGCCAAAACAGTCGGTCCTCACAATGGTGAGTTGGACAGAGAAAAATGCGATTTTAAGAATTTATGGATTTGAACTTCGTTTCATACAGTAAATTTGGAATTTTAATTATGAATTGCAATTTATACATGGATTATATTACTTTGCTGGAGTTTCATAGTTTTTGCTATACTTCTATATTAGAAATTTTGACTTAAGCGATATATAGTATATTAGAGTCTTTTACGACTGAGCAATAAACGAACATAGATACTACATACTTCTGTGTCTAGACTAGCTTTACGCCTTCCAACATTGAGAGATTCTGAGCATCACTGTCCGAATTATAAGTTAGAAGCTGAAACTAGCATTTGGTCTGACTTTATAGCATCGAACTACCATACGTTTGATCCCGGGTTCAAATATACCCGTGGCCGAAGCAGTTTATCCTCACAATGGTGAGCTGGACCGGGAAAAATACTCAACCAACGTTAGATGGCAGCCCACTTTGGAAATAGGCTGTTTTTGGCTTCGGTCAGGTTTTACCGGGGGACCACGTGTAAGATAGCCCGATGCTGTAAGGTTAGACAAAAAGCTTGCTTCGGGTCTGAACTTATAGTTTGGGTAGGTAGTAATGCTTATCACGGTTGATCGATGTTAGAAGGCCCAAACCCGGTTTCGCCACACTCTCTCTCTTGGAAACGAGCTCTGTCAATCGATGTTGGGAGACAGGAAGGATCTGCCACACTTCCTTCACGAGATTTCGTTACATCAATGCAGCAAGTGTATGATTTGACTCTAGCATTTGTAGACGCAATGGTATATCATACCGGAAAACATTTTGACCAGATTAGGCTGATGCATATGAAATATTAGAATTTTTACGTTCTATATTATATGTAATGCAGGTACAGAAAAATATTATAATGAAGACGAAAATAGTTTGAGTTCAAAGTAGTTAGAAGTTTGTATCAATTGTTTTCTAATGAAATAGTACATAAGAAATAATATTTACTTAACTTTGCGAAAGGTTTTCATTTTTTGATGATTTTTTCAAAATTTCACTCGAAAATTCAGTGGGGTTTTGAACATTCGATTGCATTTAAAAACAATGGACTTGCAGTATTCACGGATTATAATTCTTGTACCAAATTTCGTTCGAATCGCTCTATTCGTTCTTCAGATATCGTATCCATGGACATATTGACACACACACACACACACACACACACACACACACACACACACACAGAGAGAGAGAGAGAGAGATCACCTCAAAAGTGTGTGAGAGGGAGATCATTTCACTCGTGTTCAGGATGTTTGAAACGTGCTCTTCCGACAAAAACTCGAATTCGAATTTTCGACCTTTTCACAACATTTTCCTTATGCATTATACTATGTACTTAAATATAGTAATAAATGTGTAAAATTTAGGTCTTCTCCTGTTTGTTTAATAGCGCATTTTTTTGGTTTTCAGCTACATAAATACTTGTTGTCAGCATTTTTAGGTTACGAATATCCTAGCCCTACTTATATAGAGCAAAACATATTCATCTTTCTTACAACGGAATACTCATGCTAAATTTCTGTAAAGAATCTAATAAAGAACTCCAAACTATCGATTTTTCTTCTACACAAAATATACGGTTGCCTTATACACAATATATACGGTTGCTTTATACTCAATATATACTGTCGTGAAGCTTAATAGTCTTTGCGCACTGCACATTTCTCACGAAATTTAGGTACGCCTATTCATACAGCGCATTTACAGCTTTCACAATTTCCACGAAAGTAACGAGATCTCTTACTCAATGCATACACCAATAATGCAAAGTGCAATTTGCGATGCAAAATGATGCAAATGGTTTGAGTATGAAACCATTGAGTGTTGTCGGATTTGATGGACTAAGGATTATGAAGTTTAAGTATTATGCACAGGAAGATTTACAGGGTTATTCACATGGATTATTTACAGTTTCTTTAAGGATTATTCACAGTTTCTTTTTAAGTTTCTTTACATATATTTAAAGGAGTGGAGAAATCAAAAGATAAAACTTGCGATAAATGAAACGGCTGTTTGTGAGAATATAATCCTACTACTTCCGATAATTCTACATCCTATAATCCTACTACTTCCTTAACGAAATCAGGCATAGGGGAATTAGCCGACTACAAATGTTTCGAAGGCGTTATTAGCATTCTACGTCAGGTTACGAATTCGGGGCTCTTAAACTAGTTGTAAATGTGCGTGTCTTAAGAACTCGCCGTTCTTAACTTGAAGAAGAGACGACCACCAAGTCATAACGACCTCAAAGCATTTGCAGTTACCCAATTTTCTTATATATGTTTTCGTTTTAAAGGAGTATTAGAAAGTTATATATAATTTTTTTGTCTTTGTCTGGACATACATGCACCCTAACACAAATATACAGGCACATAAATACATACAAACACTACGAAATCTGTAAATTGAGTGTTCTTCACTGTGAAAGCAAAATCCATACAGTGTGCCATGTTGATAAATGCTTAAGAAGTCAATTTACATCCCTCTCGTATCAGCATTTTCACTTTCTAGATCTTCCTTTCTTTCTCTATATGCTGCATGAAAGTATTAATCAAAATAAAATTCATTAGGAAAAATTGACGTTATTTCTGATCGATAGTTGACGGCGCATAGGTATTTGAATGAAAAAAAGAGAGGAGAAAGCTGGAATAGATAATGAAACCAGATTATTCAAAGGAGATAATAAATACCTCACACGGCACCCATCTGAATGGCCAAGTTATTATAACCACCAACCCATTATATGAAAAGCAGCTATCCCGCAAATATAGCAGGCGTAATATACTACCTGAATCAGGATTAGAAGGGAAAGCAGAAGCAACTCCAAAACGTACGAACAGTGTTTTTTTCAGAACTTTACGGCCGGGGAAAGGGGCGAATTCAACTTTGGGGAAGACAAATTTTCTATTTACCCTATATAAATGTATTAAAATGCTGCCGTATAATTGGAAACTGGGTTAACACACATTGCCTCCGAGAGTGGGAATAATCATCTTGAAAGAAACACCATGCCCGAAATGCATTTAAAAAATAATGGGTAAAAATCGGGATCGGTAAATCATTGTTGTAAGACCGTGGGCGCTTTGAAAGGGTAGTTTGAAAATTAGAAAATCATGGATTGTTATAGCTATCGGGTTATCAGAAAGGAATCCACTAGACAAAAAAATATGGCTGATGCAAGCTGTGTGCTGAATACTTATGGGCGGAGTGTTTATAGAATGCAGTATAGCAGAAAGGCAGCAATTTGTCAAATAGCGCAAATAAGAGAAATCAGAGACGGAGTTTGATGATCTTTTAATAGGGAGCAGAACTGGATTTGTCGGTCACTATAAAGGTTTTCAGAATTTGAATACATAGCAAGTTTTCTCGTTGCCATTGAAAGTATAGTTTATTCCTGCTGGTAAACACATAATAGGTGAGAAACTCTTCCACAGATGATGTTGACGTCAATTCGAGAGCAATACTAACTCTGATAAGGTCCCGTGTAAGGAGGTTCTGTAAATATTAATCATGAAGAGTTGGATTTGTGTCATAGCTTGTCTGAGCCGGGATTCGAACCGATGATCTGAGTACTGGCCAGCCGATGATCTACCAATTGAGCTACTTGGACGAAATTGTAAGCTCTTATCATCGCAATGAACTCTGAATATTATCCTTCCTCTAATTTCGGATTAATGTTCAACATAACAATCTGACCACTTTTTGCTATTCCTTTCCCTATATACATATTATAATGTATAAGGAGTCGAAAATTTGAATTTGAGTTTTCGATAGGAAAGCACGTTTCAAACATCCTTGAACACAAATCATATGCTTTTAGGTGGTCTCTCTCTCTCTCTCTCGGCGTGTGTTTGAAGACGATATCTCACGAACAAATGAAGCGATTCGTACGAAATTTTGTACAAAAATTACAATCAGTGAATACAGGAAGCCCAAGTTTTAAACGCAATTGAATGCTCAGAATCCCCTAAATTTTGAAATGACATTTTGGAAAAATCATCAAAAAATCAAAACTTTTAATAAAGTTACGTAAATAATCATTTCTTATGTAATTTTTTATCAGAAAATGGTTGATGTAAACTTGAACGCTCGCATGAATCGTTCTTGAAATATTGACATTTTTCAAATAAATTTATCAAAAACTCGCATAAAATTTAAAGAAAAATTTAACTATTATGAAATATGTTCACTCTTCATATGTAATATTATGCGATAACTTTGTTATCATCATTCTCGTGGATCTAGCTCGTTCCATTCACGAGAGAAGATACATTGGATAATAGTTTTGTATTTGGACGCCATTTGTCGTTCATCTACTATAAGAACATGAGGAGGGGACACGTTCTAGTAAGGAATGGCATTTTTTACATGGGCAGAACGATGTACTGCATAACTCTGCTAACAGTACCGCCCTCTAGTGCACATTGCTTAAACTAAAAACTATAAATTTTCACTGCTTTTTTTTCCAATTGTCATACGCAGTTTTAATATAAATGTTTTAGTTTGAAAATAACACCTCATTCAATATTAACGTGTTTTATTTGTATTGAAAATAAATTCTAAAAATGTAAGACGGGCTAATTTTCCTTTTCATCTATGATAATTTTAATAGAATTATAGCACTTGCTTATTAATTTTAAAATACGGAAGTATAAATTTCGGGATGTGAACGTATGAAAATGTAACATTATCTATAATATATTTTTAGAATTTATTTTCTTGATTGATGTTTTCCTGCAGTGAAGTTCTAATCCACTTTTGTCACAAAAGCAATCAAGATAGGCATATTGTTAAGCACATAAAACAAATTGTAATAATTACACATTTAAAATTTATTTTATGTTTTTAACAATGCTTTAGAAAGTTTACTTTTAAGTTTGTATTTTTGAAGATGTTTCTAATATACCACTGTTAAAATGCTTACCTTCAACTTGAAACACTGCAAAATTACCTTTACCTTGAAATAATGCAAATTTTTTAATATTTGAACTCATTTATATCCAATAATTTTATCCAAACCTCTAACATTATATTAACTATTATCAGAAATCTTGAATTCTAATAACTCAGTTTAAAATGTATTTATAAAAGGTAGCACTCTACAATTAATAGAATATTAATTTTAAAATGTAATCTATATTTTAATCTATGCACTGTTTTTAAGAATGTATTAATCACAAGCAAATAGAGAGAAATGTTACGAGAAACAAAAAATTGTAAGTTGTTATCTATATAAATAAAATAGAAAATCTACCTGTGTGTTTGTATGATTCCTTTTACCTTCAATTTTACGTTGTTTTCTGTCACTAACATACCCCGGTTTACAACCAGGAACAAAACATCTAGAAACCACATTTTGAGAAAATAATAGGACTGATAATAACGGAATAAATAAAAATCAAATAAACTTCTAATCAACCTAATGCTATTTGAATGGAATAACAATAACTGTGCTAACAGTAGCGCCACTAAACTGGAAACTTCCTACCTAAAAATCAATTATCATTTTTCTCCGGAGCATCCTATTTCGTTTCCCCTCCTTCTTAGCATTCATGTATAAGAATAACCTATTTCTCAGCCCATAACGCTTGGCGATATTTTGGCGTCAAATTCGGTGAAATTTCACCAGCTTCGCGAATATTTTAATCTTTCCAAATTGACGAAAATGTCTCCAAATTGATAAAATTGATGCGAAATCAATGAAAATGACGACTAATTCAGGAAAATTCCATATTTTAGAAAGAATATTAGAATGTATTATAATAATAACCTCTCCATCTTTAACGCTTGGCGAAATTCTAACGACGAATTTTGGTGGCCTTTTTAAATGTTTCTAAAAATGACGACCAATCAATGGAAATGGCGACTTATTGATGACAATTCAATATCTTGGAAATAACATAACAAACGATTATAAGAATAAGCATTTCTCTGTCCGTCCGTAATGCTTGGCGAAAAATTTCGCGCGATGTCGCAAACTTGGCGACTTTTTTAAATATAGCCTGATTGACGAAAATGTAGAAAATTGTTTAAAAAATTGTTGATAAAAATGACGCCGAATTCGAATTTTCAACCCAGACACAACACTTTTCCTATACATTATACTACGTATATAAGGAAAATAATAACGTGTCCAATAATCTTCAGCCATGACAAGAAACATATTTATGACAAGAAATATATTTATGATGAGAAATATATTTTATCCATTTCGAATAGAACGTTAGAATGTCTTATCTAGGGCAGACGCTATTAGAACATAGGAAATGCAAATACTATAAATCTATCTGCAAATGCAGCGTTGTCTTAACGAAATTTAGCACACTAGGAACAGTACGATACTTTGAATTTCAAGACAGCAGAATAAGTTTATGCAATTTCACCATGATTAATTATGGTTGTTAGATTGAAGAGGGTTTTAAATCAGGCAACAGGTAATGCCAGTTACAAATATATTTAATGTGGATATGATTGGGCATTGCATTCAGATCGATTAATCAAAATTGTAAAATTATAAAATGTTATTTTTCACATTTTGTTCATTACATTTTAGATATACTCAAAATTTTTTAATAAATTGCATGACAAAGAATTATGAAGCAACTATAATTAAAAATTATAAAATTTTATTTTTCACATTTTGTTCATTATATTTTAGATATACTCAAAATGTTTTAATAAGTTGCATGACAAAGAATTATGAAGCAACTATAATTAAAAATTATAACTAATTTTATAATACATAACTAATTATAGCTAATTTCTAATTCTAATTAAGAATTATAACTGGAAATAGAACAGATTCAACGAGAAATTTTGAAAGAAATGTCCTTCGTAAATGCTATTACTTTCAATATTGAAAATTTCAACTCTGTAGGTTAAATCTTTTTGATCATATTCCTAAAAAATAAAAAAAAGTAGGATTTTATGATTAGAAAATTTTCCCGAATACGAAACATATAATATATGAAAAATATTGAAACAAGGTCAAAAATTAAAATTCGAGTATTCCCGTTCTTATACTAGAATCGAACAAATATGCTTATATACTTGTGTGTACAATTCACTTTTACTAGTATCACATCAATAATTAACCGAATGATAGCCAGCTTAAAAAGCTTATTTGAAAGTTTCTAGACAAATTGACGCAACTTGAGTAAGTCCTTGCCAATCTACAGCAAATTCAAGCAATTTCCAATCGTTATTTTCCCAGAAATTGCTAAATTTGCGATATCTCCCTAAATCTGCGCCAAGATCGCCAAGTTTCCCGCCAAGGTGAAGCGACCTAGACCTTTAGGTAATAACAATAGTTGTTTGTTTGTCAATGCGGTTTTTATCGGAAACAGGCAATATGCCGTGAAGATATTTTAAGTATTCGCAACAATGTTTGCGAATATTTAAAATAACCCCATCATGGACCCCATTTGTAAATAACTTCGTGTTCCAATTCGGACGACTACATTCAATTAATCTATCAAAACTATAGTTCCACAAAGGTAAATAAATAAATATATAAAATAAAATTAAAATAAAAAATAAGTTCTAAAATTTCTTTATATTGGAACTATATGTCAAAGTCATACCCAACACACATCAATATTATAAACACTATATGCCACTTAATTCCAAATCAATTAGAAGAAAGGTATAAAATATGCTTAATTTGAATTTTTACAGACCCAAATCCCCATGTAATTTTTATCTGCACCATCAACAGTAAGTCAATATTTTAAGAACAGATTCTCTTATCCTCCCTAATGAACCCAAATCTCAAAGGAACTTCATTTTGCCATTGAGAGGAAGTCAGAATCATTTTCTGATAAGGAGCAAAATATTTTTCCATTTTTCTCGAAGTTTTAAATATTATTTATCTAACATTCACCTTCATACCAGTCGATGCAGGGCTTTAGTTTTATTTCTATTTTTATTACTTTTATTTATTTTTATTTCAATACTTTCTATTTTCATTTCGTTTTCTCAATCTGGCGTGTTCTGAAAATTACGCAATATTTCGAATTTCAAAATTGTAAAACTGCTTTCAATTTGCTTGTATATAATGTAAAACTAAAGTATGATTTTATGCGGTCATATTAGCTACCGAAATCATGTTTTCGCGTTAGTTAGAGCATAAAACACTTGCATAGAGTGGAGGACAAACATGCGTCTACGAAGCTGGCGGATACCTTTCTTTAAACGTTAAATGCACTAATTCAATTAATCCCTGATTTAAATTCTGGGCAACGCTGGGTACTTTCTTTTGTCTATAATGAAAAAATCTGTTAAAATAGTGAGGTATATCTTCATCAAGTAAAAGAAAAATCCTATCGGGAATTGTTCAACTTTTCATGATCCATCTCACCGAATAACGACCCGATTATTTATTTATTTGCATTATTTATTTATCCATGCACGAACAAATGAACCAGTAGTTTGAAGTATATACACGTATTGTGTGCAAATAGACAGTAATACTAAAACAATGACTAAATGTTGATTCAAGAAACGGTTAGGCAGTAAGAAAAGTTCATACGCTATACTTGCGACAGAGTTAACTAAAATACAATGTGGAAACTATACCCGGCTGTTTACTCATACATGTTACTGCTTTGCTGCATACTTCCAATTTGCAGACGTCCAATAGATGGTTTCCATAGTAACAGAATCTATTTCGAATATCAATTTGGAACACTTTTTATTTAAATGTAAAAAACTGTGAATATAAATTCGAATTCAATTTATAGGTATCGATGGATTTGAGCGATATCCATTTATTTAATCCAAAATTTTAATTTCAGATTATTAATATCATTTAATACATGGACTACATAAGTTAGCTGATGTTTAATGGCCTTATACCTCTCTACAATGAAGTTTCCGTTATCTGGTAAAACTGTAGAATTTGTTTGAAACTAATAATTGTCTACCTAATTGTTCATTTAAAGGAAACGGATCAATTTCGAATACATATATTTAAAAAAATAATTATTTTATAAAAGATTCATCTTGTTTAATTAATAAGACACTATGAAGAATGTGATTTCAACTTTGTCAATGTCTCTAAAACTTATTAATAAAATCTGCAGCTCTAGTTTAGCATTTGACATTTGAAAGAAAACATAGGAAGATCCAATTTGTTCCAAAATATTTTTACACAGATAACTTGAAAGCATAAAATATCAACACAGAATTGGATAAATTTATTTTGTACTGAACCCTATATTATATATTCTATGACATAAAAACTATAAAAAAAGCAATACGACATTTGTAAACGCGAGCTATCAATATAATAAATTGTTTAATAGAAAACTAACATATATAATTCCGCACTGACAAATACTAAGAATAATATATATAATTATATTTATTTCCAACGACTATTCTGAAAGACACAAAATGTGTTTTGCGAAATGCATAATTGATATCAGAGTCAAACGGCGCAGATAAATTGATCATTATGATGACAGTGTCGTATATATATTCATTATTTATAGTTAATACTATACATTTTACTTAATGATGTATGTATACTAGCTAATCAGTCTATATTTTTAGTAGTTAAAATTCATATTATTCCATCTTACTTTTCTGTATCATCTTTGTATATTGTGAATTTTCTTTATACTTTCTCTATAACAAATGTATAGTGAAAGTTGTCTGCCGCGTTTGCAAATTCGAATTCAACTTTTCGAAAGGAAAAAAAAAATATTTAACTCTAGAACGACGGAAGCAGTCATTTTGACCGCATAACTAATTTGAGAAACTATTCCTCCAAAACGGCTAATCCCAGTCCATTGAAATTTTATGATTTTCTTATATTCTTTATTCTTTAAGTTATTGAAAACACAGAAAAAAAATTATTCTAAGTTTTATAATAAGAGAACAAATCAAAGATTTCTTGTATTTTTTCTATGGCGGTCAAAATGACCGCTTCCGTCGTTCTAGTGTTAAGCATTACTGAACTCAAATCGAACGTTTTTGAGATGACGTCTGCGTGTATGTATGTTAGTGTGTAGTGTGATACATCTGTGAGTCTATGGATGCCATCTCTCTCACGAATGAATGGATAGTTTCGAACAAAATTTGAAACAAGTTCAAATTTGAAACAAGTTGTTACAAATTCAATCTGTAATACATGTAGTATAAGCTATTACAAGTATTAACAAGTATTACAAGTATTACAATCCCAAACGAAGAACCTCCCCAAAAGGCAGGTATATGACATACCCCATCCCAAACAATTCGATCCCTCTTTGCAGGCATTGACGTCCATGGACGACAATGTCTGCAAAGGGGGATCGAACTGTTTGGGATAAAGTATGTCTTTTTGAGAGGTTCTTCGTTTTTTGACATATCCTATCCCAAGCATTTCGATCCCCCTTTGCAGGCATTGGGGTGCATGGACGCCAATGTCTGCAAAGAGAGATTGATCTGTTTGGGATAAGGTGTATTAAATACCTGCCCTTTTGAGAGGTTCTTCGTTGGGAATTGACGCTGTCCCACTCGTAAGAAAAATGTTAATACTGGAACCTTATTGATGTTAATAGAATATTCTGAAGACTCAAATTTTTGAACGAAATTTTGAAAAAATCATTAAAAAATCAGAAGTTATATAAATGATCATTTCTTACGTTATTTTTCATTAGAAAACAAGTGACAGAATCTTTAGAATGATATCATGGACCGTTCTCGAAATATTACACGTTTTTCAAATAAATTTATCGAAAAAATTACATAAAATTAAATAATATTAACTATTGTGAAATATGTTCACTTTTCATATGCAATATTATGCGACACATTTGCTAACATCAATATTGTGGATATAGTTCCTTCCATTCCATAGATAGGATGCTTTGAGTAATAGTTTTATATTTTTACGTCCAAAAATTTGATAATAGTCATTCATTTATATGTAAGAAAATATCTTCACTCCATCTACTTGCAACGGTTGGAGATAAATTTTACAAACTTGGTCACTAATTTTGCTGAATATTGCCAGCTTTGACCCAGAGTGACAAAAATATCGCCCAAATAGCTCGCGAATATGAAGCTAAATTAACAGAAATGACAATAAATTGATTAATTAATTATTAAAACATTTTAATATATTTACTATATTGATTGATATGAAATATGTTGGGAGATGTTATCAATATAATAATTGTCAAGTTAGAGTTCGAAATATAAGTTAATTGGGTATTTCTTTTACTTACACGGTGTCCCACGGAAGAACGTGAAATGTACAATTCATCTTCAAATACGCTGTACTATGGATCTTGATCATTAATTCATTGTGATAGAAGTAAATTCCATGCATTATGTAGTGAAAGTCATATACTGCGTACATCAGATTTTTTGAAAATATCTAAATGATTTGTGAATAGAAATGAATTGCAAATTAATTGTAATGAATTGTAAATGAATTGTGAATTGGGTAGGCACGTATGAGTTGTGTATATGAGCATGCCTACGTTTATCCCTTTCGATTTTTAGCATTCTGAAATTTTTGTGCTTTGAAATAGTGTTTATTTGCAATAAATATGGAAAAGGGTTAGTAAAGTTTGAAGCATATATGGTTTCATTATAAATAACTATGTCCGCAGGTGCTAAAGTGACCAAGGGAAAATGACAGAATTGAAATAAGTTCTCGGTATGGTACCTCCCTGACTCCTAGTCCTTTCTGAAAATATCGTCTGCTTTTCTGAATTTTATTTGTGACGAGTTTTATTTGTGAATGATTTTTATTTGCCACAATTTAAGATATGATTTCTTTATTAATATAATTCTAGAAGTCAAGATAGTCATATGATGGATTTCCTCAATTTATTTAAATTATTTACTCTCATCCAGACGTCTCTATAGTTGCTCTCTTAATGTCTACGGAAATATTTTGACCATGTACTTCTCCCGATCAATAGGTTATAATTATTATACTATCCCGTATAGTGACATAATTACTATACCACCTAGACCTTACAAAATATAATTAATTTACGACTCTTTAGAGGTCGTAACGAACGTATCTGTTCAGGACATAGTGAAGACAACTATATTTTTGTGGTAATCATTAATTTAAGAATATACAATTAATGATTACCACAAAGTAACATATATTATCTAAATATGAACTAAATTTAATTTGAAATTTAAATTAAAAGCATTTTCTAAACAAAACAGTAGCAATATTTCACCAAATTTGTCACTTAGACTGCCAAATTTGCCGCTGAGTAGGAGAAGACAGACAGATAGAAAAAGATAGATATTTGGATAGAGAAGAGATATAATTATATTCGTATATAGTATAACGCAAATTCGTGCAACGCTATGCAAGGATATTTTTTCTGTAAAGATCTATAAATTTATTTTTTAAGGTTTCTGCAAAGTTTGTATTTACGATAAAACTTCTCTGAAAATTCGGTTTCTGTAATAATTTTTTTTTCCGAAATTATAAAATTGTTTGTGAATTTATAACTTGCATTAATTTTTTTATCAGGCTGTTAAATCATCACACAAAACCTTCCACACACTGGCGTATGTAAATGGGTGTTTGACGTCGACGCCAGTCCGCTTACTGCGTTGGCTAATGTGTTTATAATTACGCAAAATAAGAACATAAAAAGATACTTTTTTCACAAAGCAATATTTCAGGCATCTTCGATTTGTATATTTTTATAACGGTAAAGATTCGTTTACTAAATTGTATTTAAAGTGTTTCACATAGCATTTCGTTACAAAACTGTTTAATTGTTTAATTAACTGTTTAATTAATTGTTTAATTGTTTAAATGAATTGTTTCTATAGTTTTGTTAAGAAATGGATATATATGAAAAGCACTTGAATACATATGGGTAATTTTCTCTAAGTGGGATTTTTTATCTTTCTTGTTACAATATGTTTTTTTTCTATTTTTCAACATATTTTCTGCATTATATTTTAACATGGGTGATTTGCACTAAAAAAACTGTAGCAGCGATCATTTTGGGAAAATTAAATGGAAAAAGCAATTTTTTATTTTCAAGACAAGTAAATACCGCATGACAGGGGAATGACACTTAATATATTCAACTAGTTTGTTAGTATGTATGTATGCGTATATATATATATATATATATATATATATATATATATATTTATATAATAAAAAATAAATATATTGCTTTGCTTTAATTGCAATCTTATATTTAAACTATCTTCTTATTTGTTTTATTTTCTAAAAATAAAATCCAGTTTAAATGCAATTCACCTGTTCTAATGCCATTCCTTTGTCTACCAAGAAGACAGGTAAATTACGACAGGAGAATCACAGATCATGTGATTTTATTTTCTGAGTATATGAGTTTTATTTGCATTTAAGCCTAACTTGATATTCAGTTTGCTACACTAAATAGGCACACATATTATGTTAAAAAAAATTATTTACTTTTATATTCTGAGAATAATTAAAGACAGGTGAATGACAAAGTATAAAAATATTTACCCAAAATTGTTCAGTTTTATAATATTTCCCTGCACAGAATGATAGCTAGGACACAGTCAAACTCTTGAAATGGTAAAGATCGACTTTAGAAAAAAATAATAATACTTTAATTATATTTTGTAATCTATGTACAGATAGAGGCGTTAAAATTTAACGACAGGTAAATAACAATAAAACTAGGGGACAGTTGTAGGAAATTAGTTTAAAATATTGCTCTAATCTAATGCACAGTGAAAGATCCAGGCCACCCGATACACCCTAGGGTATGAGCAGCTGGTTGAGTGGCCGGAACTCTAATGCATAGTGGATTTTTTATTACTGTTTGTATTTTAAATTATCTAATTTAATATAAAACATCAACTTAAAAGGAAACTAGAAAATGAAGTGATGTAAATGAAGTTGTGATTTTATTATTTGGCTGATGGGACACGCAGGGGTGTACCATTTAACCCTTTTCGGACAATAGTCTTGAATACACGTTATCAATCGACGCTTCGGCCGTCTGGAAAGGGTTAATAAAAAACTAAATTTTTAAATATTAAAAATATAAATTTTTTGTTTTGCTAATGGATGACAAATAGGAACTACAATATAGGAACTACAATATAGTAATAGGAACTACAATATATTATCAGTGTCCTGAATCAGTCCCAAGTCAAGTCATTCAAACTTTTATTAAAACACCTTAGACATGTAGTATTACCGTTTACAGAAAATAACCCATATGAATCTTATGTAATATTATTTATAAGTTGTGTTCAAAATTGAAAACATTTCAAATACATGATGCATATTTTTCAGTGGGAAATGCATCCACTTTTCGAATTATCAATTGCAGTTATTAATTTAGATGTCGGTTTGCTTGATTTTGGCGACAAATTTAGTGACGTATCGCCAACTTAGTTACTATCGGCCAGAGTTTGAAAAATAAAAACTTTGGACTAAAATTTCCCGATTTAGGCTGGTTTCTCAGAACTTTCCACAGAGGGTATAGGAAAACGTTCAATTTTTGGTGAACAATCATGCATAATACCAGTAGAAGTGAGTTATGAATACATCGAAGTTTTGAGAATACGATCTACATATGTGTACATTAGTTGAGGACATATTTGCTATTTTAATGTTTTTTTTGTAACTGCTTTAATAAAGATCTAGTAATCCAGATATTTGAACTCATTCTTGTATCATGGAAAAACATCCGTGAATCCAAAGGATTTCTTGTAACAATAAATCAACTCTTTAGTGCAATTTATATGAAACAGAATAATACTGTTACGACTTATCCTCTGGAATCGTATGTGTACGTTCAGGATACAAAAATGAGTCCAAATTTTTAGATGAACAAGTTTGTTTACTAGCATAGCGTGAACAGCAACAATATACAGCAAATAACTCAATAACTATCTCACAAGATCATTAATGAACTGTTACGTACAGTGAAACAGCAAATAAATGCTCCACTAATTTCGCAGATCAATCGATACTATTCTCAAACCATTGACGTATCTCATTTTACAAAACAGCCACTGCTATTCCCAAAACATTGACGTATGTCATAGTTCAATGTAGCTAGTATTACATGATTTGCTCTCCAACTGAGTGATGACTCCTTTTATAAACTCTGTGCAAAGTTCTAGAAAGCTCTCGTATCTCGTAGACTATTCATTATATCGATGTGGTTCTCGAACCTTAAAAAACTCGCCAAAGGTCGTCAAACTGGCGGTAAATTGCTAAAATCTGGCAACCCTTTCAAATGTCAGCATATGGTAACCCTAAATTCACGTTATAGGAAAGATTGCCTGTGCGGGTGTTTTCCCCTTCAGGTTTTTAAAAGAGAATAAATTTTACACGCTCGTGATATTACCTATTTCTAAATTTCCCAAACATAAGTGCGACAAGTAAAAAATAATTATAAGTTAGGGAATTCTATGAACTCTTAATTGTAAAAAGTACCATATTTGGCACATATTTGTGTTAAGCAAATATTCCCGCTTTCTCTCTGAATGGTCAAAGTTTCCAGTTATTGATAAATTTTCCTTATGCGAAATTAATATCCAGCAACATGATTGTTTCCCGATAATAATATAGATTAATTATTGTATCACTCTTGTTTTACATGTTTTATTATAATTATGAATATTTAGTCGGTTAATAAGCATCACAAAAAACATTTTCTCTCCATATTAAAAAAAGTAGTTGTCGCCGCTGCCGCGGCGGCAGCAATTACTTTCCTTATATACTAATGTATAAGGAAAGTATTGTGACGGGGTCGAAAATTCGAATTCGAGTTTTCGAGTTGTGTGAAAGTATGTGTGTGTGTGTGTGTCAGTGGGTCTGTGGAGACGATAACTGACGAATGAATGGACCGATTCGAACGAAATTTGGTACAAAAATCACAATCCATAAACACTGGAAGCCTATTGCTTTTAAACGTAATCGAATGCTCAGAACCCTCCTAAATTTTCGAGGGAAATTTTGAAAAAATCGTCAAAAAATCAAAACCGCTAATAAAGTTACGCAAATAGACATTTCTTATGTAATTTTTTATTAGAAAACGATTAGCATAAAATTTAGAACGCTAACATAAAACGTTCTCGAGATATTTCACATTTTTCAAAAAAATTATCAAATAGTTATATAAAATTAAAAAAATATATATTTCCTATTGAGAAACATTTTCACGTTTCATATGTAATACCATGCGATAAATTGAGTGACATCATTCTCGTGGATCTAGCTCGTTCCATTCATGAGAAAAGATACTTCGAGTATTTATTCTTTTGTATTTGAACGCCAATAGTCATTTATCTGTTATAGGAATAACTTATTTCTCAGTCAGTAAAGCTTGGCGAGATTTTGGCGACGAATTTGGCGGAATGTCGCCAACTTGGCGACTTTTTGAAATGTTGTCAAATTAACGAAAATCTCGCCAAATGGATTAAAATGACGCTAAATCAATGAAAATGATGACTAATTGTCGAAAATTCAATATCTTGGAAGGAATATAAGTATCTACTATAAGAAAAACCTATTATTTTTACTGTAAAAATAGTAAATGCATTGCATTATATAAGGAAAGTCATGTGTTGCCCACATCAGATTTTTCTATATAAAAATATAAAATTTGATGAACTTCTAGAAAAAGCATTAGGGAGTACGCTGAAATAAACCGATTTTTGATATATATTGTAGTTTAAGAAATATGTAATGTCAAAGTCAAAGACAAAATATTTGATTTGCGATTTCGCGTCCTGGATTGACTTACAATAGCAGGACCACGAATTTTTACTGGCAGGTACCTACATTGGTGAATTTTTACAAGGCGCAGCCCCTTTTCTTTAATTTTGATGCAGTTTTTGAGATATTTTACTTTTTATGTACCTCTGAAGTGATTTTTTTTTCGTATCGGCACGTCTAATGATTTCTCTGTCTCGTACCGTAAAAACTATAGCATACAAAAATATGAAATTTGGTACATTTATAGAGAAATAGTAGGGTAACACGATGAAATTAACTGTTTATCTATTTAAACTTTAATTTGGTATGAAATAGCTAGCGCAGCGAGCTCAGGATCAAGGAATTCAGTTTGTTGATTCCCCGGGCTAAGAAAAATCCCTGCTTTTACCTCCTGTGGAAAATAGGCAGGGATAAAAAAGGGATTTTTGAAAGTAGAATTTTTAGGAAAGATGGATATGAAGCGAACTCTGTGAACGCAACGAGTAGGAGGCGCTGCCTCCCGAAGGGGATTGCTCGAACGGAGAGAGCAGGGGTCACAGCCCCTTAGTAATCCAAAATAATGTGCTAAAAAGTATAGTGGAAATACGAATAATGTGAACTAAGAATATCTCAATGACATACCAAGAGGATTAATTCTATAAACATTCTAAATGACTTATTTCCTCGTATTAACTCAATCGATTTCAGTGGTCGATTACAATTAACCAATATACCAATATATATATATATCTATATTAAACAAAAGTTGCTGCCTCCTCCGCTGTTTGACAAATTTCTCGTTTCTCGATATTCTTTGATTCGTACCGCAAAAACTATTGCATATACAAGTATGAAATTTGGTACACTTGTAGAAAAAGCTATGGGGAATACGCTGTAGTTTATGAAATATTTAATGTCAAAGTCAAAGACAAAATATTTGAGCTACGAGTTCGCGTCCTGGATAGACTAACAATAGCAAGGCCACAAATTTTTGCAGGCAGGTACCTACATGGGTGAATTTTTGCAGAACGGAGCCTCTTTTTATTTTCGTTGCAGTTTTTGAGATATTTGACTTTTTATGCACTTCTGAAGTGAATTTTTTTTTGTATCGGCACGTCTAGCCATTTCTCTGTCTCGTACCGTAAAAACTATAGCATACAAAAATACGAAATTTGGTACATGTATAGAAAAATTATAGGGTAACACGATGAAATAAACCGTTTATCGATTTAAATTTCAGTTTGTCATGATGATCCAGGAATTCAGTTTTTAGATTCCCTGGGTTAAGAAAATCCCTGCTTTTCCCCCCTGTGGAAAATAGGTAGGGATAGAAAATATATTTTTGAAAGTAGAATTTTTAGGAAATACAGATATGAACCGAGTTTTTGCGAGCGCAGCGAGTAGGACGTAGAGCCTGTCGAAGGGGGATGGCGGAGAGGAGCGCGCAGGGGGCAGAGCACCCTAGTATATACATATATATATATAAACGAAATAATAATAAAATTAATAATTATTCCAAATTATATTCTACCCAAAGAAGCATGAGATTGAAAAAAATTAAATGTGAAAATTTTTGTGTATCCATATATAATAAAATTTTTAAAATAGATTTTAAATATTAAAGGGTTTCGTTGAATGAATATGAATAGGGAAGAGATAATTTAAATCCAAAAAGCTGGGCTTCATTCGGCGCAGTTAAATTTAAATATACTGAAATAAATCATCGACACACTGTGTAAAGACACTCGAAAATAGTTTTGAGTTGAATGCATTTTAAAGTTTGGATATTTCAATAAAACATAATTTTGATGAAACGAATTTTCTTTCTTTTATTTATAAATATATGCATTAAATTGCATTTTAACGAATTGCCAATAATTAATGTCATTAATATCCAACAACATGCTTATTTCCTGAAAATGGTACAGATAATTTATGTTACCAAACTTGTCTAACACATTTTATTATAATTATAATTATGGATATTTAATTAGCTTAATTATTAAGCTTCAAAAAATCATTTTAATTCAAAAAGCATTGCTAACAAGTACAGTGCATATAAAAAATAATAATGTGAACTAAAAGTATCTCAATGCAGTACTATGAAGATAAACTCGAAGAACATTATAAATGATTTATTTCCTTGTATTCGCTAAATATATATACATATATATATATATATATATACATATATATATATATATATATATATATATATATATTATTTTCTCATTTTTTCTAAACGGGCTATTTCATCATTCTTGTTACAATATTTTTTTTCTACTTTTCAACCTATTTTCAGCATTATAATTTGAGATGGGTGGTTTAAACTAAAAAAAATAGTATCCGCGATCATTTTGGGGAAATTAAATAGAAAATGCAAAATTTTATTTTAAGACGTCAAGTAAATGACAGTACGACAGGGGCGATGGCACTTGTTTATTTTCTTAATATAGGCAACTGCTTTCTTAGTGCATTGATTGAGAGCACACATTTCTTACACCAAGTCACTATTTTGCAAATGCATATACATGGAATATCACATTAATTCAAGAAATGGAAATTCAATAACTCGAGAATTTGATTGATTTGCACATAGTTCTGTAGGTGACAGTTTTTCAGAATATTGCTTTTTTGTAAATGCAGATATCTCTGCGTTTGGGCAATTTGAAAACATTTCTGTTCACTGTTTCCACTGCATTCACTTCAGTTTCTTATTTTATTATTCAGCATTTACTCTGTTTCAGTTTGTAAGGACAGTATTAATCTCTGTATGATGGCTGTTTTCATAAACAACTAATTCCCAGTCCCCAACAAAGAAATCTTTTAGGTCAGCATTTTCATCTCTTTCGTTTTTATTCTGACTGGCTATTTCACACATTTATATTTTATTATTCTTAGTCACCTTTTGTTGTGTTATGTGGTATTGTTGGCATATTTCTGTTGCTTCCTATTTAAAACAGCGTAAACTTCGAAAATTTATTATACCTGAATAATCCTTTGTCCAACGCACCGAATTAATATCTTTTGGTCCTTTTACAGGAAAAACGGTCTTTTCAACTATCAACTTCTTAACATCCTCAATATCACATTTGCAGATTTCAAATAACTTGGCAGACTTTAGCTCACCTTTGATTTCTTTAAAGAGCTTATGGTATTTGTCGATGTCATTACCATGAGCTATTAGTTTATCTGCTGTTCTCTTAATAACAGCACGGATACCACCTGCGGCTCCTTTTTCGTGTCCCGCTTCCAAATAATTCAGTATATCTGTACGGATATGTGAAAATTTTTACATACAAAATTACCAATAATGTGAAGCATAGTCTTATTCCGATATTGCACAGATGGGCTGTCACTTAAACAATAAATGGTATCGACGTTTTGATGATGACTCAAATATTCTTGGAGTACAGGCTTCATGTGAGCCCATACATCCAAAGCATCATGTCTAAGAAATTCTGATAAACTTGCGAAAGATTCTATTTGTATATTTACTTCATCTTCTGTGTAATAAACGTACTCAATGTGCAAGGTTATTTGTTGACCTCCTACAAAATGCACAGCCTGGATCTCTTCAGCATATTTGCAGACATAATTTTGGCTATAGTCAATATGAATTAAAATTTCATTACATTTCAACTTACTTTTTAATTCCTTCACTTCGTTTTGCTTATGGAATTGATGAGCAATATGTTTACGACATAAAGGCCATTCTTATTTAAAACTGTAAAACATGTGTTGTTACTATTCTTTCCTACTCTTTTTTGTTGTTCCATGTTTGTCGATATATGCTTCGTTAGTAATTGCCACCTTAAATATGAACATTCAAGACGTCTGTTAAAATATTAAATATGAATGGTTTTACCTTTACAAGCATCATACTTTCTCCCTAAACAACTGTTATTATATTTGGGACAGCGCTCACTTGAAATATGCTAAATGCAGTTTTCTTCTCTTATAATTTTCTCTTTGGTTAATGCTTGTAAAAGCATGTTCATGTTTGAATGTACACGACATGATTTGACTGTATCTCTATCAGTCACTTTAAGAGAAACAATCCAAAACTGTCTTAGTCGGAAAAATATTAAGCAACTAATTTTGCATTCTGGATGCTGATGCAAGAATTTTGTATGCAAATTCAGAAATGTATCACAAAGGAGTGCCTTTTGCCGTCTTTCTTTTTTCAAGGTCACAGTACTTACCGGGACACATTCTTGAATTTGAATCATCTTCATAAAATCAGACTACTTTCTGGCATGTATGATATGAAACAACATAACCATCTTTTTTTTTCCCATTCATATTTCAAACAGTATTGTCGATTTTTATTGACTCTGATGCTGTTTGCTGTCAAAAATAATTTATATTTGTTTAGAATTTTACCTGCTAGAAATTTCGAATACACTTGTTTAGACTTTTCATCTCTGATATTATCAAAACTTTGCTGAAGTTCCTTTGTTATAACTTCTCCGAAAAGAAGTTTCTTTCGAACTGTAGGTGTCATAAACTTTGTACCTTTCAACATATTTGTAACTTTTGACTTTGGTGTTAGTGCTTTGTTATTTTTATTTTCCAATCTTTGGAATTTTTTCTTATATCTTGCAGCACGTTGTTTAAATTTCTGAAGCATTAATTTAGTTTTTTGTAGTTCTCGACATACCTTAGTGTGATATCTACGTACTTTTTGCTACCAGATTCTTTTCTACCCAAGAATTTTTTAGACTTTGTAGGGATCATTGAACAAGAAAAGGAAAAGTTTCCATTATGGGTTTTTGGGGTTGCCCGTAGATGTTCATTATGTTCGGCCAAACTTGAATCTAAAATAATATTTCAATATGTTTGTGAGACCAGAAATAGATCTCACATTTGATGAGACACTTTTATGTACAAATTTATGGTGGCCAAAACGGCGAACAATACTTGTAGTCTGGCTGGCACCGAGTTTTATAACCCCGTGAACCTAAAGGTCACAAAACCACAAATTTAGGGGCGCCATGACAGAGGGGGCTGAGTTGGGCCTTAGGAGATGTGGAATGGTTCCATTGGTTAAAGGAGTAACCAATGGAAAAAGAAGATTGTTACGTCAAACTCAATGCGGCATATGGAAGAAAAGGGGGAGTTACCCCCCCGAGGGAACCACAGCATGTGACCAGAGAATCAGAAAGAGATACTAACATGACTTGGAACAGATAACTTCGACATTATGACTTGTGCAGATACTACAGCGATGACTTGATATATTAAGAGAATGAAATAAGTGCGAGTTCAGAGTTACAGCAGTACAATATGTTCAACGAATTTAAGTGTCGGAGCATGACACCAAGAGTGAGTTAATGCGGTAAATGAACGACATTAAATACAGATGCTGACAAAGTCCAAGACAGACTTGAAGGTATGTGCCCATTGAAAATGATATCTGGTCAGAACCACTATTTAGGATTTTCCCTACTGGTCACATATGTCCCCTCCGCTGAAATAATATAATTAAATAGTGTAATTGAATTTAATTAAGATTTATGTTGTTAATAAATGTTTTATTGTTAAAGTTTAAATGGTGCAGTTAATGCGTATTATAATAATTAATAATTCCTTTACAGGACTCGCACGAAAGTTAAATAATTGCAGGGTTTTATATAGCGGCACAACTAGCAATGTACGATTTCAACAATAAGTCCACTAATATGAGAATTTACGGCAATGTTAAGATATGATGATAATTAATAATATAATGTTAATTATAACTTTTAAGTTACATCTTTTATATACTGTGCCACAATGTTCATTATCACTTTTTTGTGCTGCTACTTTTCTTTGTCTAAATTATTGAGTGTTTACGCTGTAGCTCTTCTTTTCGTCACGGTGCTCTCTCGGTATCTTTTCAGCTACAAGTTTCTTGAAAGATCTTTCTTTTCTATTAAGATATTTAAGGCGTTCTTTATCTTTTTGCTTTTTGAGTAGTTCTGGGTCTGCATTTATTTTTTCTCTATGCTTTTTCTCATTTTCTTTTTTTACTTTAGTTATATACATAATGTATAAGGAAAGTATTGTGACCGGGTCGAAACTTCGAAATCGAGTTTTCGACGGCAGAGCACGTTTCAAGCATCCCTGATCACGAATCAAACATTTTTGAAGTGATGTCTGTGTGTGTGTGTGTGCGTGTGAGTGTGAAAGTATGCGTGTGTGTGTGTGTGTGTGTGTGTGTGTGTGTGTCAGTGAGTCTGTGGAGACGATAACTGACGAACGAATGGACCGATTCGAACAAAATTTGGTACAAAATCACAATCCGTAAACACTGGAAGCCTATTGTTTTTATACGCAATCGAGTGTTCAGAGCCCCCCCAAATTTTCGAATGAAATTTTGAAAAAATCGTTAAAAAATCAACACCTCTAATAAAGTTACGCAAATAGACATTTCTTATGTAATTTTGCATTAGAAAATGATTGACATAAGTTTTAGAAAGCTAACATGAACCGTTTTCGAGATATTGTACATTTTTCAAAAAAATTATCAAAAAGTCATATAAAATAAAAAAAAATATTTTCTATTGAGAAACATGTTTACTTTTCATATGTTATACCATGCGATAAATTGGATGACATCATTCTCGTGGATCTATCTCGCTCCATTCATGAAAAAAGATACTTTAAGTGATACTTTTGCATTTGAACGCCAATAGTCATTTATCTGCTGTAAGAATAACTTATTTCTTCGTCCATAACGCTTTGCGAGATTTTGGCGACGAATTTGGCGGAATGTCGCCAACTTGGCGAATTTTTTAAATGTTGCCAAATTAACGAAAATCTTGCCAAATGGATAAAAATAATGCTACATCAATGGAAATGACGACTAATTGAAGAAAATTGAATGTCTTGGAAGGAATATTAGTATCTACTATAAGAAAAACCTATTTTTTTTACTGTAAAAGTAGTAAATTCATTACATTATATAAGGAAAGTCATGTGTTGCCCACATCAGATTTTTTTAAATAGTATTTCAATTCTTTTAGCATCACTTAATTTCTTGGTTGGAGCCATTACAAGTAATAGCAAAAATCTAAGAGAAGAATTAAAAAATATTTTATTCGGGAAATGTAAAATTTTATCAACGATATTTTTTATATGATACAGAGTGGCATACGTAAAAATATACACAATGTAAGATGCAACTGCTGCCGTGTTCACGCGGAGTACGATCACGTTAAACATGTGGGTCCGTAAGACCTTCCAAGAGATTGGTGCCAGGGGAAGGAGAATACGGTTCCTGTGGATGCCTCCCCCATTGGGTTCAAGTCTAAATTGGGTGGCTCTTCCCGATCATCCAAGCAGTTACCTTACACCTTTCTGGTAGGTCGGACGGTCTCGGTCTCAACAACATTGTAAGATGCATGTTTTTTTTTTTTTTACGAAAATTAAAGTTATATATTCCTTTAGTTCTAAAGTTTATAAATTCTTATTTTTATCATAGATTTGTATCTAAAGTCAGAGTAATTTATTTAATTAATAAAAAATCAATAAATTATAAATGAAAAAATCAATAAATATAAAATGATAATCTAGTAGTTTAAATATAAATCACATGTTCTAATATCATTCCCCTGTCTAACAAGGTGACAGGGGAATGACAAAGTATGTGATTTTATTTTCTGAGTATATGAGTTTTATTTGCATTTAAACCTAACCTGATATTTAGTTTGCTACACCAATTAGACACACATATGGGTTAAATATATATATATATATATATGTATACTTTATACTTTCCTTATATACATAGTTTAATGAATAAGGAAAGTATTGTGAAAGGGTCGAAAATTCGAATTCGAGTTTTCGACGGGATGGCACGTGTCAACCCATCCTTGAACACGAATCAGACGTTTTTGAGGTGATGTCTGTGTGTGCGTGTGTGTGTGTCAGTGAGTCTGTGGAGACGATATTTGGCAAGCGAATGAAGCGATTCGAATAAAATTTGGTACAAAAATCACAATTAGTGGATACTAAAAGCCTACTGTTTTTACACCCAATCACATGTTCCGAATCCACCTAAATTTTGAAAGGAAATTTTGAAAAAATCATCAAAATATTAAAATATTCATTAAAGTTACGTAAATAATCATTTCTTATGTAATTTTCATTAGAAAACGATTGACATAAACTTTAGAATGATAGCACAAACCGTTCTCGAGATATTGTACATTTTTCAATTAAATTTATCAAAATATCACATAAAATTCATACAAATTATTAACTATTATGAACTACCATTTTTCATATGTAATATTATGCGATAAATATCTTATCATTCTCGTAGATCCAGCTCGTTCCATTCAAGAGAGAATACACTTTAGGTAATAGCATTTTAATTTGACGCTATTAGTCGTTTATCTGCTATAAGAGTAATCAATTTCTGCATCCACAATGCTTGGTGAAAATTTGGAGACGAATTTGGCGGAATATCGCCAACTTGACGAGTTTATTAAATGTTTCCAAATTGGCGAAAATTTCGCCAAATTCATAAAAATGTCACCAAATTAATAAATATGACGCTAAATCAATGAAAATGAAGACTGATGAAAATTCAATATCATTGAAAGAACATAACAATCTACTATAACAGAAGATACTTCGGGTAATAGTTTTGTATTTGGATGCCATTACTCGTTTATCTACGATAAGAATTACCTATTTCTCCGACTATAAAGCTTGATGAAATTTTGGCGACGAATTTGGCGGAATATCGCCAACTTGGTGAGTTTTTAAATGTCGCCAAATTGATGAAAATGTCGCCACATTGATAAAATGTCGCCAACTTGATAGAAAATGTCGCCAACTTGATGGAAAATGTCGCCAAATTGATAAGAATGACGCTAAATCAATGAAAATGACAACTAATTGATGAAAATTCAATATTTTGGAAAGAACATAACATAACCTTTTTCTCCGTCTGTTACGCTTGAAGGAATTCTGGCGATGAATTTTTGCGGCATATCGCCAACTTAGCAACTCTTTAATAATCCCAAATTGACGAAATTGTTGCCAAATTGATCAAAATGCTATTATTAAATTGATGAAAATGTCGCCGAATTGACGAAACTGTTCACAAATTGATAAAATTGTTTTCAAATTGATAAAAATGACTCCAAATGGGATGCAATGTTTTGCAAGTTTTTAATTCCGTCATATGATGGGCCTACCTTTTATTATATAAAAAATGCTCTTCTAAATTTCTCCATCATGGCAATATTTAGCCACACATCGACGAAAATATCTTCAAAATTGTAAAAATGACGTCAAGTTAATGAAAATAACGCCTAATTGATGAATTTATTATTACAATATTTAAATATGTGGACTATATTGCTTATAGAGGATGATATCAATACTGATAATTGTTAATGTAGAGTTGCCTAAAATATAAGTAGTTTATTGAGTACGAAATAGTTTTACATGTTGTCATCCGGAAAAGCGCCAAATGTACAATTTAATGTAACAAACACTGTCCGTTAATGTTTTCATCACTTTTTCACTGTTAAAGAATCCATTGTATTATATAAGGAAAGTAATGTGCTGCCCACATCAGTTGTTTTATTATGAGAATAATAAAGACAGGTTAATGATAAGGAATAAAAATACTTACCGAAAATTATTCAGTTTTATAATATTTCTCTGCACAGAATGAAATGTCTACCACATAGTTGAGAACTCTTGAAATGGTAAATAAGGACTCTAATAGAAAAGAATAATACTCCCATTCTATGCTGCTGCCATCTATGTACAGACTAAAGTGGTACAATTTAAAGACAGGTGAATGACTAAAATGCCAAGGCACATGTTTTAAAAAATGAATTTGAAATATTGCTCTAAGGCATAGCAGATTTTTATTACTGTTTTTATTTTAAATTACCTAATTTAATATAAAACATCAAATTTAAAGAAAACTATAAAATAAAGGCTTGTAAATAAAGTTTTGATTTTATTATTTGACTGTTGGGACACACAGGCGAATCACATTTATTAAATCACTAAATTTTTAAATATTAAAAATACAAACCTGTTTTTTTTAGCCAGTGGGTGACAAACATGCATTACAATATAGTTGAAGATCCAGACCACTCAACTGGCCCAGAGGCGTGCAGCAGCTATAAGAGTGGCCGGGGCACTACAATATAGTAAAACTGTTCAGAGTCCAAACTCAGTCCCAAATCATGCAAGTTTCTATTAAAACACCTGGGACATGTAAAACTCCCGTTTATAGAAAATGACCCATATTAAATAAATAAATAAATATATATATATATATATATATATATATATATATATATATGTACATCCTCTGGGATCGTGGGTGTACACACAGGATATAAGAAAGAGTCTAAGTTTCCGGATAACTAACATTTATTCACAAGCACAACGTAAACAGGAATCATACACAGACGAACAGCACTTAAATTCCTCACGGATCTCACAAAATAACCGATATTTTACTCAAAATACTGACTAAAATAATTTCACAAAGCAGTCGCTGCTATTCTCAAAACATTGGCAAAAGTCAAAGTCACTGTAGTTCGTATCTTGTCAACTCCTCAACTGAACTCCAGCAGAGAGATGAGTCCTTTTATAGTATCTCTATTGAAACTTCAAAAAAATTATCTTTAAATCATACCTATCACTTAGAATAATCGTTATTTGAAGATGTCTTTCGAAGATTCGGAAGTCGACAAATGTCACCAAATTGAGGATAAATGGTTAAAATGTGGTAATTCTCCTGACTCGAAATCAAGACAACCCTTGGCTCATGTCATGATACTTTCTCTGCCAAATCTTCGAAGGAGGCAAAAGGAAAGGGGCCAGTGAGGGAATATTACGCATTAGCAACTATATATATATATATATATATATATATATATATATATATAAATTTAAAAATTACATACAACATGAAAAGATCTATCAAAATTCATTAAGTACTATATATCTTATTGTGATGAATACGCGCTTATTGCTGCAAAAACTCTCCACAAAAGTATATAAACTCAAAAGACAATAACCCTGAAAACCTTACGATCGAGATGAAAACGAGACCGAAAGGAAAATATACGAGTTAGGTGCAATAAAAGGGCCAATGAGGGATAGTGACCTCATTTAAGTCCCTGTCACCAGCCGGCTGCGCGGTCGCGACACCACTCCCAGAAACCTGCACGAATCTGTAGTTAACTTCATAGTGATCACGAAAAACGAACATGAAAGATCCAAAAGTCACAAGTATCAAAGTATAAAACTTCAAAGTGAAAAGTCAATTCCCCGTCACTCGAAAATTCTCTAATAAATCTAGACAACAATTCTATCTATCTATCTATATATACTAATTGCCAAGTGTCCGTCTGTCTGTCTGTCCGTCTGTCTGTCCGTCTGTCTGTCCGTCTGTCTGTCTGTCACGCCTTTTTTAGGCACTTCCCGAATAGATAGAGACTTGCAATTTGGTACACGGCTCGGTCGTTCGATAAAACCCCCTGGAAAAATCGAATTTTTCGAAAACGTTCTATAGAGGGGGTGCCCCACACCAAAACGTTCGAAAAGTGAAATGACGGGAAAGCATGCTTTGCGATGAGATAGAGACTTCAAATTTGGTATATGGGTAAACCACTCGAAAGGAAGAAAGTGTGCAATTTCAGATTTCCAATATTTTCTGCTTAAGGGGGGGTGCAGCACACCAAAACGTTCGAAAAGTGAAATGATAGGAGAGCATGCTTTGCGATCAGATAGGGACTTCAAATTTGGTGTATTGGTAAATCGTTCGAAAGGAAGAAAGCGTGCAATTTCAGATTTCCAATATTTTCTACTTAAGGGGGTGCCGCACACCAAAATATTCGATTTGCAGAATAAATGAGAAAACGATCCTTTAAAATTTGATAGAGGCTTGAAATTCGGTATATGGACTAATCATTTGATGGAAACACCCAAGACAAATATAGTTTTTCAAAAATGTTCGTTTAAGGGGGTGCTCCAGAGTAAAACGTTCGAAAAGTGAATTGATAAAAAACCATAATTCGGAATGAGATAGAGATATCAAATTTGGTGTAAGGGTAGATAGTGTGGAAGGAAGAAAATGTATAATTTCAGTTTACCAAAATTTTCTAATTTAGGGGGTGTTGCACACTAAAATGTTCGATTTTCGGAATAAAGGAGAAACGCCCCTTTCAAAAGGTGATAGAGGCTTAATATTTGGTATATGGGCGAATCATCTCATAGAAATCAGAAAAAGAATAGAGTTTTTCAAAAATGTATAGTTAAGGGGGTGGGTACTCCACACAAAAGCATTCGAAAGATGAAATGCTAGAAATGCATACTTCACGATGAGATAGAGACTTCAAATTTGGTGTACGGGTAAATAGTTGGAAAGAAGGAAAGTGTGCAATTTCAGTTTTCAAACTTTTGCTATTGTAGGGGGTGCCGCTCACTAAAATTTTCGATTTGCCGAACAAAGGAAAAACGCCTTCTTTACAATGTGATAGAAGCTTGAAATTTAGTATATGGGCTAACTATTTGACAAAAACACCAAACATGAATACAGTTTGACAAAAATGTTCATTAACGGGGTGCTACACAGAAAAACGTTCGAAAAGTGAAGTGATAGAAAAAAATGCTTCTCGATAGGATAGAGACTTCAAATTTGGTGTACGGGTAGATAGTTTGAAAGGAAGAAAAAGTGAAATTTCAGATTTCCAATATTTGCTACTTTAAAGGGTGCCGCACACTAATATGTTCGATTTTCGGAATAAATGAGGCACGCTTCCTCTTAAATGTGACAGAGGCTTGATATTAGGTATATGGGCCAATCATCTGATAAAAAACCCAAGACAAAGAGAGTTTTTCAAAAATGTTCTTTTATAGGTGTGCTTCACAGAAAAAAGTTCCAAAGGAGAAATAATAATATAGGGGTCTCTCGGGATGAGATAGAATTTAATGTAGTGTACGGGTAAATAATTCGAAAGGAAGAAATGCGTAAATTTAGTTTCCCAATATTTTCTTCTTTAGGGGGTTCTGCACACCAAAATATTGGATTTGTCGAACAAATGTGAAAAGCGAATTATTAAAAAATTTACATTATTCAGGGGTTGCTTATTGCTTATTGATTTTCAACGGGTATTCGGCTAGTATATACTAATTGCCAAGTGTCCGTCTGTCTGTCTGTCTGTCACGCTTTTTTCAGGCACTTCCCGAATAGATAGAGACTTGCAATTTGGTACACGGCTCGGTCGTTCGATAAAAACCCCTGGAAAAATCGAATTTTTCGAAAACGTTCTATAGAGGGGGTGCCCCACACCAAAACGTTCGAAAAGTGAAATGATGAGAAAGCATACTTTGCAATAAGATAGAGACTTCAACTTTGGTGTATGGGTAAACTATTCGAAAAGAAGAAAGTGTGCAATTTCAGATTTCCAATATTTTCTACCTTAGGGGGTGCCCCACACCAAAACGTTCGAAAAGTGAAATGATGGGAGTGCATACTTTGCAATGAGATAGAGACTTCAAATTTGGTGTATGGGTAAATTACTCAAAAGAAAGAAAGTGTGCAATTTCAGATTTCCAATATTTTCTACCTTAGGGGGTGCCCCACACCGAAACGTTCGAAAAGTGAAATGATGAGAAAGCATACTTTGCAATGAGATAGAGACTTCAAATTTGGTGTATGGGTAAATCATTCGAAAAGAAGAAAGTGTGCAATTTCAGATTTCCAATATTTTCTACCTTAGGGGGTGTCGCACACCAAAACTTTCGGAAAGTGAAATGATAAGAAAGCAGGCTTTGTGATGAGATAAAGGCTTCAAATTTGGTGTATGGGTAAATCGTTCGAAAGGAAGAAAGTGCGTAATTTCACATTTCCAATATTTTCTACTTAAGGGGGTGCCGCACACCAAAACGTTCGAAAAGTGATATGATGGGAAAGCATGCTTTGCGATGAGATAGAGACTTCAAATTTATTGTATGGGTAAATCGTTTGAAAGGAAGACAGTGTGCAGTTTCAGATTTCCAATATTTTCTACTTAAGGGGGTGTCGCACATCAAAACTTTCGAGAAGTGAAATAAATGATAGGAAAACATGCTTTGCGATGAGATAGGGACTTCAAATTTGGTATATGGGTAAATCGTTCGAAAGGAAGAAAGTGTGCAATTTCAGATTTCCAATATTTTCTACTTCGAAAGGGGGGTGCCGCACACCAAAACGTTCGAAAAGTTAAATGATTGGAAAGCAGGCTTTGCAATGAGATAGAGACTTCAAATTTGATGTATGGGTAAATCGTTCGAAAGGAAGAAAGTGTGCACTAACAGATAACCAATATTTTCTATACTTAAGGGGGTGCCGCACACCAAAATGTTCGATGTACAAGAAAATGAGAAACGTCTTCTTTAAAATTTGATAGAGGCTTAAAATTAGGTATATGGACTAATTATTTGATGAAAACATCTAAGACGAAGTTAGTTTTTCAAAAACGTTCGTTTAAGGGGGGTGTTCTAAAGGAAAACGTTCGAAAGGTGAATTGATAAGAAAACATACTGCGGGATGAGATAGAGATTTGAAATTTGGTGTACTGGTAGATAGTTTGGAAGGAAGAAAGTGTACAATTTCAGTTTTCCAATATTTTATACTTTAGGGGGTGTTGCACACAAAAATATCCGATTTTCGGAATGAAGTAGAAATATCCCTTTTAGAACGTGAGAGTGGCTTGATATTTGGTATATGGGCGAATCATTTGATAGAAAACCCAAGAAGAATGGAGTTTTTCAAAAATATATATTTAAGGGGGGTGGGTACTCCACAAAAAAACATTCGAAGGATGAAATGATAGAAAAAGTATACTTCGCGATGAGTTAGAGACTTCAAATTTGGTATACGTGTATATAGTTTGAAAAGAAGAAAGTGTGCAATTTCAGTTTACAAACATTTGCTATTGTAGGGGGTGCCGCACACTAAAATGTTCGATTTCACGAACAACTGAAAAACGCCTCCTTTAGAGTGTGATAGAAGCTTGAAATTTAGTATATGGGCTAATCATTTGATAAAAAACCTTAAGATTATTACGGTTTTTCAAAAATGATCATTTAAGGGGGGTGCAACACAGAAAAACGTAAAAACGTTCGAAATAAGAAGTGATAGAAAAACATGCTCCACATTAGGATTTAGACATCAAATTTGGTGTACTGGTAGATTCTTTGAAAGGAAGAAAGTGTGCAAATTTCAGATTTACAATATTTGCTACTTAAGGGGGTGCCGCACGCTAATATGTTCGATTTTCGGAATAAATGAGACACTCTTGCTTTTAAATGTGATAGAGGCTTGATATTTGGTATATGGGCCAATCATCTGATAAAAAAAAATACGAACTGCGTTTTTAAAAAATGTTTATTTATGGGGGTGCTCCAAAGAAAAATTTTCGAAAGGAAAGATGATAAAATAGTATGCTTCGAGATGAGATAGAGACTTTAATTTGGTGTACTGGTAGATAAGTCGAAAGGACGACGTGCGCAACTTACATTTTACAATAATTTCTTCTTTAGGGGCTTCTGCACACTAAAATATTCGATTTGCCGAATAAATGTGAAACACGAATTATTCAAAAATTCACTTTATCCAGGAGGTGCTTATTGCGAGACCGTTGATTTTCAACGGGTATTCGGCTACTCTATATATACTAATTGCCAAGTGTCCGTCTGTCTGTCTGTCCGTCTGTCTGTCACACTTTTTTAGGCCCTTCCCGAATAGATAGAGACTTGCAATTTGGTACACGGCTCGGTCGTTCGATAAAACCCCCTGGAAAAATCGATTTTTCGAAAACATTCTATAGAGGTGGGTGCCCCACATCAAAACGTTCGAAAAGTGAAATGATGGGAAAGCAAGCTTTGCGATGAGATAGAGGCTTCACATTTGGTGTATTGGTAAACCGTTTGAAAAGGTAAAAGTGTACAATTTCAGATTTCGAGTATTTTCTATTTATGGGGGGTGACGCACAACAAAATGTTCGATTTACCGAATAAATGAGAAAAGGCTACTTTAAAATTTGATACAGGCTTGAAATCTGTTATATGGGCTAATCATTTGAAGAAAACACCCAAAATGAATATAGTTTTCTAAAATGTTCGTTTAGGGGGTGCTCCACACCAAAACGTTCGAAAAGTGAAATGATAGGAAAGTATGCTTTGCGATAAGATAGAGACTTGAAATTTGGTGTATGGGTAAACCGTTTCAAAGGAAGAAAGTGTACAATTTCAAATTTCGAATATTTTCTACTTAAGGGGGTGCTGCACACCAAAATGTTGGATTTATCGAATAAATGAGAAACGGCTACCTTAAAATTTGATAGAGGCTTGAAATTTGGTATATGGGCTAATCATTTGATGAAAACACCCAAAACGAATATAGTTTTCTAAAATGTTCGTTTAGCGGGTGCTCCACACCAAAACGTTCGAAAAGTGAAATGATAGAAAAGTATGCTTTGCGATAAGATCGAGACCTCAAATTTGGTGTATGGGTAAACTGTTTGAATGGAAGAAAGTATACAATTTCAGATTTCGAATATTTTCTACTTAAAGGGGTGCCGCACACCGAATTGTTCGATTTATCGAATAAATGAGAAACGACTACATTAAAACTTGATAGAGGCTTGATATTTGGCATATGGACGAATAATGTGATAGTAAACCCAATTAAAATGGATTTTTTCAGAAATGCATATTCAAGGGGGTGGGTACTGTACACAAAAACATTCGAAAGGTGAATTGATAGTAAAAGCATGCTTTTCAATGAGATAGAGACTTCAAATATGGTGTAGGGGTAAATAGTTGGAAAGGTAGAAAGTGTGCAATTTCAGTTTTCCAACATTTGCTATTGTAGGGGGAGCCGCTCACTAAAATATTCGATTTGTCAAACAAACTGAAAACGCCTCCTTTTCAATGTAATAGAGGCTTGAAATTTAGTATATGGGCTCATCATTTGAAAAACAAACCCAAGATGAATACGGTTTTTCAAAAGTGTTTATTTAAGAGGGTGCAACACAGAAAAACGTCCAAAAGAAGAAGTGATAGAAGATAGTTTGAAAGGAAGAATGTGTGCATTTTCAGATTTCCAATATTTGCTACTTTAGGGTGTGCCGTACACCAATATGTTGGATTTTTCGAATAATGAGACACGCTTCCTTTTAAATGTGATACAGGCTTGATATTTGGTATATACACCAATCATCAGATAAAAAACTCAAGATAAACAGAGTTTTTTAGAAATGTTCATTTATGGATCTGCTCCACAGAAAAACATTCGAAAGGGGAAATGATAAATTAGTATGCTTCGGGCTAAGATAGAGACTTTAATTTGGTGTGCGGGTAGATAGTTCTAAAGGAAGAAGTGCGCAATTTAAGTTTTCCAATATTCTCTTCTTCAGGCGTTCTGCGCACCAAAATATTCGAGTTGCCGAATAAATGTGAAACGTGAATTATTTAAAAATTTGCATTATTCAGGTGTTGCTTATTGTGAGACAGTTGATATTCAACGGGTATTCTTTTAGTATATACTAATCGCCAAGTGTCCGTCTGTCTGACTGTCCGTCTGCCTGTCACGCTTTTTTTAGGCACATCCCAAAGAGATAGAGACTTGCAATTTGGTACACGGCTCAGTCTTTCGATGAAATCCCCTGTACAAATCGAATTTTTCGAAAACGTTCTCTAGAGGTGGTGCCCCACGCCAAAAAGTTCGAAAAGTTAAATGATAGGAAAGCATGCTTTACGATGAGATAGAAACTTCAAATTTGGTGTATAGGTAAATCGTTCGAAGGGAAGAAAGTGTGCAATTTCCGATTTCCGATATTTTCTACTTAAGGGGGTGCCGCACACTAAAACGTTCAAAAAGTGAAATGATATGAAAGCATGCTTTGCGATGAGACAGAGATTTCAAATTTGGTGTATGGGTAAACAGTTCAAAATGAAGAAGGTGTGTAATTTCATATTTCCAATATTTTGTATTTAAGGGGTGCCGCACACCAAAATGTTCGATTTACCGAATAAATGAGAAAAGGCTCTTTTAAAATTTGATGGCGGCATGAAATTCGGTATATGGGCTAATTTTTTGACGAAAACACCCAAGACGAATATAGTTTTTCAAAAATGCTCGTTTAAGGGGGTGCTCCAGAGTAAGATGCTCGAAAAGTGAATAGATGAAAACCATAATTCGGAATGAGATAGAGATATCAAATTTGGTGTAAGGGTAAATAGTTTGGAAGGAAGAAAGTGTATAATTTCAGTTTACCAAAATTTTCTACTTTAGGGGGTGCCCCACACTAAAATTTTCGATTTTCGGAATAAAGGAGAAACGCCCCTTTTAAAACGTGATAGAGGCTTGATATTTGGTATATGGGCGAATCGTCTCATAGAAATCACAAAAAGAATAGATTTTTTCAAAAATGTATAGTTATGGCGGTGGGTACGCCACACAAAAGCATTCGAAAGATGAAATACTAGAAAAGCATAGTTCACGCTGAGATAGAGACTTCAAATTTGGAGTACGGGTAAAAAGCTGGAAAGGAGGAAAGTGTGCAATTTCAGTTTTCCAACATTTGCTATTGTAGAGGGTGCCGCTCAATAAAATTTTCGATTCGCCGAACAAATGAAAAACGCCTCCTTTACAATGTGATAGAAGCTTGAAATTTAGTATATGGACTAACTATTTGACAAAAAAACCAAATATGAATACCGTTTGACAAAAATGTTCATTAACGGGGTGCTACAGAGAAAAGCGTTCGAAAAGTGAAGTGATAGAAAAAACATGCTTCTCGCTAGTATAGAGACTTCAAATTTGGTGTACGGGTAGATAGTTTGAAAGGAAGAAAAAGTGAAATTTCAGATTTCCAATATTTGCTACTTTAAAGGGTGCCGCACACTAATATGTTCGATTTTCGGAATAAATGAGGCACACTTCCTTTTAAATGTGACAGAGGCTTGATATTAGGTATATGGGCCAATCATCTCATAAAAAACCCAAGACAAAGAGAGTTTTTCAAAAATGTTCATTTATGGGTGTGCTTCACAGAAAAAAATTCCAAAGGAGAAATTATAATATAGGGGTGCATCGGGATGAGATAGACTTTAATGTGGTATATGCTAAATAATTCGAAAGGAAGAAATGCGCAAATTTAGTTTCCCAATATTTTCTTCTTTAGGGGATTCTGCACACCAAAATATTCGATTTGTCGAATAAATGTGACACGCGAATTATTAAAAAATTTACATTAATCAGGGGTTGCTTATTGCGAGACCGTTGATTTTCAACGGGTATTCGGCTAGTATATACTAATTGCCAAGTGTCCGTCTGTCTGTCTGTCCGTCTGTCTATCTGTCTGTCTGTCACGCCTTTTTTAGGCACTTCCCGAATAGATAGAGACTTGCAATTTGGTACACGGCTCGGGCGTTCGAGAAAACCCTCTGGAAAAATCGAATTTTTCGAAAACGTTCTTTAGAGGGTGGGGGGCACACCTAAACGTTCCACAATAAAACGTTCGAAAAGTGAAATGATGGGAAAGCATGCTTTGCGAGGAGATAGAGACTTCAAATTTGGTGAATTGGTAAATCATTCGAAAGGAAGAAAGTGTACAGTTTCAGATTTCCAATATTTTCTACTTAAGAGGATGACGCACTCTAAAACGTTCGAAAAGTGAAATGATAGGAAAGCATGCTTTGCGATGAGATAGGGACTTCAAATTTGGTGTATGGGTAAACAGTTCAAAATGAAGAAGGTGTGTAATTTCATATTTCCAATATTTTGTATTTAAGGGGTGCCGCACACCAAAATGTTCGATTTACCGAATAAATGAGAAAAGGCTCTTTTAAAATTTGATGGCGGCATGAAATTCGGTATATGGGCTAATTATTTGACGAAAACACCCAAGACGAATATAGTTTTTCAAAAATGCTCGTTTAAGGGGGTGCTCCAGAGTAAGATGCTCGAAAAGTGAATAGATGAAAACCATAATTCGGAATGAGATAGAGATATCAAATTTGGTGTAAGGGTAAATAGTTTGGAAGGAAGAAAGTGTATAATTTCAGTTTACCAAAATTTTCTACTTTAGGGGGTGCCCCACACTAAAATTTTCGATTTTCGGAATAAAGGAGAAACGCCCCTTTTAAAACGTGATAGAGGCTTGATATTTGGTATATGGGCGAATCGTCTCATAGAAATCACAAAAAGAATAGATTTTTTCAAAAATGTATAGTTATGGCGATGGGTACGCCACACAAAAGCATTCGAAAGATGAAATACTAGAAAAGCATAGTTCACGCTGAGATAGAGACTTCAAATTTGGAGTACGGGTAAAAAGCTGGAAAGGAGGAAAGTGTGCAATTTCAGTTTTCCAACATTTGCTATTGTAGAGGGTGCCGCTCAATAAAATTTTCGATTCGCAGAACAAATGAAAAACGCCTCCTTTACAATGTGATAGAAGCTTGAAATTTAGTATATGGACTAACTATTTGACAAAAAAACCAAATATGAATACCGTTTGACAAAAATGTTCATTAACGGGGTGCTACAGAGAAAAGCGTTCGAAAAGTGAAGTGATAGAAAAAACATGCTTCTCGCTAGTATAGAGACTTCAAATTTGGTGTACGGGTAGATAGTTTGAAAGGAAGAAAAAGTGAAATTTCAGATTTCCAATATTTGCTACTTTAAAGGGTGCCGCACACTAATATGTTCGATTTTCGGAATAAATGAGGCACACTTCCTTTTAAATGTGACAGAGGCTTGATATTAGGTATATGGGCCAATCATCTCATAAAAAACCCAAGACAAAGAGAGTTTTTCAAAAATGTTCATTTATGGGTGTGCTTCACAGAAAAAAATTCCAAAGGAGAAATTATAATATAGGGGTGCATCGGGATGAGATAGACTTTAATGTGGTATATGCTAAATAATTCGAAAGGAAGAAATGCGCAAATTTAGTTTCCCAATATTTTCTTCTTTAGGGGATTCTGCACACCAAAATATTCGATTTGTCGAATAAATGTGAAACGCGAATTATTAAAAAATTTACATTAATCAGGGGTTGCTTATTGCGAGACCGTTGATTTTCAACGGGTATTCGGCTAGTATATACTAATTGCCAAGTGTCCGTCTGTCTGTCTGTCCGTCTGTCTATCTGTCTGTCTGTCACGCCTTTTTTAGGCACTTCCCGAATAGATAGAGACTTGCAATTTGGTACACGGCTCGGGCGTTCGAGAAAACCCTCTGGAAAAATCGAATTTTTCGAAAACGTTCTTTAGAGGGTGGAGGGCACACCTAAACGTTCCACAATAAAACGTTCGAAAAGTGAAATGATGGGAAAGCATGCTTTGCGAGGAGATAGAGACTTCAAATTTGGTGAATTGGTAAATCATTCGAAAGGAAGAAAGTGTACAGTTTCAGATTTCCAATATTTTCTACTTAAGAGGATGACGCACTGTAAAACGTTCGAAAAGTGAAATGATAGGAAAGCATGCTTTGCGATGAGATAGGGACTTCAAATTTGGTGTATGGGTAAACAGTTCAAAATGAAGAAGGTGTGTAATTTCATATTTCCAATATTTTGTATTTAAGGGGTGCCGCACACCAAAATGTTCGATTTACCGAATAAATGAGAAAAGGCTCTTTTAAAATTTGATGGCGGCATGAAATTCGGTATATGGGCTAATTATTTGACGAAAACACCCAAGACGAATATAGTTTTTCAAAAATGCTCGTTTAAGGGGGTGCTCCAGAGTAAGATGCTCGAAAAGTGAATAGATGAAAACCATAATTCGGAATGAGATAGAGATATCAAATTTGGTGTAAGGGTAAATAGTTTGGAAGGAAGAAAGTGTATAATTTCAGTTTACCAAAATTTTCTACTTTAGGGGGTGCCCCACACTAAAATTTTCGATTTTCGGAATAAAGGAGAAACGCCCCTTTTAAAACGTGATAGAGGCTTGATATTTGGTATATGGGCGAATCGTCTCATAGAAATCACAAAAAGAATAGATTTTTTCAAAAATGTATAGTTATGGCGATGGGTACGCCACACAAAAGCATTCGAAAGATGAAATACTAGAAAAGCATAGTTCACGCTGAGATAGAGACTTCAAATTTGGAGTACGGGTAAAAAGCTGGAAAGGAGGAAAGTGTGCAATTTCAGTTTTCCAACATTTGCTATTGTAGAGGGTGCCGCTCAATAAAATTTTCGATTCGCAGAACAAATGAAAAACGCCTCCTTTACAATGTGATAGAAGCTTGAAATTTAGTATATGGACTAACTATTTGACAAAAAAACCAAATATGAATACCGTTTGACAAAAATGTTCATTAACGGGGTGCTACAGAGAAAAGCGTTCGAAAAGTGAAGTGATAGAAAAAACATGCTTCTCGCTAGTATAGAGACTTCAAATTTGGTGTACGGGTAGATAGTTTGAAAGGAAGAAAAAGTGAAATTTCAGATTTCCAATATTTGCTACTTTAAAGGGTGCCGCACACTAATATGTTCGATTTTCGGAATAAATGAGGCACACTTCCTTTTAAATGTGACAGAGGCTTGATATTAGGTATATGGGCCAATCATCTCATAAAAAACCCAAGACAAAGAGAGTTTTTCAAAAATGTTCATTTATGGGTGTGCTTCACAGAAAAAAATTCCAAAGGAGAAATTATAATATAGGGGTGCATCGGGATGAGATAGACTTTAATGTGGTATATGCTAAATAATTCGAAAGGAAGAAATGCGCAAATTTAATTTCCCAATATTTTCTTCTTTAGGGGATTCTGCACACCAAAATATTCGATTTGTCGAATAAATGTGAAACGCGAATTATTAAAAAATTTACATTAATCAGGGGTTGCTTATTGCGAGACCGTTGATTTTCAACGGGTATTCGGCTAGTATATACTAATTGCCAAGTGTCCGTCTGTCTGTCTGTCCGTCTGTCTATCTGTCTGTCTGTCACGCCTTTTTTAGGCACTTCCCGAATAGATAGAGACTTGCAATTTGGTACACGGCTCGGGCGTTCGAGAAAACCCTCTGGAAAAATCGAATTTTTCGAAAACGTTCTTTAGAGGGTGGGGGGCACACCTAAACGTTCCACAATAAAACGTTCGAAAAGTGAAATGATGGGAAAGCATGCTTTGCGAGGAGATAGAGACTTCAAATTTGGTGAATTGGTAAATCATTCGAAAGGAAGAAAGTGTACAGTTTCAGATTTCCAATATTTTCTACTTAAGAGGATGACGCACTCTAAAACGTTCGAAAAGTGAAATGATAGGAAAGCATGCTTTGCGATGAGATAGGGACTTCAAATTTGGTGTATGGGTAAACAGTTCAAAATGAAGAAGGTGTGTAATTTCATATTTCCAATATTTTGTATTTAAGGGGTGCCGCACACCAAAATGTTCGATTTACCGAATAAATGAGAAAAGGCTCTTTTAAAATTTGATGGCGGCATGAAATTCGGTATATGGGCTAATTATTTGACGAAAACACCCAAGACGAATATAGTTTTTCAAAAATGCTCGTTTAAGGGGGTGCTCCAGAGTAAGATGCTCGAAAAGTGAATAGATGAAAACCATAATTCGGAATGAGATAGAGATATCAAATTTGGTGTAAGGGTAAATAGTTTGGAAGGAAGAAAGTGTATAATTTCAGTTTACCAAAATTTTCTACTTTAGGGGGTGCCCCACACTAAAATTTTCGATTTTCGGAATAAAGGAGAAACGCCCCTTTTAAAACGTGATAGAGGCTTGATATTTGGTATATGGGCGAATCGTCTCATAGAAATCACAAAAAGAATAGATTTTTTCAAAAATGTATAGTTATGGCGATGGGTACGCCACACAAAAGCATTCGAAAGATGAAATACTAGAAAAGCATAGTTCACGCTGAGATAGAGACTTCAAATTTGGAGTACGGGTAAAAAGCTGGAAAGGAGGAAAGTGTGCAATTTCAGTTTTCCAACATTTGCTATTGTAGAGGGTGCCGCTCAATAAAATTTTCGATTCGCAGAACAAATGAAAAACGCCTCCTTTACAATGTGATAGAAGCTTGAAATTTAGTATATGGACTAACTATTTGACAAAAAAACCAAATATGAATACCGTTTGACAAAAATGTTCATTAACGGGGTGCTACAGAGAAAAGCGTTCGAAAAGTGAAGTGATAGAAAAAACATGCTTCTCGCTAGTATAGAGACTTCAAATTTGGTGTACGGGTAGATAGTTTGAAAGGAAGAAAAAGTGAAATTTCAGATTTCCAATATTTGCTACTTTAAAGGGTGCCGCACACTAATATGTTCGATTTTCGGAATAAATGAGGCACACTTCCTTTTAAATGTGACAGAGGCTTGATATTAGGTATATGGACCAATCATCTCATAAAAAACCCAAGACAAAGAGAGTTTTTCAAAAATGTTCATTTATGGGTGTGCTTCACAGAAAAAAATTCCAAAGGAGAAATTATAATATAGGGGTGCATCGGGATGAGATAGACTTTAATGTGGTATATGCTAAATAATTCGAAAGGAAGAAATGCGCAAATTTAGTTTCCCAATATTTTCTTCTTTAGGGGATTCTGCACACCAAAATATTCGATTTGTCGAATAAATGTGAAACGCGAATTATTAAAAAATTTACATTAATCAGGGGTTGCTTATTGCGAGACCGTTGATTTTCAACGGGTATTCGGCTAGTATATACTAATTGCCAAGTGTCCGTCTGTCTGTCTGTCCGTCTGTCTATCTGTCTGTCTGTCACGCCTTTTTTAGGCACTTCCCGAATAGATAGAGACTTGCAATTTGGTACACGGCTCGGGCGTTCGAGAAAACCCTCTGGAAAAATCGAATTTTTCGAAAACGTTCTTTAGAGGGTGGAGGGCACACCTAAACGTTCCACAATAAAACGTTCGAAAAGTGAAATGATGGGAAAGCATGCTTTGCGAGGAGATAGAGACTTCAAATTTGGTGAATTGGTAAATCATTCGAAAGGAAGAAAGTGTACAGTTTCAGATTTCCAATATTTTCTACTTAAGAGGATGACGCACTGTAAAACGTTCGAAAAGTGAAATGATAGGAAAGCATGCTTTGCGATGAGATAGGGACTTCAAATTTGGTGTATGGGTAAACAGTTCAAAATGAAGAAGGTGTGTAATTTCATATTTCCAATATTTTGTATTTAAGGGGTGCCGCACACCAAAATGTTCGATTTACCGAATAAATGAGAAAAGGCTCTTTTAAAATTTGATGGCGGCATGAAATTCGGTATATGGGCTAATTATTTGACGAAAACACCCAAGACGAATATAGTTTTTCAAAAATGCTCGTTTAAGGGGGTGCTCCAGAGTAAGATGCTCGAAAAGTGAATAGATGAAAACCATAATTCGGAATGAGATAGAGATATCAAATTTGGTGTAAGGGTAAATAGTTTGGAAGGAAGAAAGTGTATAATTTCAGTTTACCAAAATTTTCTACTTTAGGGGGTGCCCCACACTAAAATTTTCGATTTTCGGAATAAAGGAGAAACGCCCCTTTTAAAACGTGATAGAGGCTTGATATTTGGTATATGGGCGAATCGTCTCATAGAAATCACAAAAAGAATAGATTTTTTCAAAAATGTATAGTTATGGCGATGGGTACGCCACACAAAAGCATTCGAAAGATGAAATACTAGAAAAGCATAGTTCACGCTGAGATAGAGACTTCAAATTTGGAGTACGGGTAAAAAGCTGGAAAGGAGGAAAGTGTGCAATTTCAGTTTTCCAACATTTGCTATTGTAGAGGGTGCCGCTCAATAAAATTTTCGATTCGCAGAACAAATGAAAAACGCCTCCTTTACAATGTGATAGAAGCTTGAAATTTAGTATATGGACTAACTATTTGACAAAAAAACCAAATATGAATACCGTTTGACAAAAATGTTCATTAACGGGGTGCTACAGAGAAAAGCGTTCGAAAAGTGAAGTGATAGAAAAAACATGCTTCTCGCTAGTATAGAGACTTCAAATTTGGTGTACGGGTAGATAGTTTGAAAGGAAGAAAAAGTGAAATTTCAGATTTCCAATATTTGCTACTTTAAAGGGTGCCGCACACTAATATGTTCGATTTTCGGAATAAATGAGGCACACTTCCTTTTAAATGTGACAGAGGCTTGATATTAGGTATATGGGCCAATCATCTCATAAAAAACCCAAGACAAAGAGAGTTTTTCAAAAATGTTCATTTATGGGTGTGCTTCACAGAAAAAAATTCCAAAGGAGAAATTATAATATAGGGGTGCATCGGGATGAGATAGACTTTAATGTGGTATATGCTAAATAATTCGAAAGGAAGAAATGCGCAAATTTAGTTTCCCAATATTTTCTTCTTTAGGGGATTCTGCACACCAAAATATTCGATTTGTCGAATAAATGTGAAACGCGAATTATTAAAAAATTTACATTAATCAGGGGTTGCTTATTGCGAGACCGTTGATTTTCAACGGGTATTCGGCTAGTATATACTAATTGCCAAGTGTCCGTCTGTCTGTCTGTCCGTCTGTCTATCTGTCTGTCTGTCACGCCTTTTTTAGGCACTTCCCGAATAGATAGAGACTTGCAATTTGGTACACGGCTCGGGCGTTCGAGAAAACCCTCTGGAAAAATCGAATTTTTCGAAAACGTTCTTTAGAGGGGGGGGGGGGGCACACCTAAACGTTCCACAATAAAACGTTCGAAAAGTGAAATGATGGGAAAGCATGCTTTGCGAGGAGATAGAGACTTCAAATTTGGTGAATTGGTAAATCATTCGAAAGGAAGAAAGTGTACAGTTTCAGATTTCCAATATTTTCTACTTAAGAGGATGACGCACTCTAAAACGTTCGAAAAGTGAAATGATAGGAAAGCATGCTTTGCGATGAGATAGGGACTTCAAATTTGGTGTATGGGTAAATCGTTCAAAAGGAAGAAAGTGTGCAATTTCAAATTTCCAATATTTCCTACTTAAGGGGGTGTCGCTCACCAAGATGTTCTATTTTTCGAATAAATGAGAAACGGCTTCTTTAAAATTTGATAGAGGCTTGAAATTTGGTATATGGGCTAATCATTTGAGGGAAACACGCAAAAAGAAAATAGTTTTTCAAAAATGTTCGTTTAAGGAGGTGCTCCAGAGTGAAACGTTCGAAAAGTGAATTGATAAAAACAATGCTTCGAAATGAGATATATATATCACAAATTTGGTGTAAGGGTAAATAGTTTGAAAGAAGAAAGTGCAAAATTTCAGATTTCCAATATTTTCTACTTTAAGGGGTGCGCACACTAATATGTTTGATTTTCCGAATAAATGAGGCACGCTTCGTTTTAAATGTGATATAGGCTTGATATTTGGTAATATATACTATTGGTCTATCTATCTATCTATATATATATACTAATTGCTAAGTGTCCATCCGTCTGTCCGTCTGTCTGTCACGCTTTTTTAGGCACTTCCCGAATAGATAGAGACTTGCAATTTGGTACACGGCTCGGCCGTTCGATAAAACCCCCTGGAAATATCGAATTTTTCGAAAACGTTCTATAGAGGGGGTGGGTTCCAAAAGGTTCGAAAACTGAAATGATGGGAAAGGATGCTTTGCGATGAGATAGAGACTTCAAATTTGGTGTATGGGTAAACCGTTTGAAAGGAAAAAAGTGTACAATTTCAGATTTCGAATATTTTCTACTTAAGGGGGTGCCTCACACCAAAATATTCGATTTACCGAATAAATGAGAAAAGGCTTCTTTAAAATTTGATACAGGCTTGAAATTTGGTATATGCGCTAATCATCTGAAAAAAACACACAAAACGAATATAATTTTCTTAAATATTCGTTTAGGGGTTGCTCCACACCAAAACGTTCGAAAAGTGAAATGATAGGAAAGTATGCTTTGCGATAAGATAGAGACTTCAAATTTGGTGTATGGATAAACCGTTTGAAAGGAAGAAAGTGTACAATTTCATATTTCGAATATTTTCTACTTAAGGGGGTGCTGCACTCCAAAATGTTCGATTTACCGAATAAATGAGAAACGACTACATTAAAATTTGATTGAGGCTTGATATTTGGTATATGGGTGAATAATGTGATAGTAAACCCAATGAAAATGGATTTTTTTCAAAAATGCATATTTAAGGGCCTGGGGACTGTACACAAAAACATTCTAAGGGTGAATTGATAGAAAAAGCATGCTTGGCTATGAGATAGAGACTTTAAGTATGGTGTAGGGGTAAATAGTTGGAAAGGTAGAAAGTGTGCAATTTCAGTTTTCCAAAATTTGCTGTTGTAGGGGGTGCCGCTTACTAAAATATTCGATTTGTCGAACAAACTGAAAACGCCTCCTTTACAATGTGATAGAGGCTTGAAACTTAGTATATGGGCTCATCATTTGAAAAACAAACCCAGGATGAATACGGTTTTTCAAAAATGTTCATTTAAGAGGGTGCGACACAGAAAAACGTTCAAAAGATGAAGTGATAGAAAAAGATGCTTCCCGATAAGATAGAGACTTCAAATTTGGTGTACGGGGAGATAGTTTGAAATGAAGAAAGTGTGCATTTTCAAATTTCCAATATTTGCTACTTTAGGGTGTGCCGCACACCAATATGCTCGATTTTCCGAATAATGAGATACTCTTCCTTTTAAATGTGATACAGACTTGATATTTGCTATATAAGCCAATCATCAGATAAAACACTCAAGATGAACAGACTTTTTAAGAAATGTTCATTTATGGGTCTGCTCCACAGGAAAACATTTGAAAGGGGAAATGATAAATTAGCAAGCTTCGGAGTGAGATAGAGACTTTAATTTGGTGTACGGATATATAGTTCTAAAGGAAGAAGTCCGGAATTTAAATTTTCCAATATTTTCTTCTTTAGGGGTTCTGCACACCAAAATATTGGAGTTGCCGAATAAATGTGAAACCCGAATTATTCGAAAATTTACATTATTCAGCTGTTGCTTATTGTAAGACCGTTGATATTCAACGGGTATTCTTCTAGTATATACTAATTGCCAAGTGTCCGTTTGTCTGTCTGTCTGTCTGTCTGTCTGTCTGCCTCTCACGCTTTTTACAGGCACTTCCCGAATAGATAGAGACTTGCAATTTGGTACACGGCTCGGTCGTTCGATAAAAACCCCTGGAAAAATCGAATTTTCCGAAAACGTTCTATAGAGGGGGTGCCCCACACCAAAACGTTCGAAAAGTAAAAAGTTTTGAAAGCATACTTTGCAATGAGATAGAGACTTCAAATTTGGTGTATAGGTAAATCCTTCGAAAAGAAGAAAGTGTGCAATTTCAGATTTCCAATATTTTCTACTTAAGGGGTGCCGCACACCAAAACGTTCGAAAAGTGAAATGATAGGAAAGCATGCTTTGCGATAAGATAGAGACTTCAAATTCGGTGTATGGGTAAACCGTTCAAAAGGAAGAAAGTGTGCAATTTCAGATTTCCATTATTTTCTACTTAAGGGGGTGCCGCACACCAAAACTTTCGAAAAGTGAAATGATAGGAAAGCATGCTTTGCGATGAGATAGAGACTCCAAATTTGGTGTATGGGTAAATCGTTCGAAAGGAAGAAAGTGCGCAATTTCAGATTACCAATATTTTCTATACTTAAGGGGGTGCCGTACACCAAAATTTTCGATGTACCGAATAAATGAGAAACGGCTCTTTTAAAATTTGATAGAGGCTTGAAATTAGGTATATGGATTAATCATTTGATGAAAACACCCAAGACGAATATAGTTTTTCAAAAACGTTCGTTTAAGGGGGTGCTCTAGAGTAAAACGTTCGAAAGGTGAATTGATAAGAAAACATACTGCGGGATGAGATAGAGATTTGAAATTTGGTGTGCCGGTAGATAGTTTGGAAGGAAAGAAGTGTACAATTTCAGTTTTCCAATATTTTATACTTTAAGGGGTGTCGCACACAAAAATGTTCGATTTTCGGACTGAAGTAGAAATATCCCTTTTAGAACGAGATATATGCTTGATATTTGGTATATGGGCGAATCATTTGATAGAAAACCCAAGAAGAATGGAGCTTTTCAAAAATATATATTTAAGGGGGGTGGATACTCCACAGAAAAACATTCGAAGAGTTAAATGATAGAAAAGTATACTTCGCGATGAGTTAGAGACTTCAAATTTGGTATACGGGTATATAGTTTGAAAGGAAAAATGTGGGCAATTTCACTTTACAAACATTTGCTATTGTAGGGGGTGCCGCACACTAATATGTTCGATTTCACGAACAACTTAAAAACGCCTCCTTTAGAGTGTGATAGAAGCTTGAAATTTAGTATATGGGCTAATCATGTGATAAAAAACCCCTAAGATTATTACAGTTTTTCAAAAATGATCATTTAAGGGGGTGCAACACAGAAAAACGTAAAAACTTTCGAAATATGAAGTGATAGAAAACTATGCTCAACAATAGGATAGAGATATCAAATTTGGTATACTGGTAGATTCTTTGAAAGGAAGAAAGTGTGCAAATTTCAGATTTCCAATATTTGCTACTTTAGGGGGTGTCGCACGCTAATATGTTCGATTTTCGGAATAAATGAGACACTCTTGCTTTTAAATGTGATAGAGGCTTGATATTTGGTATATGGGCCAATCTTCTGATAAAATACACAACACGAACAGAGTTTTTCAAAAATGTTCATTTATGGGGGTGCTCCAAAGAAAAACGTTGGAAAGGGGAGATGATAAAATAGTATGCTTCGGGATGAGATAGAGATTTTAATTTGGTGTACTGGTAGATAATTCGAAAGGACGTCGTGCGCAATTTAAATTTTCTAATATTTTCTTCTTTAGGGGCTTCTGCACACTAAAGTATTCGATTTGCCGAATAAATGTGAAACACGAATTATGTAAACATTTACATTATTCAGGGGTTGCTTATTGCTAGACCGTTGATTTTCAACGGGTATTCGGCTAGTATAAATACTAAAAGCGCTATTATACATTTAAAAACGCTATTATACATTTAAAAACATAAATTACCATTAGTTTAGTACCAAAAACATAAGTTTTAACCATCACCATCACGGCTTCAATCAGTATTAAAAACTTCACCACACGTGACTCACCACACGTACATTACATCTACCTTTACATAACCTCTTAAATGATCAGCCCTCTCAAAGTCAATTTCAACCTCTCTACTTTCGCAGGCAAGTAGATACTGTTATGCTCTATTTCCCTCATGCGGTTTTTTCCAGTAAGTTTGCGTTGCTAACTTCATTGTAGTGCATACAAAGTTATTCAAGAATACCTAAAATCTCGTTCAAATGAGATCTCTCATGATATTTCCATGCAGAGCATACTTGTCTTGCCAAGACAAAACGTGAGTATACTTTCTCGATTGCCATCTCAATGAATGCCATGTCTCCCTTTTTTCTTATTTCCTCGTTTTAATAATTCGTAGATGTCTCACCATGCCATTTCTAATAATATTTCGAAAAAGTTATTTAAGTATATTGGAATCCCATTGTATCAAGTTGTTGATATTAAATCCGAAGGTAGTACGCTTATCATAGATGTTGATCTCAAGTTTGTTGTCCTTATTATATATGAAAACATTATGTACAACGGAACCGAGTTTTATCAACAAAAATTGGGCATCCCCATGTGGGGAGGTAGCTCATCAGCATTGGCAGACTTGTGAGATACTTTCGTATTTATATAAATACATCAAAATAACGAAATTATCTTTTTCCGGTACGTGGACGCTTTGTTAAATGCAACAACGGATCCAAAGTACAACTTCGAGTTCAGCGTATACCCAGAAAACTTGGAATTGATAAAAACGAAATTTGAAGATAATGGAAGCATTAACTTCTTAGATTTAAACATTTCCCACAATAAGGACAACAAACTTGAGATCGACATCTATGAAAACCTTCGAGTTTAATATCAACAACTAGATACATTGGGATTCCAATATACATAAACAAATTTTTCGAAATATTATTAGAAATGGCATGGTGAGACATCTACGAATTATTTACAACGAGTAAATACGAAAAAAGGGAGACATGGCATTCATTGAGATGGCAATCGAGAAAAGATACCGACGTTTTTTCTTGAAAAGACAAGTATGCTCTGCATGTAAATATCAAGAGAGATCTCATTTGCACGAGATTTTGGGTATTCTTGAATAACTTATGCACTACAATGAAGTTGGCACCGTATGCACTACAATGAGGTTGGCACCGCAAACTTACTGGGAAAAACCGAATGAGGAAAATAGATCATAACAGTATCTACTCCCCTGCGAAAGTAGAGAGGTTGAAATTGACTTTGAGGGAGCTGATTATTTGAGAAGTTATGCGAAGGTAGATATAGTGTACGTGTGGCGAATCATTTTAAAGTTTTTAATATTGATTGAAGTCGTGATGGTGATGGTTAAAACTTTATGATAATGGTAATTTATGTTTTTAAATGTGTAATAGCGTTTTTAAATGTATAATAGCGCTTTTATTATTTATATGTTTTTAATGTTTTAAATGTGTTGTAAATGTATATATACATGATATTTTAGAATTGTTGTCTAGGTTTATTAGATAATTTTCGAGTGACGGGGAATTGACTTTTCACTTTGAAGTTTTATACTTTGATATTTTTGACTTTTGGATCTTTCATGTTCGTTATCAATGGTCACTATGAGATTAACTACGGATGCGTGCAGACTTCTGGGAGTGATGTCGCGACCGCGCAGCCGGCTGGTAACCAGGACTTAAATGAGATCACTATCCCTCATTAGCCCTTTTATTGCACCTAGGCCGTATGTTTTCCTTTTATTCTTGTTTTCATCTCGATCGTAAGGTTTTCAGGATTATTGTCTTTTGAGTTATATATATATATATATATATATATATATATATATATATATAAAGTTGAGAGAGAGAGAGAATAAATTTTACAATTAAACAATAGCTTCTTTGCAGACTTTTTTTTCTGGTATACTTATTAGGGGCAGAATCATTCATAATACATACTGTATATATATATATAAAGTTGATAGCAAATTTTCCAAAATTGAAATTGTATAATAATTCTCACAAAAAGGAAATAAGTGAATTCCCTCAAGCTGAGAGTTGAAGAGCAATGACAAACGCACAACTTGTAATTATATATATATATATATATATATATATATATATATATATATATATATATATATATATATATATATATATATATATATATATATATATATATATATATATATATATATATATAAATAGAAATAATTCTAAAGAAAATTATTATTGCAATAAGTTTTAGTGTACTTGCGTACAGCAGCATAAAACACTAAAAATATATAAAGACATAATGGAAATATGAAAGAAGAAGGAAGGTAACGTAAAGTGCTTACACAATGGCGGTAAGGGGTAGTGACCTTACTCCCCAGTTATCAACATGCATGTCTTTAATGCCGCGGCATGCACTCCTGGACGCCAGCACTGACATTAGCCAACCTCCGGAGTAACAATCAAATTATCACAAGACCCTTGATAAAGGAAGGTGATATGAAAAAGTATGATCCAAGTCATAGAGACAGCCAAGTCCCTGCACATGCTACCTATTTATAACATCAAAACATTCAAATCAGCAGTTTAGATGTCTGTGATGTCATAACTTACAAAGATGTACGATCAAAATTCATAATGACCTCAAATATTTACACAAACTCAACCCATATATTTCATTTTTTCCGTAGTAAGTTTTGATGTAATGTATCATAAATTGCTTTGGATATTTTTGCATGTATGCCTGTAGTAAGAATTTTTTGTCACTTTCCAGTCTGGTGACGTCACTGCTTACTATTCTTTTTGTTCTCGCTAGACCACCAATAAATACATTTCTAAATATATTCAAGTGTAAATTAGAGGTCCAATGTATGATTCGTGCTGTAGTAATATTATATGTTATTCTTTTATCATATATGTAGAATGAAAGTATATTATGGCTGAAATCAATACTGAGATCTAGAAAATTTACTACATTATTCTGGGTTGGTGGATTTTCGTCCAATATTAAATTTCAGTGATAAAATTTAAAATTCATTTGTAAATTTTCGTTTTCATAAGCTATTAACAAATCATCAACGTAACGTATGTAAATTATTTCATTGTTAATATGGGACATTTTTTCAAAATGATCACGATAGATGTCTGCTAAAATTGATGAGCATCCCCCGCTCATGGGTATGCCTTTGATTTGCTTATAGAAATTCAGTCCGTTATATAGGTAGTTTTCTTCTATAACAATCTTTATCAGAGATCTATATCGTTCGATTTCTATATATTTTTGCATTTCAAATTCCCCGTACAACGAGTTCAGTATTCGGTATAATATTTTGAGTTCAATATTGTTAAAAAGTTCCTTAAACTCATAAGTTCTGAAAAATAATTTTGTTTGATGAGGCCTTACCTCGTAGCTATTTCCGACAATATAAGATCCCCGATCTTTAATTTTCCTTAATATAGGTTTCAATATTGCGAGAAGCAATTTGTTAGCCTTAGTAAGGTAAGTTTTGTATCCAACTGTTACTGGTCTGAAGCTTTTTGGAGTTTTATGAAGCTTGGGTATATTTATTAAATATGGATATTTTATTCTTTCTGTATACTTAATACCTGCCTTAAGATATATGGCAGGTATATAACGTACACCGATAAAGTACCTGGTAATTATGCATTTACTTGCAAATACCTTTACATAAAAACCCTTATGGCAAATTATGAAAATCAAGCATTATACAGCAGGATAACTATAACAAACCAAGTGACTAATAACAGAATCAAAGCCTTATATCTTAAGGCAGGTATTAAGTATACAGAAAGAATAAAATATCCATATTTAATAAATATACCCAAGTTTCATAAAACTCCAAAAAGCTTCAGACCAGTAACAGTTGGATACTAAACTTACCTTACTAAGACTAACAAATTGCTTCTCGCAATATTGAAACCTATATTAAGGAAAATTAAAGATCGGGGATCTTATATTGTCGGAAATAGCTACGAGGTAATAGAGATCTTAAGGCCTCATCAAACAAAATTATTTATCTTGATCATTTTGAAAAAATGTCCCATATTAACAATGAAATAATTTACATACGTTACGTTGATGATTTGTTAATAGCTTATGAAAACGAAAATTTTCAAATGAATTTTGAATTTTATCACTGAAATTTAATATTAGAAGAAAATCCACCAACCCAGAATAATGTAGTAAATTTTCTAGATCTCAGTATTGATTTCAGCCATAATATACTTTCACTCTTTATATATGATAAAAGAATAACTTATAATATTACTACAGCAGGAATCATACATTGGACCTCTAATTTACACTTGAATATATTTAGAAATGTATTTATTGGTGGTCTAGCGAGAACAAAGCAGTTGGAGGTATACTTATTGACGTCGCTAAGGCCTTCGATAGGGTGTGGTTCATCGGACTCATATACAAACTCATTCAGCTTCGTATGCCACACTCTCTTACCCATATTTTATACTCCTACCTCAGCGACAGAACCTTTCATGTCCGTCTGAACCAGACACACTCACACACCAAACATATCCTGTCTGGAGTACCTCAGGGCAGTAAACTTGGTCCCATTCTTTTTAACATTTACATAAATGACATCCCTAGAACCAACAACACTATACATTGTTTGTATGCGGACGACACTGCCATTCTTGCCACACACCACAACACCAACTACTTACACCGATACTTGCAACATCACATGGACACTCTCGAACCCTGGTTAGAGAAATACCGCATCAAAATAAACCCTAAATGTCAAACTGTTTTTTTCTCACATCAACGTTTCCCGCCCCAACTAATCATAATTAACAATCAGCCAGTTTGCTTTAAGAGGACATGTAAATATCTCGGTGTCACTCTTGACTGCAGACTAACATGGAAACCCCACATTGCAAAACTCAAAGATAAAATAAACTTTGTAAAAGCAGAACTGAGCTCCCTCCTGTACTCGAATGATGTCAGCATTGAAAACAAAATCCTACTTTACAAATCAGTTATCTGCCCCATCATTCTCTATGCCTCCCCAATTTGGGGCTACGCTGCGAAATCTAATGTAAAAAAAGTCCAAATCATTCAGAACAAATTCCTACGTTCTATCAGAAAAGCCCCTAGATACTTTGTAATACATCGAACTTTGCGTAATACATCGCGATTTCAAAATTAATACTATTAAGCAAGAGATGCGAAAACTCTCTAACAATTTCTATGATAACCTCGCTAGGATCCCCAACGAACTGATCTATGATATGACCGACTACGCCTTCCGTGAATTTCCAAAAAGACCCAGAGCTATACTAAATCCCGATTTAGACGTCCCATGCTGATTCCTGACTGAATCTCTTCTGCATCCCAGTAGGGGATATTCGCCTGTTTCCCCACCCTCCTTATCTTCAAAACTCTACAATAAGATCACTGTTTACAGCATTCTTTGTTTACTACTAACTTTTTTCTTCAACATTATTGACCCCTATTGAAGGACTAGGTTCAGTGGAAGACTGTGACCCACATATATGTTACCTGACTAGGGATATGGAGCTCTGCTCCAGGCGCCCTGCTATCGACAAATTACTGGCTGGGCTGGCGAGAACAAAAAGAATAGTAAGCAGTGACGTCACCAGACTGGAAAGTGACACAACATTTTTACTACAGACATACATGCAAAAATATCCGAAGCAATTTATGATACATTACATCAAAAATTACTACGGAAAAAATGAAATATATGGGATGAGTTTGTGTAAATATTTGAGGTCATTATGAATTTTGATCGTACATCTTTGTAAGTTATGACATCACAGACATCTAAACTGCTGATTTGAATGTTTTGATATTATAAATAGGTAGCATGTGCAGGAACTTGGCTGTCTCTATGACTTGGACACTATACTTTTTCATATCACCTTCCTTTATCAAGGGTCTTGTGATAATTTTGATTGTCACTCCGGAGGTTGGCTAATGTCAGTGCTGGCGTCCAGGAGTGCATGCCGCGGCATTAAAGACATGCATGTTGATAACTGGGGAGTAAGGTCACTACCCCTTACCGCCATTGTGTAAGCACTTACGTTACCTTCCTTCATCTTTTATATTTCCATTATGTCTTTATATATATATATATATATATAATATATATATATATATATATATAAGATTCATATGAAAAAATGAGGGAAATGACCAAATGCAAGGCATAAAATGGTAGAGGGGGATGGCGACCCCTCTTTCCCGTTTAAAAGACTGCTTTTATGCCCGGGCAACACTCACGGTACCAATGCCATGCAGAAGTCATACTTCCGTATATGTGTCAAATCAAAAACACTCGAAAAAGTGCAGAGTAAACAAATAGGAATCAACCAGGATTGCTAGGGAAGGAAAAGAATGGAAATGCAGCAAATGCCAGAGTGCCTTATATATAAAAGCAGTTTACGCATGCGTAATACGTTATTTTTACTTTCATCGTTCTATACCTCTGCCATATCCCTTAAATAAGCATTTTCTCCCTTTTTTGTATTAAATAGGGAATTATAATAACATGTCAGAAAGCCAACTGGATAATTCCGTTTTATTGCCTCCTTCATAATATTCCTATTATGTATGATGCAATCTGACTTGAAAGTATTAATGCGTTGATTTCTTTTGAGGTGACCTATGACGACATTTCTGAAGATGTTTTTGGTCAAATTGGAACTCCAATCTATAATATGATTGATTTCCATATTGACATTATTTCTCTTGTCATATAAGACGGTATAAGTACCATATCTACTGTCATGTTTTAGTGTGATATCTAGAAATTCAACACTATCATTCTCCTTACTTTTATTCTCAATCAATTCCAGTTCTTTTGGATAAAAAGTAAAATCAAATTGGGGTGTATTCTTATATTGCCCAACAAGGACATCGTCAACATAACGAAAGTATGGCATTTCGTGTAGTATATGAGTGCCATTTTCAAATTTATTCAAGTATAGATCGGCGAGCAGGGATGAACAACCCCCTCCCATGGGAATACCCTTCACCTGTTGAAAATAGCTGGTGCCATCAAATAAGATATTTTCAAATAACACAATGCGAATCAGGTCCTTGTATTTTCTGAAGGTAATATGTTCTTTTAAGTCATATATTTCATGTAGTTCCTTCAAAATTTCATATAGATTTTCCAGATTGATGTTGTTGAATAAATGATGATATGATAGTGTTGATTTTCTAGATATCACACTAAAACATGACAGTAGATATGGTACTTATACCGTCTTATATGACAAGAGAAATAATTTCAATATGGAAATCAATCATATTATAGATTGGAGTTCCAATTTGACCAAAAACATCTTCAGAAATGTCGTCATAGGTCACCTCAAAAGAAATCAACGCATTAATACTTTCAAGTCAGATTGCATCATACATAATAGGAATATTATGAAGGAGGCAATAAAACGGAATTATCCAGTTGGCTTTCTGACATGTTATTATAATTCCCTATTTAATACAAAAAAGGGAGAAAATGCTTATTTAAGGGATATGGCAGAGGTATAGAACGATGAAAGTAAAAATAACGTATTACGCATGCGTAAACTGCTTTTATATATAAGGCACTCTGGCATTTGCTGCATTTCCATTCTTTTCCTTCCCTTGCAATCCTGGTTGATTCCTATTTGTTTACTCTGCACTTTTTCGAGTGTTTTTGATTTGACACATATACGGAAGTATGACTTCTGCATGGCATTGGTACCGTGAGTGTTGCCCGGGCATAAAAGCAGTCTTTTAAACGGGAAAGAGGGGTCGCCATCCCCCTCTACCATTTTATGCCTTGCATTTGGTCATTTCCCTCATTTTTTCATATGAATCTTGTATGTTACTTTAGGAGAGTGTGCTGCTTTGCGCCAACTTCTGGAGAATAATTGGATAACTGTGGAAATTATTTTAATTTTTTATGTTTACTATGCTTTATATATATATATATATATATATATATATATATATATATATATATATATATATATATATATATATATAAAGAGAGAGAGCGAATAAATTTTACAATTACACAATAGCTTCTTTGCAGACTTTTTTTTTGGTAAACTTATTAGGGGAAGAATCATTTATAAATTATATTCATATTATGTTCATGAATTTCATTTATAACTCATGGAATTAAAATGCTTATTATTTTTTTGGTTAATTTATGGAGCTCCCATATTTTTAGAGATGATTGCACAAACAAAGATAAGGTCACTTTATCGAGTTTTTATTTCCATTTAACGTTTAGAGACTCAGAACCCAATTAGGTCACTTCAGTTTAGAGACTCAAATAACGACCCAATGACTTTTTCCGCTGCTGCTAAAATCCCATAAGAAAAATATGAAAATTGAAATAACTTTTCGAAACAGATTTCATATCGGCAGTAATTCTTCTATTGTAAGCCTAAATCTTATTTTATTTTATTTATAGCCCGAAAGGTCACAGGTAAATTTTTTCGACGGTACAGTTTAATTTAAAACTGACAACAGGAATCCATCTCCCCAAAAGACCATCCGATTAAAAGAATTAAAAGTGAAATAAATCTGTGTATTGTCAATAAATACCACTAATATTTTAGTGATATGTTTTATATAATATATGATTTCGTTTAATCATAGATAGCTGATTACCTTGCTGTACATCCAGAAAACTGCAGCCTTATTCAGCGCAGTGAATTGAAATAGTGACAAAAACAAATTAGTGACATACACTGAAAAAGCAATGTGCCAAACAATATTTGGTACCAAGTGCAAGAAAATAGTTTTTATATAAATAAATCAAATCATAAAGTTCGGATATTTCTAAAAATCTGAATCTGCTTAAAATGCATTTGCTTTCTTTTATGTAAAAGTGCATGTAATAAACTGTATTTTTACGATGGCAGTCATTTGAACAGAATCTTATTTAAAACGGATAACAGTATTCCATCACCTCAAAGGAGTATGAAATTGCCAAAAAGTAAAATTGAAATATTTCTGTGTACAGTCCATATTTACCAGTAATATTTTGAAAGTGCATTTTATATAGAAAATGATTTTGTTTGATCAAAGAACCATGAACAAAATTTGTGTTCCTCCATCCAGAAAGTTACGGCCTTCTTCAGCGCAGTTCATTGAAATAGACTAAAATGAATCGTTGGCATTTAAAATTACATACATTAAGCTGCATTTTAATGATTTGCTTATGAAGACAAAACCCAAAATGTACTTATTAATATAAACAAGTCATTTTTTGTACCGTTGCATTTAATAACTTTTCCTTGTATACTCACCAAATGATCGTAATCTATATTCTTTATGCCACGTTGTTGACTGTGAGGAAATATATTAATCTTTTTGCTGTAATAATATTTAATTTTTTGAAAGTTTCCACCATTTTAGATTAAAACGCGTAATAGTTTAGGTGTAATGCAGGTTACAGTTCTGTAAGTTGTGTAACTGGCCATTAAATAAAAAAAAACACGGGCAACACATGCCTTTTAGTACATAATGCAATGACACTTGTCTGGCGTCAAAATACAAAATCATTGCAAAAAGTGTCTTTTTCCGTGAATGAAACTAGCTACATCCACATAAATGACATTCGTGAATTTGCGGTATAATATTGCGTATGGAAAGGAAAACTATTTGACATTACTTAGCACTGTCTTAATTTTATATAACATTTTTTGATAAATTTAACCAAAAAATGCGAAATATCTCAACAGTTCATGCTAGCGTTTTAAAGTATATGTCATTCATTATCTACTAAAAAATTATGTATGCACTTATTATTTATTTAACATTATTAAAGGTCCGGTATTTAAAACAGATTTTTAAAAGTTAAAGGTCCGAGAATTCGATCGTGTTGAAATCATTAAGGTTCTAGTATTCACTGATTGTAATAATAATACCAAATTACGCTCGAAACGTTCCATTCGTTCGGGAAATATTCCTTCCACACACATTCATATCCATACATATATACGCACACATATACACACAAACATCACCTCTGAAACGTTTGTTTCGTGTTCAGGGATGCTTTTAAAACGTGTTTTTCCTGTGAAAACTCGAATCCGAATTTTTAACCCAGTCATAACACTTTTCACTCTTGTATGTAGGGAAAGTAATAAAAATATCGCGACTACTTTTAAGAAATTTATTTTTTCATAATTTTATTACGATTTTAAAACATGTTTCTCAAAAAAGTAAAGGCATTGACAGTGTTTGAGAAAACTTCGGAAAAATCGTACCAAATTGTTTTTGTTTTGCTTACTTTGTTCTAAAGATATTACGCTGTATGTGAAAAGAGAATTACAATATCTAAGAAACAGCTTCGTCAAAACTTAACTTCTAAACACTGATGTCAATTCATTTCATGTCAAAATTATTCGTAAAGCATTCCTCATTTAATAATAGTCAATTTATTTTTTTTTCCATTTTCTAGATCAGAAACTTGATATATTTAAAAAAAAACAGACCTGTGTTAGCCTTTTTAATTGATGGCTTTCGCTGTTAAATAAAAAAAATTACATGAGTAATAGTTTTTATACCAGATTTATACAGTTATGTTTTTATAATGTTTTGCAATTAGAAAAAAATATTCGAAAAATTTGGGTCCTTACTGTTGTCTCTATAGCCGTTAGTCTCTACAGCAGTCCTCGCTATGTCTGTTACCTCTAAAATCAATAGCACTCTAATTGAAATAATTATGCAACATGTCCTTTTATTTTCTCATTTTGCTGGTGAGATATCGTTTTCACAGACGGACACACATACATCAAGGAGAAAATGCTTGAATATTTGGGAATGTTGAAAACGCACAGATTCATTAAGGATTTTTGACATATCACAATACATTTCCTTTACACATACTATCATAGGGGATAACAAAAATACTAAACCTATAGGAAAATTCATGTTCTGCCTATATCATATTTTTTTTTACTTTTCTCTTAACCTTTAACTAAAGCATAAACAAAATTTTTAACTTGTCGCCTGAAGTCAAAATTTAAATTTAACATCACGAAAATCAAATATATTGTTTTTAATGCAAGTTTATTTTTTTTATCAACTACTGTTAGTACGAAAAAAGAAACGTAAAATAGTAATTTTAAAAGGACTTGGAAGAGAAAAAGAATGAAAGAGAAAAATACTCATTATAGTTGAAAAGAGTGTGTTTTATGCTTTTTTGTGACAAAATAGTATGGTTTTTAGTAACAAAAAAGTATTTTCCATTTAAAGTACTAGAAAAACTTCTATACAGTTTGCGTTTGGCACTGACATGAGCTAATAAACAATTTAACTTCAAATATATCTTTAACATTTAGAAAACAAATCCGGTATGTTGTAAATGGAACAAAATGCAGTTAAATCTCTCAGAATAAATAATTGAAACCGAAAGATTAAAATTTTCAAATACATGATTTTTTACAATGATCTGCTTTTTACTTTCCCTACAATACGTATTAAATGTATAAGGAAAGTATTGGAATCATGTCGAAAATCGCACCTCGAGTTTTCGACGAATTTGTATTTTTCAAGCACTCTAGAACACGAAAAACTATTTTTACGGGACGTCTGAGTGTTTGTCTGTCCACTTGCTGAAAAATTATTTGACCGCCACTCTAGCTGAAAGTCCACTCTAGCTGAAAAAGTATTTGACCAAATTTCACAAGATTTCTGTTGATAAATCTTCTGCGAGATACTCTGGTGCTGATTATATTTTGATACAATTCGGAAGAAAATAACCTGCACATTTCATGCGAGATAGCCCGCAAAAGACTACGTATGCATCGATCAAATGCTTGTTTTAGAAGTAGTTTTTGACGACGAAAAAAAAAAGACCAACCTCATAACTACCGGACTAACCGTTCTGGAGATATTTTAGTTTTTTCGTGTTTTTGCCACATCGCCTTTGGAAATACAATCACCAAATGAAAACGAAAACTAAAATGAAACTGCAAATTCAGTGTCGTTTCAAATAATTATCCGTGCTATTTTGTGCTATTAAACTCAATTTAATGAATTATAAAAGAAAGAAAGAGAAAGTTAATTTGAGTATGTGGCGAAAGTCATATGTTGCCCACATCATATTTTCAGTTTTAGGCTAGTTATCCGGAATACATTATTTAAGAAGAAAGAACAATAATGCATAAAGCATTGATTATGAAACACTTTCCAACTGCAATGCAATTTTATTTAAACATCTCTAAATTGCGATACGTTTAGCGGTGATGTTTTTAAAATTATCACAATACTACAATAAGACGTCATCGAAACTTCATCGAAAACAAATGAACTTTATTCAAATGACTTCATTGAAATATAAATAGTCTGGCTCTCTATATAAAAGCAGTGAATCTTTCATTCATAAACATTTTTCGATGCTTTTTATCCAACGGCAATATTTTTAAAATTATCACAATACTATAATAATTTATTTTACTTAAAAATTTAAAACCATGGAGGTTAAAGTAATTTCTAACTCCATGTTTAAAACTTCATCGAAAAAGGCTATAACTATATTGCCACTATTCCAGAGCTAAATAATTTTGCGTTAAAGAAATGCAGCAATTCTTATACAACTCATGTTACAGCTTGGTGTGTTTACAATCTGCACACGTGAAAATTAGGTTCTAATGTAAAAATAATCATTGTTTGATGATCATTTAAACTCCAAAATATTGTAATTGCGTTGACGCAGTATATAGATGCACGGAAAAAAATAAAACACTAAAGTGGTTTTAGGATGGATGCAACACTAAATATAAATTAAAAAGAACTTTAAAAATCACGATTTTGACATAAGATGTATGCCATATTTTATTTTGAAGTGGGTCACATGATCACTTCATATAATATGGATAAAATTATTATTTTAATTTTTATTTAAATCACTACCGAACATATTTTGTTGAAATTTTTCTTATATAATTTATGGGATAATTTGAATATTTCCTAAAATTTTCGATACAGCTCCCCTTTGCAAATGGTAAATTAATTGAGATATTCTTTATGGATTTGCTCTTCTTTTCTTTCGACCCAGACCGTCCGATCTACCCGAAAGTTTAAAGTATCAGTTTGGGCTGCTGAGACAGTGCCATCCAATTTAGACCGAAACCCAATGGGGGAGGAACGAACGTACTTTCTTTCTCTGCCACCAACCTCTCGGAAGTACAATTAGACCCACATATCACATATTTAACGTGCCCGTACTCTGCTTAAATATGCACGCAATGTGTACATATGTTTTCAGTGCTTCAGGACACTACTGCATCATTGTGTGTACATTTCAGTGCATCATACTTTCTCAAGTTCATATATGTGTGTCAGTGATCCATGATACTAGTGCCTTCCTGTGAAGATTTTTCTCTGTGCATAGACTTTGTACCGTATTTTGGATTTAATCTCATGCAGAGGGGGATAATGTCGTACGGCGTGCACGACATTTTGTAATTTCAATTACGGATGCCAACCAAAATAATGAACTATCTAAATGCTGCAGAGGGAACCAATGACAACACATGCATACATAAACAGTGGTCATCCCCTTCTGCATCAACAAGGAATGGTAGATGTGGTAGGGAACCAAAGGGGGAAAGAAAAAAGCGCCCCAAAGCCGTATTCCAAAAAGTTCAGTCGACTTCAAATTTTCGAACGAGCTGACATCATGTTTCTTGGTTTTGTGAAAAAAGTGTATCGAATGTGAGCGATAAAATGGAAGCTTGATGCAGTTATGAGATGTGCAACAGTTTCATACATCATTGAGATTGCACGAATAAGTACTTAACACAAAAGAGTAGAAGTAAATCAACTTTCAATTTGTCACTAATTAGCACGGAAGGCACACATTTTTATCGATTATTCAAATAATGAACAATCAGTTCGTAAGAGTAGATTATATTAACGAGTTCTTAGATATTGAACTAAAAGAAATATTTTGAGTGTCGATTGCTTAAAAGAAACTGTTTTAAAAATATATGTCAATTTTATTATGTGTGTAAATATGTATTAATGAAATATTGTCAGTGTTATATGTCTTATAATAATAGATTTAATAATAGTATCATTACTCAAGATACAATGGATATCTATAACTTAAAATATTAAAATAAATTGATCAATTAAGTCAAGTGTATTTATTTATATTTTGTGTGTTCGTCTCTCCAGCTTGAGAACCTGGAGCTTACATGCTCCACCCCTAGCGACGGCATCATAGGTAAGTCCCATAGGGGTAATTTTGATAAGGACAATTTTACCTTATGACATACATCAATCTGACGTTAGAGAGTGGAGAATTCAGAGAGCTTATAATTCCGTTCCAGTAGCTCAACGGTAGAGCGTCGGCAGGCTAGTACGAAGATCCGTGGTTCAATTCTCAGCAGGAACATCAAGGTTCTTCACACCCACTATTTTCCCGGCCGTCCAAACAGTTGCCTTACACCTTTCTGGTAGGTCGGACGGTCTGGGTCTCAACAACACCCACTATTTTAGACACTAAGCACCATACGTCAAGGTTCTTTACAACCATAATTTAGACATTAAGTACCTTACCAAATTAAATTTATTTCAAAAAGTTGCAATTTAATTTTTAGGAGTGTTAAATTTTCTTTCTTTAACAGTCTTGAAATTGGTTTATAAAACATAAAATCAAAATACAAACATTTTGCGCGAAAAGTGACAAGATTCATAAAACTAAATTAAATTCATATTAGTTTTTTTTTAGTTTAAAAGTTATTGCACTTTTTCTCATATTATACTTCTCAATCATTTTGTTTCTATTTTTGTGCAAAATACGACGGCAAGATAATAATGTTTGCGCAAATATTATGAAGTATTTATGGCTGTTCTTAACTAGAAAACTGAAACTTCTGAATCCGCTTGTTGCCGCGAAACGCGCGATTACAGCTCCCCCTGCAGGGTGGGTTTCTTGGCAGAGCATTTCGGAGTTCTTTTCGCCAGTCATGTCCCGAACACGGAATGGTTCGTGATACCGAGTTGAGTTGCTCTTTGCTTCGGATAATATTTCATTATTCTAAAGAAAAATTTTAATTTTCTATGGTTATAAATTTATGGAAGATGCAAGCGGAATTTTTTCGAAAACATGTAATAAACAATATTTGAAATTTAAATTTAAACTTAAATATTCAAAAGAACTTAAAATTCATTGCTCAAAAGTATTTAAGTAATAAAATTATTAGAATGCATATCTAAATTAATTTTATTCATACCAATTTTCATTTCTAATACATTTTTAATTCATTTTGCGAAATATCAAGTTGAATGTGTATTGCTCATTATTATATTATAAGACTTTTCTCAATGGATTTCGAAACAGAAAATTGAATTCTATATGAACTATTGTTTGTTCAGTGAAAATTTTATAAACTAGAGTTCGGTATGGATAGTGCTGCCACCGTAGTAATCACGGGAAACAGTAGTAATCATTTCGATGATGATTATGGAGATCTGCTCACCGAGAATCCCGTATTGGGAATATTAATAGCTATTCTTCTCAGTGTTCTGTGTTTATTAACTGTGTTCGGGAATGCTGTAGTACTTCATGCCATTCGCACAGAGAGAAGGCTGCAAACAGTAAGTTAAAAAGTTGAATATTTTATAAGTAATAAAACATTATTTAATTTACTGGTAGTTATTTTATAATTATAATTCATTAATACCAATAAATTATATGCAAGTTGCATGTTTCCAATGTAACATTTTGTATCAGTCCACTTATTTCGCTCATAAACACAGGATAGACGAAAAAGGAATTGGTAACAAGAAAACTTGCTATGCGCCGCAATAATTAAGATATGCATGGTGACCAATAAATCCAGTGGCACTATGCAGCTGATTAAAATTGATATTTACTACAAATTTAAGAAAATTAAGAACAAGTTTTCAAGTTTTCTTGCTGCTGCTGTTATTTGTTTCAATTTGATGCTGATGAGTTCTTACGACTTCAAAACTGGCTTAACGGTACTGGCTGTATGACTGGTAACTTAAGCCATGCTCATTGGCGATTAATGTGACTATAAATACGACATGTTGTAATACTTAGTTACTGTAAAGCGCAGTATTAGTATTGTTTGAGCGTATTGTTCAACGTATAACTCAAAACATTTAAAACTTGCTGCAGTTCGTCTGCTTTAAGTACACACATATTTGCAAATTTTTTTTTAAGTCGCCATTTTCAAAACATAATCTGTATAAATATTACTACATTAGTGATTTAATGGTTACAATTAAATCCGTATACAATGAACTAATATATTTTCGCATACAGCAAACTGCAATTTTTTGGTTGTTGATTATACAACAATATTATAAACAATCTATTAGAAAAGGAAACCTTATTATATATGCAGAATTTAAACATTCCTGTTTTCAAGATAAGTTCCCAAGTCTAATACATGGATTTGAAAAGAACCGCAGGATATGTGAATTTTTCCACCATGGAAAATGACGCTTTTATAGTTTGATACACTTATTTGTTCTCGAAATGTCGTGATGACGAAGTCACAAATGTTGATATCTTAGGATGCATATCTAAATACATAACATCGCCTAAACACCTCAGGAGATTTTTAACCTCTAAATGGAAATACGGTATCATTTAAAAAGAAAGTTTATGAAATATAGTTTTCAATTTTTTTAAATATTAAACAAAAATTATATTTCAAAAACTTATCACAAAATATAAAACTGCTGCTTGTGAGAATAACACATGCTTTCTTTAAGTAAATATTAATTGTGTTATTCAAAAAGTTATGCTTTAAAATCAAAGATATTTAATACAATGAGATTTACAAATAATACATATATTAAGCTTTCGTAAATTAAATGGTGTGTTGCAATTTAATGTTTTCACCTGACTTGTTAATTTTTTTTATTTAGAAATAAGTTAAGGCTAAGTATAGTATTTCTATTGGGGCAGCAGATTACACAATTTTAATCAAAAACGTTTCAATGCGCAATTTTTTTACTGAGACACATATGAAAATCTCGTTCAAAGCTACTCATTTTGAGTAGTTTGCGATTTGCATAAAGTTGGACTTCTCTTCAAGGTAAATATTTTATCTATAGACAACAATATTCTTGGAGTAATTCCTAATGCGTATAGCTCAATAAATCCGTTGTGTACATCTTCTTTATATAACGACCTGTGTATGCTAGAAATTTCTAGTTTTCAAGAAATCACATTCGTTATTGAAGCGTGAGAGCGAAGTGACTAAGCATTTAACTTTGGAATTAGTTGTTCATATTTTTTTTTGTCAATTTGTTGTCAATTTGTTATCAATTTGTTGTCAATTTTTATTGTCAATTTGTTGTCAATTAGTTGCTGTCAATCAATCTGTCTTTCTGTCTGCATGCTTCTTTTTACGATAACTCCTTTAAAACTAAAAACTTGGATATATGGTGTAAATTAATGTTTTACAGACCGAGTTCGTTGCAGAATGATGTCATGATGCAGACCGAGTTCGATGCAGAATGATTAAATTTTGCGTGTACTTCGCCTTATTGGCTGATATAGTTTTTCTGAAAACTATTCTAAAATCTTAACGATCTTTCAATTTTTCTAAAACTTAAAAGGTGTTTTAAAAGTTTAGATATACGGTTGTAAAAGATGGTTTAGATTTCCAGTTCGTTGCAGAACGTGGTTGGATAAAAATTACGTGCTATATGGTCTATGGATTGTTACAGTTTCTACGATTTTAACGCCTCTAAAAACGATTTTTTAATTTGGATATGAGTTATAAAGTGATGCTTTACAGGTCGAGTTCGTTTCACAGGTCGATACGTTCGTATAAAAGTCGGTGTATGCGCCATCTCACCCCTTTACTGAAATACTTTGTCTGATGATGAATTCTTTAAACTTAATGGGATTTTTACTTTCCTTATATACATAATGTATAAGGACAGTATTGTGACGGGGTCAAAAATTCGAATTCGAGTTTTCGACGGGAGAGCACGTTTCAAGCATCCCTGATCACGAACAAGCATTTTTGAAGTGATGTCTGTGTGTGTGTATGTGTGTGTGTGTGTGTGTGTGTGTGTGTGTGTGTGTGTGTGTGTGTGTGTGTGAGAAAGTATGTGTGTGTGTGTGTGTGTCAGTGAGTCTGTGGAGACGATAACTGACGAACGAATAGGCCGATTCGAACGAAATTTGGTACAAAAATCACAATCCGTAAACACTGGAAGCCTATTGTTTTTATACGCAATCGAATGTTCAGAACCCCCCTAAATTTTCGAATGAAATTTTGAAAAAATCGTCAAAAAATCAAAACCACTAATAAAGTTACGCAAATAGATATTTCTTATGTAATTTTTCATTAGAAAACGATTGACATACATTTTAGAACGCTAACACGAACCGTTCTCGAGATATTGTACATTTTTAAAAAAAAAATATCAAAAAGTCATATAAAATAAAAAAAAATATTTCCTATTGATAAACATGTTCACTTTTCATATGTAATACCATACGATAAATTGGGTGACATCATTCTCGTGGATCTAGCTCGTTCCATTCATGAAAAAAGATACTCTGAGTAATACTTTTGTATTTGAACGCCAATAGTCATTTATCTGCTGTAAGAATAACTTATTTCTTAGTGCATAACGCTTGACGAGATTTTGGCGACGAATTTTGCGGAATGTCGCCAACTTGGCGACTTTTGAAATGTTGCCAAATTAACAAAAATCTCGCCAAATAGATAAAAATGACGCTAAATCAATGAAAATGACGACTGATTGTCCAAAATTCTATGTCTTGGAAAGAATATTAGTATCTACTATAAGAAAAACCTATTTTTTTAGTGTAAAAGTAGTAAATTCATTACATTATATAAGGAAAGTCATGTGTTGCCCACATCAGATTTTTTTTATTTGGATATATGATGTAAATTCATGATTTATACACAAACTTATTCGCTAAACGTACTCGAAAAATCTAATGTGGGCAGCATATGACTCTCACTACAGACTCAAATCCATTTTCTTTTTTTCCATAATTCATTAAATGCCGAAAATATCTCAACGCTGTGTATCTCAGCACTTTTACTCCTTATTTTTACTCACTTATTTTATACGAATGCAAGCTATAGGACAAAGTTCCAGTTTGGTTCCAGACAGTGTGCAAGATAAAATACAATAAAAAATATACAGATTAAGATATAATAAAATACATTAAAATGCTGTTGACAACAAATGATTTTCGAAAGCACCTCTAAATGAATAAATGCTTTAAATTAGAAAATATTTACAACAAATGATTTTTAAAAGCCATTTCCGATGAATAACAAACATCAAGATTATCGGAAAGCTGTTGTGTAGTACCACTCACGGTATGCACCACTCACGGTACTTTTCGATACAACTGTTTCAGATTCAGTTTAAAATGTCTATTTGACACATTTTTAGGAAACTCTGCATGATTCTTTTATTTAAGTATTCTATCGTAATTTCTTATGTTTTGAAATGAATATATTTTAGTGATGTCTCAATAAATACTGATTCAAATAAGTAAAGACAAGCTCAATCAAAATAAACTAAATTTTATTTTATTAAAGTTAACCAAAAATTGTATTTTAATTTGAGGAATAAGGAGTTACCAATGGCCAGATAAATTGCAATGACTACATTGCTGTGAATAACAAAGTAATAGTATTGGCTTATCAAGATTAAATTTAACTGACTACAGTCTTGTGGTTTACCCTATAGAAGGGTGCACGAGTATTTTTCCCATAGGGGTCTTTCTATTAGCTGAAGGTCTATAGTGTTCGAATGATTATCTCTCTGGTTTTCTGATATATCGAAGCCGGGTTTGAATCCCGGAAAGAATTTTGCTTAGGAACAAACTTGTATTATGTGAAATCCACTTTAATCTATAATACCCGGTAAATGTAGTTTTCTTGTACTCAAACAGTACACATAGCATCAAAATAATCCAATTCAGGCCAATTCGAAATCTGAAAGCTTCAATCAAAGACAATTGTTAAATTATTTATGTAGTAAGAAAACTTTTTTCTTCCTACAAGGTAGCAGGATTTATGTTTGCAGCAAAGCGACTAAGTGCATTTTTTACAGTATGGATTTTCACGCGTTCTGTCTAGATTCGGATATAGTGCTCCGTAAAGTCAATTGTTGTAAGTTTTATAGATTTTAACTGCTTAAATAACACTGTACTGTTATAGATTTTACCCTTTTCAGCTATTATAAGTTTTAAAGTTAACTATTGTTAGCTTTACATATTCTAGCTACTTGAATAACATTTTACTCTGATAAATTTTGCGCTTTTCAGCTATTGTAAGTTTTACAGATTTTAAGTGCTTAAATAACACTTTACTCTGATAGCTTTTACGCTTTTCAACTTTTGTACTTTTTAAAGTTAACTATTGTAAGTTTCACAGATTTTAACTGCTTAAATAACACTTTACTCTGATAGATTTTACGCTTTTCTACCATTAACTAAATGACTTAAATAGTACACAGTATAAACTGACAATCCATGTAACAGTTTTCGCTTGTAAATTAATAATAAAATATATTTACGTATCTGAAAGGAGATTATAGTAATGTGTTTTTAAAAATCCGACTCTCATATTATGATGAATATATATTATAAGATTCCCTGAATAGAAATTAACATTCCCCCTCAAATTTTTTGTGTGTGTCTCTAAGCGTGTTTAAGGGCACAGTATCTCTGGAAGAAACGGAGTTACTTCAATGATATTTCGTACGACTATTTCAATCGATGAACGTTGGCGGATTGTGTCCTGGATCTCAATGTAGGAGTAAGGCCTTAATTCTTTGAGCATTTTATAAGAAATTTATCTTTAATTTTTCTTATTTAAAATTGTATAGCATTTATACGATACTACGGCAGGTGTTTTTTTTTCAAGTTAGTGCACGTTTTAGAAGTAGGGTGAAAAATCTCAAATATGCTTATTTTTAAATCATTGGCATAATGGCGTACTTTTATCCATAACTAAATGAACTCCATTTGAATGACATGAATGAAAAGATTCCTTGGAATGAAATTGTATGAATTAAATACCATTAAATTCGGTAAGCTTATTTTAATCAGTAACAGCAAGGAGTCCAATGATTTTCAGCGATATTGAGGTATAGAAACGTGTACTTTGTGTTTTTTCCATAATATCTAAATTTTAATGAAATATTTATTAAGTGTTCATAACGTCATAAAATAGTTTTGTCAAAGTCTGTAATTAAATAATGTTCGTGAAACAGTACGTTTTCTATGCAAAGTATAGGAAAATAATAAACGCAATTAAATATTTAAATTGTAATTTCTTATACGTTATAAATTCACAACATAAAATTTAAAGGGTAGAAATATCTTTTGTACGCGTAACTCTCCATTGACTCTGGAAATTTTGCCTTTAAAAATGCTTCTTTCCGTGAATTTATATTTACCACACTTTTTACATAATGTAGTTTTACATACATTCGAGTGTACAACACTGTTTGACGACAGTATTGAGGCATATACAGGGTGTCCCAAAAAGATTGAAACGCGCTTTAATTCGTTACCAGTTGGAAATAAGTGGGCAATGCAAATTAAAAAATTGTTGAAAGTAAGGTAGGAAATAAGACTACGTTAATGAAATAGTCCTCCCATTCATTCTCAAAAAATTACAATTTTATTTTTATACGACCCCCTTAGACAAATTGGGTCATTCAGAATTTTTTTATTTTAGCAACAATATCATTAAGAAAACCGCATATCTGTATCTTTAAAATCAACTGAATTATGATAAAGGAAAAAAATCTGACTTATGCCACTTTTTCGTACCATGTGAAATGCTGTTTCCTCAGTGAAATTAGGGATCATAAACAAATTGACGATGAAAATTGTTTAGATCAAAAATACGTTAATATGTGTCAAAATTTTTTAATACAAATGCATCTAAATAAAGCATTACATAGACAGAGATCATATAAAGCAGTGGTACTCACTACGCGGTTGAGTATCCTATGTATGATCATCCAGTTTTATCTCTTTTGTGATATGTCACAAATTTACATTTCTAATTTGATATAGGGTCCCCATTCACAATGTTCAACTTTCAATTTAATATAACTCGCTCAAATTTAAAGATACAGATATGTGGTTTTTTTAATGATCTTGTCGCATTAAAAATAAAAATTTTCTAATTGACCAAATTTGTCTAAGGGGACGTATAAAAATTTAAAAAGTGTAATTTTTTAGAAATTAATAGGAGGACTATTTTATTAACGTAGTCTTATTTCCTAACTTACTTTTAACATTTTTGCAATTTATATTGTCCACTTATCTCTAACAGGTAAAGAATTAAAGAACGTTTCAATCTTTTTGGGACACCCTCTATACAAAGGGACTTTAACTTTGTAACCTGAACCCCTCTAGACAAATATCATATGACTGAGCTACTACGTGTACTCCGAATGGAAATTTTCACTGTGCTGAAGGCAAGGAGTGGTGTCTCAACTGATATTGTCTGAACAATTATACTAGTTCTTCATAGGGTCGTATAGATGACAGAAATGTAAATCTGCAATTTCTCCTTCCGAGGTCCTGGCCACGCCTATACCCTCCTAGATGCAATAATCATCCTAGATATATCCCAGTGAAATAAATCAATTTTCATACTCAAGAGCACCAAACAATCATTTTATCAATCTTCAAAGTTTGAAAATTTTAAAGATATCAAGGATATTTAAAATTATTTGGGTATAGCAGACAAGTTCACAAACATATTATCTGGCATTCTAATTATACGCTTAACACCATTCAACTTGCATGTACTCCAGCTTAAAATTAGCTAAAATGCATCCAGTAAGTTGCGAACTATTCGATAATAACAGTTTTAAAATGTAAAATAGTTTCAAAAGCTTGTAATACAGTAATTCGCTGTTTTTCACTTACTCTAATTAGGAAGATTATAAAAAAAATATACATGAAACTTTAGGGAAAAATTATTTAATCATTCTTCGGCGTAAAGAAAATCTGAAAAATATCTTGCAACCAACCATGTAAAAGTTGACTATGTGTGTCTAGACAGAGTCTTTCTGAAATGTTTACTTTTGGGTTGCAAAGGGCTGTTTGAAACAAAAAAAAATAATCTAAATTTATTGCTTGTACATTTTTGTTAATTTTTCACAATTATCAAAAAGTATGATCCTTATATTTTTACCAAATTCCATCCAGTACTATTACGGATATTAGTTTCTGCATCCTACTTACAATGGCAGCAGTTTTGAAGCATTTATAATTTAGAATATACTAAATATCTGTGAATTATGGATTTTTCTAATAGCAGTTTTTAATTAGCAAGTTAATCTGTCTTTGCCAGAACAGCAAAAACTGGACGTGATTGTTATCAACATCTTTCTTGTTATGTTTCTACTTTTCTGAGAATAAGTGCGGTTGCAAAAACATGAAATTGGATCAAAAAAGCTGGTCATCTTCAACGGTTGAACATTTTGGTTTCTGATTCTGATTTTTTGGGCAACCTTTGAATTTTTGTTTATTTTTGGTGGCATTATAGTTGACTGTTTTGTTAAGATTCAGCGCTATCCCTTGGCATATCTTATCAGCCTGAATCATGTCATAGTTCAATTGATTGTTATGACATTTTCCAGTTTCTAGCAAGCCCAATGCTCGAGATAAAGGCATTTCAAGGAATATTCTTACTAACATCGCATAATAGCCACGGTGGAATTCCAATTAAGTGAAACTTCTTATTATCGAGTTTTATTTATTCAACTGTGAAAACCAAAACCACGCATGAAAAGTCCCATGAAAATCGGGTGTTATGAATAATTTTAAAATTGTGTTGACTTACAGATCGTTGGTAGGATTTTTGTAAGAAATAACTCTCAAACTCAATGTAGTAAATTAGGTATTATGAGTAGTTGATAACTGCAACCAGAACTGAATTGATATGATATACATAACCAGGGTCGCTTCAGGTTGTAAAGAACTAATATGGACATTTAGAGAGTGCTCATTTCTGAATTAATATCTTCTTAAATGTGCCTTAAGCAGCATAAGGAAACATGCATAAAGAAATCTGACGATCACCTCTAGGATTGTTAACACTGAAGAAAATAATTTATGCATTTCCGAAAGAATTGTCTGCATTCTGCACCTTATTCTTAAAACATTCCACATTGTTTTCTAGTTATTTATTCCCATAAATCAGTTCAGCTACACAGTTCAATGTATGCAGTCAAATTACCACACACAGGGTTAAAGCAATTTAGTGGAATCCCGCAAAATTTCAAATGCGCATTTAACTGCTATGTTTTGCGAAACAGAGTTCATGTTATTCGAAACTAATGTCAAATTTTACTCAAGAATTATGTACCGCAGGCGTATTTAAAAATTAAATTAAAATTTCTGCGAAGTATACTCGGAAATCGTGGATGTATTTGCAGAATACAAGTACGAGTCTGAATTTCCAGACAATTAACACTTTAATAAAAGAATTAGTAAGTATGAAAAGGAAAATATAGAGCTTATAAATCTCTAGCAAATTTACAAGATCATAAAACAACTGATAGGTACAGTAAATAGTAATTTAATTTTTAACTACTTTACAGAATACAAAATTAGATTCTCAAGATCCTAATAAATTCACAATTCTTTTTTACTTGTATCACTCCAACACCCTCTTACTGAAATAAAACCAGAGCATATACCCTGTTTGGAAAGTTCTAGAAAGTTCTTAACTAATCTGCAAAATTAAATAAGTTTCCAGAATTCGTCATATATCGCCGAAATTTATTGACAAGAATATCGAATTTCTCGCCATGGTCAAGCGATCCGAGCCTTCAAATTATAACAATGGTTGTCTGTAAATGTCGTTTGTACTTGAGAACAGACAATATGCTATAAAAATATTTTTTTTATTTGAAACAATATTTTATTTTGGGGGTAACTATACAGAATAAAAGGAATTAAGAAGTTACGATTGTACTTAAGCACTATGTCTATATTTGTGTATTTTAATCAAAATTATTTTCTGGGACAACCTTTAATGTCAAATGGCTGTTAACAATTTTGTATGGTGTTAAATTTCTTATAAACAGTTTTAAACTATAGTGCATTTTGAAATAAATTATTGGAATATATAAAAGACATAAAACTTCCATATGAAACTCGTAAACTACGAAAAATTTATTCTCATAGAATAGTTATAAAAACTTTTACTTGATTTCATCCATACAAAAGAATGGAAATGCCGTAAAATGAGAAAGTAATATGATCAAGTGGGGGTAAAAAGAGAAGAGTTGGGACAAATAAAAATAGTGATGATATTTTCTTCTCATTATGAAGCAATTTCTACGCACCCTTGAATAAATAGTATAAATTTAGTGATAAACCCTCGTCCTCTTGATCTTGTAGATTGTGTTGATTGCGAAAACTAAAAGCATTGTGTATTTGCAAGTAATAACAGACTGCTCATATGATCACAGTCTTTTGGCATTCATTTAATTTTAAAAAATCACAATATAATAAATGGGAAATCATGAATTTAGAAATCATTAAATGTAAAACATAAGTTCTAAGCATGAAATTGAATTAAATTAAATATTAAAATAGTCGAAATTCCCCTCCCCCCCAAAACAGTTTCAAAGTTTAAAATAAATTCAAAATTTATAACTCCTTACAAGGTGAATGAGCAAACAATTCCATGGATTTCTTCTATCCTCTTCTAAGATAATCCAGGGTGCTAAAATTGTCTCCTCACCCCTTGAATTACCTCCGCGATTATTTTCTAGAACACCGCTCCGATCATATAAAAATGGCCTTATGTGATCGGGCTGGTAGAGCTGTGTTCGTATACCTGAAATACAAGAGATCCGGGTTATAATCGATTGACTGTCTCTAAGGCCCGGTTTACGAAAGAGATTAAATAAGGGCATTGTAGGAAATTCCTTCCCTGACAGAATATAAGTAATGTATCTGGTAGTATAGCTCAGCGAAATACTTAAAACCCAGGTTTAACTCACGATTAAGATTGATAACAAATTTAATATGATATGCCTAATCTATTATATGAAAAACTGATTGCCGTTTATTTATTCTCCTGTGCTACAAATGAAATGCAAAGAGAGGTATTACTCTATTACAACCAGAAATGTAGACGTTTAACTTTGCATGCGAAAGACATCGCGAATTAGGTAGTCGGACTCGAAGATATATTTTTGTGCAATCATGTAGTCTCTAATTTGGTTTTAAGTTATAGGCCATAGCTACTGTCTTCACTGCCGTAAAGGGCAGGTGGTATTAACTCTCACGCAGTTCCAGCCAGTGATCTAACAGTTCAACTTCCCATCTGAGAGATATATTGAAGTAAACAGTCATACCTGAAGATATCATTTGGTCCAACCTTTTGACCTTGGGTTTGTTTACTTATTGGCCGTAGAATCTGTTCTCCATTGAAGGCTACCGTATTTATAAAGGCCATGTAACAACAGCTTTCACGCAATTCCGGCAGTGCAATTCAGCAGTGCAATTTTCAATATGAAAGACATCTCGAATTATAAGTTGTACCTGAATATATCATTCAATCCAGCCATTTAATCTCGAGCTTGTGATTTACAAGTCGTGAGTTCTGTATGACACGACTCGATGTCCACTATACATCAGTGATGACAAAAATCAAATGTCAATAATGCCCTTACTAAAGTCTTGCAGAATGTATCATGCTTAGAAAACTAAAGTTATTAAAATGAAACTGGAAGTTATATGTGGAATGAAACTGAAAACATTGGGCGAAACGTTTATAATTAGACAGAATATTTTGTAATGAAAATGGTTAGAACTTATTTGAAAAATTGTCCGAATTTTAAGATTTTCATAACATAATGCCTACGAAGAAAATATATAATTCCCGGTACAGTGGTAGTAATATGGTAGTCTATGGAAGTTCTGGCTGTCTGACAATCTATAGTAGTGGTAGTAGTACAGTAGTCTATGGTAGTGATGGTAATCAATGTCTGAAATGATTGTTTGGACTTAGCTATCAATGTAATTTGTATTATAACAGTCTATATTAGCACAAAATAGCAAAATGCATCCAATGCTTCGACGTCACTAAGCTACTGCCAATTATAAAAAAGGAAACTTTTAAGTAAGTTAAACGAAATCGCAGAAAATTATTTAAAATATAACTTGATACTGAAAGTGCATAAAATATGCAAATACACATTTTTTTAATCTAATCCTGGGGACGATACAAGTGGATCTATGAAATATATGAAATATCGTTTTCGAATTATCGTTGAAATAAATCAGAATTTGTTAATTTGTAGACAGATCTACTTGTTCACCACATAATTTTATAACCATTTATAAACTATATACATTTTATGTTTTGAAATTGAATCTATATTTTATCCATGTCGCTGCCGAAAAAGATCATTTAACAGCTATAGCGTAAAACCTGTTAAGTGTAATGACAGAATCGTTTTGGACAACTGTTAGCAAGGTCTGTGTACATTTAGGTAAGGGTTAGATGTCTCTGGTGAATGCCACAAAGGAAAAAATATCCTACTGATGTTAGTAGCTATTTGCGCTTAATGAGATGAAGAAGCATAATGTGAGTCTCTAGCGATTATTTTCCCAAAAGAGGTTTTTGTTCTTAGTGTGCTATGTTTTTAGAAATATATATTTTGCATGGAATAAATAAATATATATTTCGATTATATATTTCGAAATATATATCGAGAAATATATATTTTGAAATATATATCGAGAAATATATATTTCGATTATCTATAAAAATGGATGACTATGTTCTATATCTAAAATGTCTGTGTATGATTATATCTATATATATAAATATGAATCTCTGCATTGATTTTCTGTAAATCTTTGAATTGAGGCATTTTGGGAAATTGTTATTTGCATTTCTTCTTCAATTGAATTTTTACCTCTTAATGCACGTTATAGCATAACAAATAATCAATCATATTATTATGCATATCTAAATACGGATGCGGTTAGTTCAGTTCCCCATGTCCGTAATCGTTCAGGATCATAAAAGTTATACCAGCACATAGGGAATAATTGGCAGACTATTTGAGCCATGCTTCATTTGTCAGAAAGAACAGTATAGGGATCCTTTAATTAATTAATTAATTAATTAAAAAGTATCTAAAAATAAGTCCGTTTGTTCAGGCCACCATGTTTGTAACATATTACTACGAATACAGAACAGAAAAAATTCTTATAATTTAAATATATGAGTCGCTTGAAATTGGCGATACATTTGGTAAAATATCGCGAACTTAGTGACTCCTAGACGAGTTCTAGAAACATCCAATTTTGTAGATTGGTCCATAACTTCACAACTTACGTGTTTTATCCGTAATATGGTGCATGAGCTTGTCATCATTCAATTGAGTTGTTGATTAATTAATATATATATATACCAGGTAGTTAGAATTAAAGTATCCCTGATCAGATCACTGTAAAGAAAAAAAATCAGTGGTCATAAGAACACCAAATCCTGTATGGTATGCATTTCAGAACTTGAGCAAACGAATGACGGAAAAAGAATTAGTTCCAAAAATGACTGATAGGGAGAGAGATGGTTCTGCGGACAGTCCATAGTAAAAACATCAATGAAGCGACTTCGCAGTCGTGATGCATATTACTTACGAATTGTAAGTGGTATAAGCATGCGGCAGATACTGACAATAGTCATAAACATCCAAATATCAATTTAATTAATGGATCTAGAACATGTTGCACATGAAACGCAGAAGGGACGAAGCTTGTAGAAAGACAAGTCATTGGCAGTGCTCAGAGTGTACACCGTATTGAAGAAGCAGAAACTAGTACCGCGTGACAGCGTGTTCGAGAGTTGCACGTAACTGATCTGTTGTGATGTTGCGTGTGTGCAAGATTACTAAAACCGTTAAACCTCCGATAAACCATGCTTTTAAAGCAACCCCACAGCCAAAAGTCACAAGGATTCAGATCTGGTGAATGGGGATGGCCGTAAAAATGGCAATGCGCAACGGATTACTCGATTCTGTAAAATGCCATCGTAACAGCTGCTGAACATGACGACCAATGCCGGGAGGTGCTCCATCTTGTTGGAATTTAGTAGAGCTGAGGCATCCCCGTTGTGGGAGATGAGGAGTAATGAAGTTCTGTAGCATGTCCCTGAAACGCTGTTCAATAACTTAAAATGCTTTTGGTTTCTCTAGATGGATTTCTTAAAAAAATAGGGACCAATCAGAAATCTTGCTGTAAATCCAATCCAAACGGTTATTTTGGAGGATGTAAGGGGATCTGTTGAAACTGGTGGGGATTTTTTATTGCCCAAGATGTGGCTATTTTGGGTGTTTACTGCTCTACATATAGAAAAATGTACCTCATCACTCCATAAAATGTCCCAGAGCCACTTGACGTCTACTTGCATGCGTGCAAGAAATATCAAAGCAAACATTTCACGGATGCATGTATCAGAACCTTGTAATACTTGGTGACGCTGGTTTATATACTGATAACTTTCTAAAGTTTGGGCAAACACTTCAGTACTGTTGCGTAGGTCAAATCCAATTGTCTAGCCGAGCACTACTGATGCCTACCCGAGCACCACTGATGCCTACTTTACAGTGACTGTTCCGCTCAACAACAGCCGTTGGAACCTCCGCCACTTGCGTTGCCACAGGTTTCCAGCCGCGTCTCAGTCAAACTGAGTGGCTTCTAGTCTCCTCGAAAGCTTGAACCATTCTTCGGAATCCACATGCTGTTAGAAAACCTGTACGCAACGATTTCAAACGTCTGTACTCGTGAACAGCGTTTTCTTCTTCATTCTTGTAAAACAACTTTAATAATATCCCAGTTTTTGTTCTACATACCCGTGGGTACGCAGAAAACTGATTTTTATGGCGAAGTGATGGATATTTGTGTAGCCTTGAGACAGAAAAATGCCCCAAATTTGTGCTACAACAGAGTGGTCATTCTCTCGGACTCAAGGGCAGCACTACAGGCTATGGATCAGGGGCTTGTCCAACCTCCGAGGAAATCCTTGAATGCCAAATTCTTTTGGAGAGAATGAAACTAGGGGTAAAGAAATTGCCTTACAATGGAGCCCCGGACATTGTGGCCTTTACGGAAACGACAAGGTCGATGAACTTGCAAAAAAGGTACAGAAATCTTTCAAAAGATATCTACAAATTGTTCCTTTCATTCTGCAAAACTATATATTCGCAAATTTTTGAAGCAAAAATGGAAAGAAGAACTTATGACGCGTGTCTGAAATAAGAGCTGGAGGGATATCTTGGAAAGGAAAATAGCAGACAAGCCTCGGGAAAAAGCAGTGGCCAATTTTGGGCTCGAAATTGGTCACGATTGCTTGGCGAGCCATCTTTATCGCATTGGTATTTTTTCCAGCCCAAATTGCCCACTTTGCGGGTTAAATGAAGAAATGGACAGGACCCACATCGGAAGGTGACCGTCCCTGCACGTATATTCTGAGGTGGAGAAGTATTGGAACGCTAGAAGCCAAATGATGAGATATTGACTTTTCACGTTATATGTTTCGAGTTCTGTTCTGTTTGTATAATGTCTGTCTTGTTCTCTGCCATTGGAAATAAAAAAAACTTTAATAATAAAGCAAGGTCAGGCAATGAGAGTTCCATAGCGATCGTTGAATGTTTTCACAAAGCTACAAAGCTTTGAACGTATTTTTATAGAAAATTATTTTTAAACAATTTGCAGAAAGCGACATCTTCTTTTGTTGATGCCGTATGAAATATTTGCAAAATACTTACCTAAATTTCATATATTCAAGGTTAATGACAGTTGATGGTCGCTTATACCACACACAATTCGTAATTAATATGCACCATGACTGCCAAGCCGTTTCATTGAATTATGTTGCTTTTACTAAGGACTTTTCGCAGCGCCATTTCATCCGCAATCGGTCATGTTAACTAATTTTTTAGCGTCATTCGTTTTCCCCATGTTCTGAAATATTACATACCACACAAATTTGACGGTCTTATGACCATTAGTCTTTTCTCTAGAGTTCTCTGAACACGGATACTTTAAATCGGTTTGACTCACGAAAATCATATGAGCACTTATGAAATGATTTGGCAAACTATTTGCAGTAAACTATTCAGCAATAAACACATTGCATGACGTACAATATGTCCTAAATCCTCAATGTTTAGCCTGCCTTAGAAGAAAGAACGTCTCTGCTTTAGATGAAACACTTCTTTCCCTTCCTCTTCAGACTAGAGATTCTCAAAATTTTTCGTTTTCCTAAAGTTAAACACACTGTTCAGGTGCATTGGGTGGCACTTCTCGGCCGTGCAAACAGTTACCTTACACCTTTCTGGTAGGTCGGACGGTCTGGGTCTCAACAACAACAACACTGTTTAGGTGCAATTTAATAAATTGGGATTGGTAAATTATTTAGGTTTTGTACTTTGAAAGTTAGATTTCTAACTGCATTTCGACGTCACTACACCTCTTAATGGAATCGTCACAGTTTTAAAACATTTATTTAAGCGTTATACTTGCAATCAGTAAATATCTATTTACGACTCTTGTGTGCATTTTAAATCGGAAAACATATTTGATGTATTTTTATGTATAAATATACTTAGTACGCGACCGATTGAAATTAGCGAATCATCAAGGTATCTTGATATGTAATTTGCGAAGCACTTGGCGGTAATACCTGGAAAAGGATTCAAATCCAGACCTTTTGATCTTCAGACCAATGTGGCAGAGAGGTAGAAATAGACGTCTTTGGATTCGTTCGAAGATAGGCTAAAGCCAATCAAATAATTAACAGTCTTGAAGACAAGTTCAACACCAAACAGCTTTCCACCAAGTAGGTAATATATATTTAGAAGTAGGTAAGTTAGGTAGAGAGATTCTAGGTTATGTTTTTGGAGAGAGTATTCATGGATCCTGTAATCTCCCTACTTTGAATGTATTAAAGAATACATTAAAGAATTAAATATGCCCCAAGTAGTTAAGAGGGATACTCTGCGGACTTGAAACAGTTTATAAAACAAAGCTTTATTCATATGTGTAAAAATTGTTTATTAAAAGAAAACAGATTAAATTTATAATAAATTATGAGAGAAAAAAACAAGTTTTAAATGTCTTTCCTTACACAACAGTGGCGCACATAAAAGTAGAAACAAAATTTTAATCACGTATGAAATTGAACGAAATTAATGGTGCAGGCAGATTGAATTCATACACTAATATATAAATGTTATCATTATACAAAGTTTATAATATTCAAAATTGGCGAAACTATTTTATCAGCCTACACCCTCATTTCGACAATTTTGCATAATTTCAATTTTGAATAATGGATAAGTGTGAGACCAGGAGACATTTATTGTAGTTTTCAGATTTATATGATATGTACTGCGAAAGAAAGCGCAGACTCGTAGACGCCATTTTACGACAGTCCTGGCCGGGAGGTCATGACGCCAATAAATTCAGTGCACATAAATTGCAGGTATGGTTGGGTCAGAAATATCCTTGGGACCAAGGCTTTTGTCTTGTGGAACAACCAATAGAGATATGGAGAGCGTATCTGAACCGCAGGCGAAATGATGTAGCAGCAAGGAGAAATTTTCAAGCTATTCAGTGAGATTGAAGGATGAATACTCCGCTGGTTTTCGTCAGTTGAGATGCATTCAATGAAGGATGACCGTCGAAGAGTGTTGTATTAACAAATAGGAGGCGACGATGTCCTAGAAGGTGCAGTGTTTTTTGAGTCTGAATTCAAACTTTGATCGCCCAAGACGCTGTGACTAAAAATTGGAGGCAATGGCCGCCTAAGAGTGTGCTTTGAAGGTCAATTGGAGGTTAGAATGTTCAAGACAACAAACAGAGGTATGTGCAAATCTGCAATATATAATAGGTCGAATATATGTTTCGGAGCAAATATAAAATCCTGGTCTCACACATGCATTTAATCCTCCTTAAGAGTGTATATAAAAGAAGTTTAATCGTAATCACAATATGTGTAATAAACAATGATTATTTTAAAATTTAAAATTGTAGAATTCAATTATGAAGTATGTTAATTAATGATTTGTATTAGGAACTCGTACAAAGAATTAATAGTGGGTTATTGCGGCCAAGATGTGCAATATCCTAATATATGATTCAAAATCACTAATAATAATTAAGAATGATAAATTCAATCCAAGATATTATTATATTTTTTGCATAAAATACAGTGCCTACTTAAAATGCATTTTCTACTTCTGTGATCCACTGTTGTGTAAGGCTGGACATTGAAAAGCCCTTTTTCTCGCAATTTATTTTTTACTTTTTAGTTTTCATTTTTATTAGCACTTTACAACACAGTTGAAATGTGTTTATGACTTTGTTCATTTTGTCTATCTGTCTGTCTGTCTGTATGACAGTCTGTCTGTCTGTCTGTCTGCCCGTTACCACGATAACTGCCGTAAAAAAGGATTTATGAAAATGAAATTTCAGTATGTTGTTCAGACGGTCTGTGGGACCTAAGGGAATATAAATAGATAATATCACCCAATTAGTTTTGGATTGAACCCGGGTTCAAAAAATGAAATACATTGAATCCTATGGGACATAATTTTTCAAACATTTTTTAGGCGGAATTAAAATTCACAAATTGCTTCGAAAGTTTTAGGAAATACTCAAATTGTCCCATAAAATATATAAAACAATTTTCAGCAAAATATATTAATTAGTTTTTAAAATAAAAATTAAAATAATAATTACACCCTTTACATGAAAAGATCACGTGACCATTACATGGAGAGATCAGATAACCCATTTCAAAATAAAATATGTCATCCATCTTGTGTCAAAATAGTGATTTTTAAAGTTCTGCTAATTCATATTTAGTGTTGCATCCGTCCTAAAACCGCACTATTTTTGCTTAAATTTTGTGCATCTACATACTGAAACAAGGCAATTACGATATAGTTGAGTTTAAATGATCATTCAACTTTGATTATTTCCACAACGAAGCCTAATTTTCACTTATGGAGAATGTAAATACCAAAAGATGTTCAATGAGCTGTATAAGAATTGCTGCATTTCTTTAACGCAAAATTATTTAGCTCATGGAGTCTGCAATATAGCTGATATGAATGAAACTTTCATTGACACAGAGAAGCAAACGGTATTTTCGATGAAGTTTTAAGCATAGAGTTAAATCACTTGTACCTCCATGGTTTAAGTTTTTAAATAAAATAAATTATTATAGTATTGTGATGAAAGAAAGGAATGGAAAAACGTTTATGAGTGAAATGCTGCTTTTATATAGAGAGCCAGGCGTGTTTTCGATGACGTCATTCGAACAAATTTATTTTCGATGAAGTTTTTTCAAATATAATAAATTATTGTAATATTATGATAATTTTAAAAAATATTGCAGAGGAATGTATCTCATTTTAGAGATGTTTAAACCAGGCAAATTATTTCAATGCCATCATTTGAATGAAGTTCATTTTTTTCGATGAAGTGTCAAGTTTTCAAATATAATAAATGAATGTAGCATTGTGAGAATTTTAAAAATATTACATGAATCGCGAGGAATGTATCGCATTTTAGAGATGTCTAGATAAAATTGCATTGAAATTGGAAAGTGTTTCATAATCAATGATTTATGCGCGATTAATTTTTCTTGTTTGATGTTAATTCAGTTCAAACGTATGCAGTATTTTCATGGTTTTAATGTAATCATTCAAATTTAAGTGAAGAATCAAATCGTTAGAACCGTAATAACATTCCATCTGAAGTAATTGAAGCGCAAATCGCAAAAAAAAAAAAAAAAAAAAAAAAAAGTGAGAAAAGGGCATACGCGTATTTATGACGTACAACGTAATATAATGACTTGAAATGTGATGGATGAAAATGTTTGGCGTGATAAAACCGTGTAGCGAGTTGCAGGTTTCTACGTTCCCTGAGAGCCGAGAAAGAGCTCGTCAATGATTTTGAACGAAGGAACAAACAAACGTAAAAAACATAACGGCGTGACGTAAGGACGTGAAAATGTAATAAAGAAAGATGTTCAGCGAGATAAAAATTTCCACCGAGTTTGAGTTCTCCGTATATCCTGAAAGCCAGGAACGCGCCTTTCAGAGATATGGAATGGAGAAACAGCGTCCAAGTTAATTTGAAGAGAAAAATGTCGGGAAAAGTTATCCCTTTCCTTCTCTTCTATCTGTGTAAAATTAAAAGTAATTTTTCATCAAATTATTTCACAAATTATTTCACAAAGAGAAAATGCAGCTTACAGTGCAAAGTTTAGTAGGCGGCTCATTTTCGGACTCGCACACAATATTTCTTGGAACTATATTGTTTGCTAAATTTTTTAAGCAGTGTTCTCTTTAGTTTTGACTAAGCAAACGCGGTGCGGGAAATTCCAGTACCTAAGGCATTCAGTGCGCTCCATTCTCAGCTCTGCCGAAACTGTCCTCGGGTTCACGCGGAGTACGGGCACGTTAAATATGCGGATCTGAAAATCCTTCTTAGAAGTTGCCGGTAGGGGAATGGAGGAACGCTCCCAGTGGATGTTGTCCAACTGGGTTCCAGTCTAAATTGATTGGCACTGTCCCGGCTTTCCAAACAAATACCTTACACGTTCGACTAAGTCAGATGGTTTGGGTCAAAAGAAAGGAACATTAAGCAAAACGCAATACTAGTATTACATTTAAGAAAATACACTCAAACCTATTTTTGTGCGATGGATAGGGACTGCATAAAAGAAAACGCATAAAAAAATCGCACAAAACTTCACGAGTACATATAAAAAATAATTTTCGCATTACAATTAAAAAGTATTTTTTATGCGGTAAATAGGGACCGCATAAAAAAAGTCTCAAGTAGAAAATAACTCAAAACCTTACGAAATAACTAGGAAACCTTACGAAATAATTGCTTTTGTAAACGAAATCAAGACACGAGGCTTGGCAGCTACTTGGAATCTCGCCAAACCTTTTGGAATCTGATTTAGAAAATACACATGCGAACATTTTTAAATATTTTATTTACATATGTACTTATCTTACACATACAAAACTTTTCAAAACGTATAACCATTATCCTTCGTAGTCTGCCAACACGCGAACTTTCCTGTGGTAAACTGGTTCAAAATCGCTTTCGTCACTTGAAGATACTACTTCGCACTCGTTTAGAGTTGACTTTTTTCAGTTACCATGTAGTCGCTGATCAGTTTTTGCGACGACTGTTGTTTCACTAGACGCTTGTATATGTCTCGGTAGCTAGATATACAAGATTGAAGCTCCTTTTGGAATTTTGAAGTTCTTTCAAAATTGGCATCGAAAAACTAAATGGCCGATCAAACCTACTAATTTTTTTTTATTGATAACTTCGTCAATTATATTCCAATTTGATTGAAATTTTCATATACCGCACAAAAAAAATCGCACAAAAAAATCGCACAAATAAAAAATCGCACAAAAAAAGACCGCACAAAAACAGGTTTGAGTGTATAACATTTTGCCATTTTAAGTTTAAATGAAAATCTGATGTATTTTGGGGTGAATAAAAATTATTTATCATAATTTCATAATGGCTGAAACAACATGATCACCCCCCCCCCCAGTTATCCTTACTACAAGCCCAATTACAATCTATAAAATATAAGCACATTACTCATGAACTATTCATATCAGATTAGAAAATGTTTATTAAACGTCAAATCAACTCGCTACAAGAGAATGAAAAAGCAAAATTTAATCTTTAGCTTCATCAGGAAACAATCACTATACGCGCTAATTGTAAGGCATTATGTCCCCCTTCTACTTACGCATATATCCTCAAATAAACAAAAATGATTAGTTATTGATGTGGTTGGTGTTCGTAGAGTTTGTACATTAAGTAATTCTCTATGTCGACATTCCAACCACGCCATAATAATTTCTTTATACTTTCACTAAAGAAAGAAGAATTTTCTCTACTAAAAGTGTGATAAAACTTTTGTCGCGGCTAAGAAGAGCAGAAAAATCTAACGCAGCGATAACGGGATTCATTTAAAAGTAAAACGTTTGGTAGGAAGAAAACTTTGTGAAGTATTTTTAGCATCGGAATATTTAAAAGTCTAACTACATGCAAATAAATTTGTCTTCCAGCATTCTGGAGACTTAAAATAGATTTTCGGCATATTTCTTTCTTTGCACAAAAAATATAGTTTAACACGTTTCGCTCATGCTATGTATTAGATCATTTATAAAATTAGAGCATATATTTCTCTATTATAATATATATACATTTATAAAATATATATTGTATGTTGCAACAAGAGGATTGCAAAAGTGTCTTGTAATATATATGTAGTCGGTAGAGCAAATATTGAGAACACGATGTATAAGATTTTTCAATCAAAATAAGTGTAAAGTTTTTATCGCATTTACCCAGGATCATACCGTGGAGTTTTGTAGTAGCCAGCCGATGCTATCTTGATGAAACTACTGGAACAAGATTGCAAATTGTTCTTGTTGAAGTAAACGATTAATTCCCTTCCCTATGAAGTCATATAGGTTTGAACTGCCGATCTGAATGACCACTTTTGTATTCTCTCTCTTTCTTTTTTATCCAAGCTAGTATCCTGTATGATTGTGATGTTAAACCTACCGCCAAAATTCTTAGGGTTCAATGACAAATCGCATTTGGGTCTCTATCAGCCCCTCATAACCACTTCCTCCAACCTGCATGGTGATTCCGTTCGAGCGCCGTTGTACAGTTCTTACTGTCCCAACCAGAGATCGATCCACTGGAATGTACTAGTCGGCCGACACTTACTCAATTGAACGACTGGGAATCTAACTTCTTCTCGTCAAAGTGGCACATACATATGATTAAATAAGTTTGAATCGACTAAATAATGCGTTTTGGGACCTTTATGTAAAAACCAATTACGCTGTTGTTTATCACATTTATTACATGCAAAATATGAAATGCATGTTTAAAACATTAGGATACACTGAGAGTCATAAGATGTTTAAACCAGTGGGGTCTTCAAAGGGGGGATGCCACGAAAATTTAATATTTTATTTTTGTATTCTTCTCTTAAGACAAAGTTTATTACACAAAAAAAAGAAGCAAGCTTAGAACTGATGAAAGAATTTAATTCATTTAAGGTTGCGAGCCTACGATATTTTTACGGCTCTCTATATACAGGATGTCCCAAAAACATTGACCTCGATTTTTATACCTTAAATATTGATTTTAGACATATGTATATAATAAATTATAAAGTTGCGTAAAAAAGATTCAGAATTTTATGAAATCGATTAAAATTTTCAAGGGAATTAAATTTTAAGAAATACAAAATTTAAATTTTTATACGGCCCCGTACAAAAGCATTTCCAATGAGTAAAATGTGACCCATACACTAATAAGGTGATGTATAAATTTCAGCATTTTATCATAAAAAATCCCAGAGGTATGAAAAGACAAAAATGCTGACTTAAACTAGTTTTCGATGCATCGACATGGGTTCTCAGAGGGGAAAAATCATGTCGGCAAATCGCGTTTCAGGGGTCATACACAAATTACGAAAGAAAACAATGATTACATAGATAAATAATAATTTTGCTATTTATTGTTACAAAAGTATCTACACTGTGTAGAAATAATAACTTTACATAGAGAACAAAGCTTATTCAAAATGTTTTCCATCTATGCCAAAGATCCATTAATGATAAGAGGCAGATATTATTTGCCTATGATGCATTTCTGCGTAGCGTCATTTGGACTCTTGCTGTAAACATTTACATTTTAATTTGTGATTAATCCCTCACCAATTTTGTCTAAACATATCTCTAGTACTTTTTATGATAAAATGCTGAAATTTTGTACATCACCTTATTAGTGTGTGGGGCATATTTTACTCATTGGGAAATGTTTTTCACGGGGGCGGTATAAAAATTTAAATTTTGTATTTCTTCAAATTCATTCCCCGAAAATTTTTATCGATTTCATAAAATTGTGTCCTTTTTTACGCAACTTTGTAATATATTATATGTGTCTAAGATCAATATTTAAGGAATAAAAGCGGAGGTCAAAGTTTTTGGGATACCCTGTATATTGGAGCTTCGTGCTACTTATATTTTGCGTCTTAGTTTGCAATCTAAAATATTTGAAAACCACTAGTTTAGAAAACATTCATAATCCCATAGAATATAAATAGAAATATAATTGTTTCAGCTGGATGAATGAAGCGTGCTCTTGCCAGCTGTAAATCGACTGTTTAAATGGTCATTGGAAATTTATTTATTTAAAATAAACAACACATAGGTAAATAAGCACATCGGTAATAAACAGCACATGGGTCACTCATAAACATCACATGGGTATTTTAATCCAACTAATTTGGAACATTGAATAACTGGGGGCGGAATAATATCTCATTTACTTTTTTTTTTATAAGGACTCTGCTCTTCTGACAACTATTTACAAATTCACGAGAATAACGACAAACAGGTTGTTATCCTGTATGTGAAATAGAAGAATGTAAGATTCACTTTAATAACATATGGAAAGATAATAGCCTCAGTAACTGAATGATTAGAATATAGCTTGGACAGCCTGAAATCGGGGGTACGATTACACAAATATTTTGCAACACAAAGGATTTCCCAAGTACATATGTATCGATTTGTCACAGTCTTTATATAACTACAAAAATCGTAGTAAAATTGCAACTAAATATTTCCAAATAGTGTTCTCAACTTCGTAAAGTCATTGGATTATATAAATGTAACAATCTGGAGTGAATATTCCGCCGTTACATTGAATAATTCTCATTAACCTTTTACTTATGGGTGGGACAGCGTCAATCCGAAACGAAGAACCTCTCAAAAAGACAGGTATTTGACATACCCTATCCCAAACAGTTCGGTCCCCCTTCGCAGGCATTGGCATCCATGGACGCCTATGTCTGCAAAGGGGGATCGAACTGTTTGGAATAGGGTATGTCAAATACCTGTCTTTTTAAGAGATTATTCATTTGGAATTGAGGCAGTCCCAAAAAGTTAATGAAGCAGATAGATTAATGATGTCATTTTGTTGCATTTATTAAAACTTATTGAAAAGTGTGATTAAAAATGATATAATAATTATGTTGATGAGATATGTTTAAAATAACGGAAAATAAAAACTGTAGAAAGTAAGTATGTGGGTCTTTTATTGATTGTAAACAGCACACTATTGCCGTATTCTTTTTATCTTGATTGCTCATTACCGCAAAATAATCGAAATTGTTTTCCAATGAAATAAAAAATTACGCATTCTTTTATAAACAAGATATTTTTCCTTTTTTGTTTATATTCTAAATTCGGTTTTATATTTCTCTTATGGAATGTTTTAAATATGAAGTTGTTATCATCCATAAATTAACAAAAAATGTTACATGTAACACTTGATTTTTTTCTGCAGAGCAAAGTTGATATTATTCCCTGAGTTGAAATTATTTTGCAAGGAACAATATATAAAATGGCAATTTATTTTACATCGCATCACATTTTTATAATAGTTGCAGCTTTATTTTTGCTAATATATAATTCTCCCACCGTCGTAAATGAATCTCTATTGGTTACAAGGGCTTATCTTCTACGAAGGATAGTCTTTTGACAGTAAAGTGATTTTCGATACAATTTTAGACAGTTATAGGAAGCTCCGTGATCTTAACTTAGCACTTTTCAACAAATAATAGTTCCAATAATATAAATAATTGTGAGATTAAATATATGTTCCATTAACGACGATTTTTCTTCAAGAAATATTATTAGTCATATTTAGATTCTTTTTTTATATAAATTTTAGTCTCTGTTGGGCATAATTAAGGATATTAAAACTTGCAGAAATGTATTCCAACTGCTAACACTTCAACATAATTACACATACGAGGTGTTCTAAAAATCGAAATACAAAATATGCAGCCATATAAATAAAAAAATCGATAATAATAATAATATTATAAAAATTATGTTGATGATGATAATGATGATAATGATGATAATTATGATAATGGTATAAAAATTGCAAATTGCTAGTATTTCATAAAGTTTATCACTGCGATCGCCAAATTGTTGCTAAATTTCTCACCAAGGTACTCATAGGCAAGCAGATGGTGATAAAAGGTTTTCTTCTATAATATTAATCGATGATTTAATTTCTAATCAATATGCCTGCTCTTATAAATGAAACTAGCTAAATCCACCAAAATGAAGTTAGAAATTTGTCTCATAATATTGTATCTGGATAATCAACTAATTTAAATATACTTACTTCTTTTATAATAATAAACTTCCCAATTTCCCAAGACGCCATGCTATTGCAGCTTTTTAGCTGGAAATGGGGCATAACTACATGGTTAAATATTTATTGAGATTTAATTTCTCCCTAACTTCGTGGTATATAGCTCCAACTTCGTGATACTATATGGCACTAGAGTTGTTATGGATGTAAACCATCTTACGTACTGCCCGGTTTTTGCTGAAAATATTTATAGAAGATATTGGCGAGCTAGGAAGATAATACAGGCCCTACAATCTGATTGAAGTTTAGGGTCTACATTTTACTTTTAAATTTCTTTTCATTCTTAAATGTTATGTTCTTAGTTTTAGTGTAATTTTTTCTTTTGTTGTCTCTACTGTGGTGTTTGTTCTTTATGTTTTTACACATTAGTGTCAAGTACTACTACTAAAAATAAAAAAAAATCTTCTTTTGTAATTTATGTTATTTCTTTCTGAAGAATTTATTTGAAAAATGTGCAATATCTCGAGAACGGTTTATGATGGCGTTTTAAAATGTATGCATTCCGTTTTGTATTGAAAAATTACATATGAAATTATTATTTATTTAATATTATGGAATGTCCTGATTTTTCATTCAAAAATTGAAGTGGGGGTCTGCAGGCCATTCAATCGCGATTAAAATCAGTAGAGTTCAACTATTCACTGATTATAATTATTGTACCAAATATTTTTCAAAACGCCCCATTCGTTCGTGATATATCGTTTCCCCCCACATACACATACATACAGAAATACATACATACATACGCACACACATACAAATTAACATCACTTCAAAACTTTCGATTCGTGTTCAGGTATGTTTGAAACATGTTCTTCCGTAAAAACTCGAATTCAAATTTTCGACCCATCAAAATACTTTCCGTATATATGTATTATACTATGTATGTTGGGAAAATAATATATTTTGAATATATTACCTGCAATCAATCCAAACTAGTTATTTCCGTGCATAGAACGAAATTCAATAATTCCCTTCTTACCGCAGAGTTTTATTCCTTTTTAAATATTTACTAGTCAGATTCGTGTATTTCAATAGAAGTCTTTGGTAATAGGGATGGGGGGATGCATTAAACAATGCAAACTAATGGTTTCTTTTGTGAAGTTCTTTGTTTTCCAAATCGTTTGTAATATATACTATAAATAAAGTATGGATGTGATCTAGATTCAAATCGCAAAAGCAAGTACGTGTCTATTTATTTTTTATTATAAAGAAACCCTAAGGAAAGAGCCTCAGATGCTCTTGGGATTACTTATAAAGTCTGATATACTTTCATAAACTGAAGGAAGGATATTAAATATTAATAACTATAAAAAAAACTCCAAAACGTTTAGTTCTCTAAGGGAATGTTTTGATGTCTGGTTCCGTCAAACAAGAATAAAATTGTTTGGCAAATATTTAAGACTTCTGTTAAAAATGAAAAATAATATGGTTCTCATCATATATTTTGCAATTGATGTAAGGTTACGTGAGGTTATCAGAGACAAACCACCTGCATTGAACTGTAGAACACAAATTCCAGAAATGGAAAGAGGTTTGATACTGAATGCCAAAAGCTGTAATTCACTTTGTCGTCAAGAAACGTTGCACAGGGTGCACTACAAGAAGGTGGAACTATAATGTCGCCCTGATAACAGGGCATGCCTGCATTGTTTGCTTAAAACAGGATACGGTTGCCTTATGACACACCTGTGCCGCATTGGTATTTTGGAAAATCCTTCCTAACCGCTTTGTAACGCATCTGAATCTATGAACAAACCTCATTTGTTTTATTGTGGAACACTCCATGGTGATTCCGTGGCTTCTCATAAGGCAAGAAAACACTCAGGGCAATAGCCTTTGGTTATCTTTGCGTTTTTTCCCTTGCTGTATGGTACCGTTTGTATTTTTTATTGTGTTTTTGTGCCCTAACCATTGAAAATTAAAAAAAAATCTGATATGGACAGCACATAACTGCCCTTACATAATGCAATAAATATGAACCTTTTCGATTTGCAAGATAACATTTCGGGCAGTAGCCTTCGGCTATCCTTCAATTTCTTTGTTTCTTTTTCCTTCTTTCTGTATGTTCCTTTTGTATTTTTATTTTTTTTTTGCGCCCTAACTATAGAAAATCTAGAAAAAGTCTGATGTGGACAGCACATGACCCTCTTCACATAACATAAACAATTTACTTTTTTCACAGCGAGAAAATGATGTTCATGTTGATGTATGGCATACTGTGTTTGACTTTGAATTGTACACACGTCGCTGTTCGGGATGACAACATTTTATACTGTTTTGAAGTACCCAATTAAGTTATATCTCATGCAAATCTAGCTTGACAATGGTCAGTATTTACAAAATCCGCAATAAGCAATATAGTCCATACATTAAAATATTTTAATAAGTAATTCACCAATTTGGCTTCATTTTCGTTTATTTGACGTTTTTTTTTTTACAATTTAGGCATTGTTTTTTGTCAATTTAGCACCATTAAAAATAGTCGTGAAATCAGCCATATTTCGCCAAATTAGCCACAAAAATCGACACATTTATCGCCAAGCATTACAGAAAGACGGAAAGGAGGGTTTTGCTTATAAATCAATAAATGACTATTAGCGAATTATTGGACGTCAAAATACACAATTATTGCACAGCATCTTCTCTCGTGAATAGAAGAAACTAAATCTACGAGAATAATTTTAACAAATTTGTCTCATAACATTGTATATGAAAAGGATACATATTTTACGGCAGTTAATACATTTTTAATTTTATATATTTACTTTCCCTACATACATAGTATTTTAAACAGAGAAAGTATTGTGACGGGGTATAAAATCCGAATTCCAGTAGCGTAAAAATTTTTAACTATTTCATGTCGATATATTTATCACATTAAAATATTCTAGTTTTTGTTTATTTTTTCAAAATTCTTCACACTGGCTAGTTACTCCAAGAGGTAATAATGAACACAAAACTGCACTCTTAAAATAGAAATACTTCTTTAGTGACTGCAAAAACAGTTAATTAAAAGTATCAAACTACTTCAAAGACGAAACGAACCCTTCTTTGTTAGAATAAATAAGAGAGAGCGACAACCAGTGCAGCAAAATTCAGATATCAATTAATTTAGAAATGGTCAATATTTTTAATTCACTGTTTAAGACAGTGGGTCCCATACTTTTATATCCAAGGACTCCTTAGAAATGTAAAATGAATAATAGTATTTCCTTTCAAAAGAAATGTTGCGTAAAAAGTGACTCCAAATTTAACATTATTTAACATACATATATTTTTATCTAGTCATAATTTTAAATAAAATTGCTCATACACGTAATGGCCCACATTCAATCTTAGGTCATGATTTTGCGATTTTTACCGCTCTTCAATGAGGGGTAGACGCTTAGATGGCAAACAGTGCAAATATATACTCAATACTCAATTCATCCATACTAAAATACTCAGTTATATTACTTATACTCATTTCATCCATACTCAATATTTTCAGTTATATTACTTATACGCAATTCATCCATACTCAATATACTCGGTTATATTACTTATACTCAATTCGTTCACACTCAGTATACTCAGTTATATTACTTATATTCAATTCATCCATACTCAATATATTCAGTTATATTACTTGTACTCAATTCATCGTTACTCAGTATACTCAGTTAAATTACTTATACTCAATTCATCCACGCTCAATACACTCAGTTACATTACTTATACTCAATTCATCCATTTAAATACACTTTAAGACAATTAGGAGTGCAGTTTAAAAATAATAATTTACTGTCAGATATATTTTCCATAAAATCAGATCAAACGTTTTAATTGACTCAAATATATGCTTTTTTGGTGTTGATTTATAAATGTTTTATTTTGAGACTATTTTGTTGTCTGTTTGTGGAAATATAACTCTCCCAGAATTTGTTAAATGTCAGTGCATGATTCAGCGTTTCCTAATTCTAACTATTCTCTATTTTTAGAAATAATTTGCCTGCAGCTACCAATTAATGAAGCAAATTATTTAGGATAAGAAAATCCCTAAGGACACTATTTCGGGATTCATTACTACTGACATTCTCTTAACCTCTCGAACTTCCCCTTCTCTAGTATTGCAAAGGCTTATTTAAAATATATCCTAACTTTAAATTCAGGCCACATCAATTAAACTATTTGTTTTAATTGACCTTACATAATTGAATCATTCAAATCTCTATTTACGGAAAGTGCTGTTTTAATTCCGAAAACTATTTGTTGAACAGATATTTGAATTTAGAAGTTTTCATGTGTTAATCTTTGATTATTATAATGGGTCATTTTGCGAATTATATTTAACGTTTGTTCATTTGATGTTATGTACTATAAGAATAATTATTTCTGTAAATCAATGGTTCTATTTTTATAACTCTAGAACGTGTCTTTTGAACTATAAACTTGTCTTTGATTCTCGTGTAGTTTCTTAACTCAATTCGATTATTATAAATAGGGCATTTTTGGGAATTATGTTTAACGAGTGTTCATTTGAGTTTCATTATGTTTATGCATAAAAAGAATTATTTCTGTGTATCAATATGTTCAATTGTTATAACTCTAGAACGTGTCTTATTGAACTATAAACTATGAACTTGGTCTTTGATTCTTATGCAGTTTGCTATCTCAATTCAATGCCAGTTGCGTGATATATAAAATGTGTCAGTCACTGCAGAAGTTTATAAATTACGGCTCTTATCCAATTTCTAGATGGTGCTGCAATTAACAGCCGTTAGAGGCATCCTGAACTCAATTTTTATGAATTTTAATACTAGATCGATAGTAAAATGGAATTTGTGAGTCTCTAAAAACATCCGAATATAGTAATTTATATAAATTTTCTTAATTACACTGCAGGTACTGGCTATTCTAAACTGAAGAGCGCATAAAAAGTACGAAACTTGTACATGGATGGTGATATAAGCAATGTGAGCACGGTGCTAACCGACTTATGAACTACCAATATTAGCTTTCAATATTTGATATCACCAATATTAGCATTCACTAATATTAGCTTCCACCAATATTAGCTTCCACCAATATTAGCTTCCACCAATATCAGCTATCACCGATATTAACTTCCACTAATATTAGCTTTCACCAATATTAGCTTTCACCAATATTAGCTTCCACCAATATTAGCGTTCATCAGTAATAGCTTCCATCAGTATTAGTTTCCACCAATATTAGCTTTCATCAGTATTAGCTTTCATCAGTATTAGCTTCCATCAGAATTAGCTTCCAATATTAGCTTTCACCAATATTAACTTCCACCAATATTAGCTTCCATCAGTATTAGCTTCCACCAATATTAGCTTTGGCCAATATTAGCTTTGACCAGTATTAGCTTCCACCAATATTAGCTTTCATCAGTATTAGCTTCCATCAGTTCACCAATATTAGCTTCCACCAATATTAGCTTTCATCAGTATTAGCTTCCATCAGTATTAGCTTCCACCAATATTAGCTTTCACCAATATTAGCTTCCACCAATATTAACTTCCACCAATATTTACTTCCACCAGTATTAGCTTCCATCAGTATTAGCTTCCATCAGTATTAGCTTACACCAATATTAGCTTTCACCAATATTAGCTTTCACCAATATTAGCTTTCACCAATATTAGCTTCCACCAATATTAGCTTTTATCAGTATTAGCTTCCATCAGTATTAGTTTCCCCCAATATTAGCTTTCACCAGTATTAGCTTCCACCAATATTAGCTATTGAATTGAGAGCATGTTATATGATATAACGACATTTTCTTCCATTTTTTCAAAATTTGTCACCCTAGAGCTTTTCTGAAAAAAATTAACAGACGTTTTTGATGTTTTGACATTTTTGTATTTGACGCTTTTCTGAGAAACAATAGTTGTTCCATTTTAAAAGAAATCCCATGTGAGTATACTCGTGTCATAAGCTTTGTGGCAATGTCGAGAAAGAAAAGATATAGACAGGATAAAAAGCACATTTGCTGACATAAAGTAGCAGCAGAGAATCTTTCCGTCTTACTCTTGGGTAAAACTTGGCCTTTTGTTCTGCTGGATGTATCCAGGGATATCAAAATAGCTCTGGACGCAAGTGGTATTTATGTAACTGAAATAGGAAGACAAGTAAGGGATTTTCTTTTCGACTATATCGATATATTTACTTTCCCGACTATGTAATATATAGTATAGGGAAAGTATTGTTTTCAAGAAAATTTTTGAATTCAAGATTTTAACCCCAAAATCTGTTTTAGGACCTCCTGAACTTTCGGAGTGATGTCCGTCTGTTTGTCTATCTGTCTGTATATCTGTGGTTGATTTCATGTGTACGTGATATCTCCCATAAATTTTAATGGATTTCCACGAATCTTTATATCTTGCTTTATTATAAAAAAAATCTAGAACTGGATATATTTTGTTAAAATTCGATCGAAGACTTAGAAATGTATTCAAAATTTTATTTATTTTTAACATGGCAGCATGGAACAAAATTTGACATAATCATGCATAAAAGGGGTTATTAATGGCACAGTGATCACGACGGTTATTAGTTTCAATCATTGTTATGAAAATAACCGCGATGCAATTTTTGTGTTTGTGACGTCATTAGCCCTCTCGGTGGAAGGGACAAGTTACCTCCATGGGGGTACTTTGTTAAATATAGTACAAAACGAAAGATTCTTTTTCAAGCCCTTTAAAGTGAAGGTTAACACGCTATAAATGTAATCTATTGGATCAATACCTATTTCAAATATTTACTTGTAAAATTTGAAAAAAAAAGCCCATAAACTACTTAAAAGCGGATTCTAGTATGAAAAAGCCGAGTTGAGCTACACACCAGTAAATTCAGTTAATTTTTTTTTTGCTGAGAACTAATTAATTATACTAAGTTTTTGTTTGTGTCGCTCTAATTTTCATGTACAGTATTTAAAAAAAACTATCGTGATTTTTTTTTTTTAGTGGTTAAGAAAATATCAATTACTGAAAAAACTTTGTTAATGTATATTTTTGATGTCTGTCGAATTATAAATAAATTAAGAAGCTAATATCTCTATCTGCATCTTTATCTCTATCTATATCTCTATCTAAATCTCTATCTCTATCTAAATCTCTATCTCTATCTCTATATCTCTGTCTAACTCTATATCTCTCTAAATCTATATCTCTATCTAAAATATAATATCAACATTGAAAATGTATACTATATTCTGGATCATGTTCAAAGAAAACTAAATCATTTTTTAAATTTGAAATTTTTGGATGCTTATTCTGCTTCACCTAATAATACTGCAAAGAAAACTATTCATATTTTTGAGTCAAAATAAAAAGAGGTGTTCCTCTCAACAAATTATTTATTTAAAGCTGACATTCTTTAACAATAAATATACATAAAATGTATCCACAGTTTCAAACATTCTTATTGCTATGCATTAATATTAGCATTTCGTTTTGGTAGAGCAGTTTCAATGTGATGACGTAAACGATGAAACTTGTCGAAACCCATCTTTTCTTATCATTTATGATTTCACTAAAATTTTTTCATAATCGAACAATAAATGTAAAACACCGTGCCGTACACTGTACGAATGCATTGACGCATGAGCACTGCAGATTCCTAGAAAATGCCTAGCTTTTGTTTTGCATGAATCACTTACTTTAATATACTTCACTATATATACAAATATATATAGTTAGTTAGTTTCACCCATAGCCACCTTTATCAAAAATATATGTTCTTTCCTCCGAATAAACAACCATCCCAACTCAAAAATGACCGCTAGGTGGTGGTAGTTATTCTCTAAAATAGTTTTTTTTTTCCTTTGAGTACGTGTTTTACCTTGGAGGATTCGATAAATTTATTTAATTTTGATCTTGTTTTCAAATTTTTTTACTTTGATGTTCTTGTATTTTTAAATTGTAATATCTAGTTTTTACTATGGTTTATTGTGTAATGCCCTTTCCTATATCAAATAGTAGAAAAGACTGTATAAGTCGTTTTGAATTTCCCTCGGAAGTCAATCATAGTTAGAAATGGATTAAAATAGATACTTTTTAAAGAAAGCTTGTATATGTGTATAATTTCGGCACACATATTATTGTCAACATTCCTAGGTTAAAGTGTAAACATTTTAAATCTATTTTATTTTTAATTAAGAATTTGTTGACTTTTCAAAGAAAGTTTGTATACTTGTATAATTTCGGCACAAATTAAACTCTATTACGAGCAATTGATCAAAAAAGAACCATCACTGCTAGTTGACATAATCAAATATGGCAAATATTGGCTATAGTTTATATACTTTGTATATAGCACTATAAATTTCAAATTTTCATAAGTTTTTATTAAAAATTTCATATTGATATCTATAAAGAATTTTCTTAAGTTTGTTTACATCGTATTATAGGCAAATTCAAATCATATTTAATTTTACGATAACCCTGAGCGAAGCTAGAATTTCTATCTATTAATGAATAAATGTCAAGATATCAAATTCACATCATTTACGGTCTTTTAAATCTTAATCTTGTTCTAGCTGTCACCGCCGCTAGATGGCGATACATGACGTATTTTGTGGGTGTACCGTGGTTTTCCATTTTTTTACAATAGAACGGGCATTTTAGACAAAGGTGGCTATGGTTTGACCATACTATTCTAAAACCCTATTCCAAAAATATGCTTTAAATTCGATCATATTACTAATTTATATACACGCAAATTTGTAGAAAATGTTGGAAGAACACAGTCGGTGGCATATATTGGGAGGGATGAGCTCAAGCGTCCTTGAAATTAGATAACAAGAATAAAAAATGGAGTAATTTTCATATTTATCGACTTGGTATCCAAAGTGATACTAGACATTAATAAATTTAGCATTTTTGTCAGTTTTGTAATTGATGAAAAACTTAAATCAAAATATGTGAAAACAGGCTGTGGTGTCTTCTCTGCAAGGAAAAGTGGGTGGCCTGTCCTCCTCTATTACGCACACGATATTACCTCACATAAGCTTATTTGTTTGAGGTTTTTCTCAACATATCCGAGCTTAATTGTTTCAAACGTCTCCAGTCACTCTTTCTATAAGAGCCAGTATAAAAAATCGACATTTCGAAAATTATTCGACTAGAGTCATATAAATATTTCGTCTTCGACCCAGACCGTCCGACCTATCCGAAGTTGTAAGATATCTGTTTGGATGGCCGGAAAGTGCCACCCAATTTAGACTTGAATCCAGTGGGGGCGGTTTTCTAGGGACCGTATCCTCCTTCCCCTACCACCAACATCTCGGAAGGATTTACGGAGGCCTATATTTAACGTGCCCGTACTCCGTTGAACACGGGGACAGTTTGGGTAGAGAGATAAATGTGTGTATCATCTTTACAAATCTTGAACTGTTTAGCAACTTAACTATCTCCTTTTTCTTTGAGCTAAGGGCAGTTTTCACTAAACAACGCCCTCTTTCAAGCAGATGGAATCCTTCAAAATCATCTTTCTTGACTGGCTAAAATTGATTTAAATGCGCAGCCCCTGGACTTCTTAACTGGCTGGGATTTCGGTCATGTGAGCTTAGTTGCATTATCTGATGGCACATTTTACTGAAAAAGGGCATTCTGTTTATCTATCCAGTCATAAATTCCTTGAAGTTTTAATATCACGTTTTAGTTCCACCAGGTCTGAAGCTTTATTCAAAGGATACACTTATTAGTTTGAACCCAAGTCCTGACTGAGATATGCCATTTATCGTTATTTACATATTTATTATCAACAGACGTGACTTTCACAATGGCATTTGTGCTATACAAAGTTTTTAATCATATATATAATTTTTCATATATATATATAAATATATAAATATATATATATATATATATATATATATATATATATATATATATATATATATATATATATATATATATATATAATTTTACGTCATTACAGTAAATACACCTACTTACCTACATCACCTACTTACTTTAGATTACGTGTTATTTCCTTTATCTGTAGAAATGTATATTTACTATCACTTATTACTTACTAATATTCCGTTCTTTGAATATTTTTCAAGGAATTCCTTATAATATATTCGGTAATATTCACAAACATATAAATAGGTCAGATTTACCATATGTAAGATCTTGAATTAATCATTAATTTTATAAATAACTATTAATAAATATCATCTCATTATTAAATAAACATTAATATTATGCGAACGTATAAATTATCTAACATACTTAATTGTAAATAAATCTCTGCATTTATCTTTAACTGACTTTCAGAAAAGATACTATTACATTAAAATATATTAACTTTTCAACAATGCGAATTTTTCATATAAAATTACATAGTTAAACCTTGGCTTTACCCAAGTAACGAGTTTTTAATTGCAAATAAATTGATAAAAACACTTTAACCTTCTTAAAAGCACTTTTCATCGCTAAAAAATTTCTCCTCTGCGAATAATGTCTGCAGTTTTTCTTCCAAACTGGTGAGAACATAATTGTTTTGTACTTTTAAGATTATATTAAATAAAACATAAAAGGTGGTGGTTAAAGGTGGATTTTATTTATATGTATTGTATTTAATATTTGCATTTATTAAAATTGATCAAAAGTTTAATTTAATTTCGTCATAGAAAAAGTTCATCCGCTTAATATCGAACAGTGAAATCCTCTTGTTTTATTTTTTAATGAAGTTTTATATGCAATGAGAATGAGATTAAATTGAGCTTTTTATATCGTTAGGAAATTTAGATCGTTTACTAGATAAATGTAAGTAGCGATATAACTCAAGCGCATAATTTGTTTTAGAAGACTATAATTTTTGTGGTATTTAAACAGATAAATGGAATTGCAAAAGGGGGGGGGACATGAATCGGCTTTGGCAAATATATATATCTATGAAAGCATGAAATTCATTTATAATATTTTTATTTTACAAATGTTATATTGACGATATGTTTTAGTCTGTTGAAGTAAGGGTTGTGATATGAGATTGGATTTCCAGCCGTTCTAGTGTTTTTAATAAACACTAGGAACGAGTTTAGTTTTAGAATCTGTAGAATACAAAATTGGAGATAAAACTTGCATAACTCAATATTCCGCAGCATATGGGTAAACCAGTGCAATATAATTAAAAACATATACACATACACAGAGGGACAGCTTACTATTTTGGTAATCTTATAGGTGTTATAGTGCACCGTGAAAATACAAGGTTCTGTGGAGGAAAGGGAGTGGACGGGCCCCGAATCAGGGACCCTTTGCTTACAAGACCGACATTAAGATCGCTGAGCAAAAGCTAGCTTCACCTCCGTTCTTATAATTCGGGTACAGGTTCCAAGCATCTTTGATCAGATGTCTTTGCTGCCGCACACTCCCTCACCTGATGAAGGCCCCGGTCTAATTTCGGCGAGGAGGGGGGCCGCTGAGAAACCCCCCATGTGTCCCGAATGCAGTTGAGGGGTTGAAGTGGGCCGGAAGGCGTGTCTCCTCGGGCGTGACGGTCAGTCGTGGTCAACCAGGAAGGGAGTGTCAAGGCTTCTGACTCCGTGTGGTTCTGCGATCTCGTGTTGAGAGGTGATATCGTTGCAGAGGAAGGTTGCGTGTTTCAAACCTCCAGTCATCGTTGTGGAGGAAAAGGAGTCGCCGGACCCCGAATCAGGGACCCTTTGTTTACAAAACCGACATTATAATCACTGAGCACAAGCTAGCTTCACCTCCGTTCTTATAATTCGGGTGCAGGTTCCAAGCATCTTTGATCAGATGTATTTGCTGCCGCAGTTCATTCAACTTTTAAGATTATTTTTCTGTTTTTGTTGGTAGTTAATTTTATTTTAAAGGTTCTTTTGCAATGTATAATTTATTTAAACCCACTTAATGTCCACTACAATCATTTAATGTTTAAAGAACAATTGGTAGCTGGATATTGAAGTAGGTTTAGTACATGCTTCAACATTTACACACATTAAACACTGGAATACATCTTTTTCTCTCTTTTAAAAGTATGCATATATATATATATATATATATATATATATATATATATACATATATATATTATATCCATAACATCTATTGTCAGAGTTTCTCTGGCGGTAAAAACGAAGCATTGCGAAATAGGTAAACACTTTGGGTGCCTATGCCCCGAATATTTATATAAATATGTAAATAATCTTTCTTGTTTTGTCTGAAATAGGGTCCACATTATAAATGTATAAAATCTGATGTAGGCAGCAAATGACTTTCCCTGTAGACTCATATTCACGTTCTATTTATTTCTTCAATACTCCATTAATTAGAACTTAATTGCACAAAATAACAGCCATAATTACTTTAACTTACACTGAATTTGCACTTTTAATTCAATTTTCGTTTTTTTTTGTTAAATGGACTTATTTTCAAAGGTGGCGTAGCGAAAATGCGAAAAAACTAAAGTATCTCGGGAACGGCTACTCCTAGAGTAATGGGGTTGGTTTTATTATTTTTGTCATAAAAAATAATAAAACCAACCCCATATAAAATAGCATTTTACATATAAAATAGCATTTAATTGACATATTGAGCATAATTAGTCTTTTATTTATAGATTTAACGATTTTTGCGGGCCATTTCAGAAAACATGCAGGTTCTTTTTTCCAAATCGTACAAAAATCTAATCAGCACCAGGTTCACTTACAAGTGATTTATTTAGCAAATTTTGGGGAATTTGGTCTATTAGTTTTAAATTAGAGAGGATACAGACGATTTTTGAGGGCGATTTCGGCATAAAAGACAGACTCTTTTATCCCGATTCGTATCGAAAACTAATTAGCATCAGGGTGCTAATGATTAACTGCGTTTTTGGTGGAACCCTTCCTTAAGACTGTTGTGTCCACATTGAATTTCACCCATCTTCTGTTATTATGTAAGATACTATTTCTGCAAAGTGACTTACCTACCAAATTTTAAGAAATTTTGTCCATTAATTTTTGAGTTAGAGAGGATTCATACATTGCACAGACAGACACACACACCGTCACATTAAAAACAGTTTTTTCATATTCTAGAGGTCCCAAAACGTGTAGATCCGTCGAAAACTGGAGTTGCGGTTTTCAGCATGATCCCAATGCTTTCCCTATACATTACCACGTCTTGCAGGAACGTAATAATTAATTTCAATGTTTTAATATTTTGAACATTTATTTTTTCTAAAACAAAATTTAAAAAGTAAAGTGCTAGCTTTCCGAACGAGTGTTTTCTTTTTTCTAACTTTCACTCGAAGTATACAGTAAAGTATAAGAGATAGATATAAATAGTAAACGACAAAAATGTGTAATAGAAAATTTAGTATGAAGCTTTATATTTATTATTTAAAAAGATTTAACAATTTTCAGGAAATCGTATTATCAAGTTGAAGAAGACTGACAATTTTCCGTTTTCCAAGATTGTAATGCTTATATCTCAAAAACTAAAACAGATATTTTGGAACAATAAGCAAGAATTTGTAGCTATTTGAATGTCCTATAAGTTTATATAGTTAAATTTTGGATCGAGTTTTAAAAATAACTTTAAAAGTATCTTACCGAATGAGTTCATTTTTTCTTCATTTTCCGTACTTTAGATCAAAATATCTCGAAAACCATAAATATATATATATATAAATAATAAGCGACAAAAATAATATGTATGAGTAAATTTAGTTTCTAAATCCATATTTATTTATTTAAAAAAAAAGAAGTTTTTATAGTTTCCGAGCAATCATTTTGTCAATTTGAAGAAGTAAGCACATTTTACGTTTTTCAAGTTTGGTATAAATATCAGTTTCAAAGATTGAAAATATCAGTTTTGGGTCATTACAGTACATATATTGAAAAGAAAATCTATTCATAAAACAAAAATTTTATCGGAATATAGATAAAATTCAGCCGTATAAAATCAGCACATTTTATATGCAGTTTAATTTTTTTCTATTTTCCAGACATTGCAAGAAAACTATTTTAAGATAGTAGATAGTTAAGCCCCATGTGATGAAATTGGGTTCATTTCGTGAATAATTTGATCCATTTTGCGGAATAAAGCGATAAAAGAACGTTTCATGATTTCCTGACCACATCTAAAAATCCGTAATGATAAAAATAGGATTTGGTCGGAAGAAAACAATTGAGGTGATTTAGATGATCTTAGAATGAAATTGGTATTGTATTGAGATATTTGAAATGTTTTTATGTCTTAAATATGCATGAAATTAGTGCAAATGATTTTGAACATTTTGAGAACGTACTTATTCGAAAACTTAGAAAAAGTATCTTACAAAATAGCAGAAGATTAGTGAAATTCAATGGGGGCTCAACAGTCTCGAAGGAGGGTCTCACCAAAAATACAGTTAATATTGAAATATATAATATTAACTATTAGCATTTATTAATCCTATTAGTTACTATTATATATTTCAATCCATATAAATTATTAACAAATAATTGTATATTTATATTTGTAAGCTAAAAGTTGATGAGGAAAATCTATATAGCTACTGTACATCAATATTAATATATGATAATTACAATTATTTTAATATAAGTATTAACTAGTAGCAAAGCTGTTAATTAATCGAAGAAAATTTCTGAAAGTTAATACAAGTTAACGCTTAATATTAACTCTCAACTACTTATCAGTTGATTTTGACTCTATAATGTATAACAATGAATCCTTCAATAATAAAAAAGTATGCAAATACTATCGTCTTAAATATTTTTAAATTAAATATGCAAATAAATTAATCATCAGTATAATCACAAATTCACCTAAACTATATAATTTTTTTTAAAAAAAACTATAAAAAAATGTCATAAAGAAATTTTTTATGCAAAATTTGGATGACATGTTGGTGAAATTTCATATCACTACTAAATGTTTAACCTTTTGCTTACTGGGGGGACAGCGTCAATCTCAAACGAAGAACAACCCAAAAAGGCAGGTATTTGACATACCCTGTCCCAAACAGTTCGATCCCCCTTTGCAGGCATTGGCGTCCATGGACGTCAATGTATAGGGAATGTATTGGAATCATACCGAAAATCCCAACTCGAGTTTTTGACGGATCTACACTTTTTAGGACCTCTAGAATACGAAAAAACTATTTTTAGCGTGACGTCTATGTGTGTGTCTGTCTAGCTATGTGTCTATCTGTCTGTGCGTCTGTCTGTCTGTGTATGTGTCTGTCTGTCTGTATATGTGTCTGTCTGTATGTGCAACGTATGAATCCACCTAACTCAATAACTAATGGAACGAATTTCATAAAATTTGGTAGGTAAGTTACTTGGATATGACCCTGGTGCTGATTAACTTTTTGGTACGATTCTGGAAAAAAAAACCCGCCTCGTTTTGCGAAATGGCCCGCAAAAATCTCATGTATCCACTTTAGTTGAAAAACAAATAGACCAAATTTCACAGAATTTGGTAAATAAATTACTTGTAGATTGCCTTAGTGCTGATTAATTAGATTTTGGTACGACTCGGAATAAAAGAACCCGCCTTTTTTGCGAAATGGCCCCTCGAAAATATATTGTATCCACTCTAGCTGAATTGCTAATTGACTACATTTCACACAATTTGGTAGATAAATCACTTCTAAGATATCCTGGTGCTGATTAAATTTTGGTACGATTCGGTAAAGAGCAACCTGCTTTTTTTTACGAAATGGCCCACAAAAATCGCCAATGAAAAAAAAAGACTACGTATGCTCAAATGTATTAATTCAATGCTTTGTTTTACACATAATTTTTGACGAAGGAAGATAATAAGATCAACTACATTATTCTAGGACTATCCGTTCTCGAGATATTTGAGATTTTTCGAATTTTTGTCACGCCGCTTTTGGAAAAATGCCAAATTACTAAATAAAATAAAAAATTGAATTAAAAATGCAAAATTTAGTGTTATTTTGTGCAATTAAACTCAATGTAAACTCAATTATTACAGAAATAAAGAAAAAATGAATTTGAGTATGCAGGGAAAGTCATATGCTGCCCACATAAGATTTTTTTACTTCAAATGAGCTATTTTATGTTGAATCACAAATTTGAGCGACTTTCACACAAATCAGTTCGTTATCGATGAAAAATTTTATCACAGAGTTTCCATGTTGACACCATAGAAAACATAGGAGAACGTTCTTTCCAACTGCCTAACGTTCATTCGAATTCTTAGAATAACGCCTTTATGTTTATTATTTTTAAATAATTAATTTTAAACACATCAAAAATTAATTACTAAATTCATTAAATTTAACTATTTTTAAATGCATCAAATTATCCATGTTTTAGGTTATCTGATTTTTAATTTACTGCATCTAGAACTGTATGATTAACAGAATTTCATCCCTTGACATGAATACAGATTTATATATCTTCGTATCTTAATAAAAAACATTATTCTAATTTTTAACTTTCTATGAATTTTCAAACAAGAGCATGAAAGTTAACGTGTTTATTTCCGGAGATACGGACAAAGTTTAATTTATTTTTCTTTCATGAGTTGTCATGCATCATGACGTTACACAATGCAGATGTATCGCTTGCGATGGGGAGTAGAAACGTATTTATAAGTTATCAATGCTTTTTTTTTGCACGGGATTATTTAAATTCTGTATATAGAAAAGCAGGTTTGTTAGTGTACTTATTTGTGAAATTGGAGTACTGTTTTAATTTGTTTCCTAGATGAGAGATGTTGTTACGATTTCCGAATCGCACACTCCCCCTAATTTTACGTACTTCACTAATTTGATCATATCTCAGCTTCTAATTATGCTAGAGCTTAGTTTTAGAGACTGTACTTTTTGACTTGAGATGTCAAACACCGTATATCCGGATTGCACGCGCATCGTATGCTTATTTAGAGCTTATTATCTCCATGTATCAAATTATTTATTTTTTGTTCTAAGGGAACGTAAAGCAAAAGCATTGTTATGTTTTCAAGAATTCTCTGTATGTTTCGATGCAATTTTAATCAGTCTATCGCTTACATTACGGAAAACGCTGGGGTACATTTTCTACTAAATAAAAAAAACTGGCTGTTTCAACATAGATAAGTTGCTTGGACTGTTTTATTATCTGGAATTTTATTTCTTTTATTTTAATGTTTTCGATAAGTGAGCTTAAAAGAGTTTAAAATTTCCACAATTCATGCTCCACTATTCAACTAGAACTTTTATATGTATTCAAATTATTTTCAAAGTCGGTTAATTTATCTATACCCATCTTCAACCCACCAGTCATTATTTTCAATATTTAAATATCATTTTACTAAAAAATGGCCTTTGAGTTTTGTAATTCACGAGTCAAAAATTTTAAACTCTCTTTCCAGTTAAACATTGCTCAAACGAAGCGTTAAATACTGAATTCATCCAGGCGTTATGTCTGGTAGCACATATTTTATAACGAAAGAAAAAAATATATAAATATATCTAAATTAAAGGGATCCTCTGAAGATTCTCATACATTTGCTAGTATCCTATACTGAATCCTAAACTGCATTGTATTAATTTGTTGGTATCCTATAATGAATCCTATACTGAATTTTATCAATTTATATCCTATACTGAATTTACTTTCTCAAAAGACATTTATTCAAATAAAAATTAAAATAATTGTTTCCACATTTAAAAATACTCACGTATGTCAGAATCAGATGTTTTAAATTACATACGTAATTGTTCTAACTAATCCTCTTATAAACTACATATATCTAAATATTTTAACTAATTCTCCAACTAGCTGTATCCAAAGTACTACGATATCATCATAAAGAAATACTTCAAGAAATAATAATAGTTGTTATATCTGTGTATGAGCTTTCGTTTGGGATTTATACTTTTTAATATTGCATCAACCAAATTTCCAAAATTTCTAAAAATTTATGTTTTTTGAGTCTACAAAATATTTTTCAGTACGATGATTTTGATGTAGAGGGTAAATTTGTACCAATATATTTGAAAAAATTTACATGTATAGTAATTTAATGCTTTTTAAATACACCAAACGCCTATTAATTTTCATATCTCATGTATAAAAGTAAGATCCAATTTAATTATAGAGAGAAATATTAACTTCTTAGTAGTTCAACAGATAGAAAGCAGTCTGGCTACCGAGGAACGGTAATTTCCCAGTGAGTTTACTTTAGAGACTTTAAACGTCACAGTAGTTTAACAGATAAAAATCAGTTTGGCCATCTAGTAATGGAAGATTCCCGTTGAGAAAAATTTTCCTTACAGACTTTAAATGTCTTAGTAGTTCACCAGATGAAAAACAGTCTGCCCACCTAGGAACGTTAGTTTCTCACTTGGAAAAGTTTTTTTTACAGACTATAAACGTCTTAGTAGTTTAACAGATAGAAAGCAGTCTGCTCGCCTAGGAATGGTAGCTTCCCACCGAAAGAGTTTTCTTTACAGACTATACAATCGACATCGTGCCGGGAATTGTCTACAAGAAGAAGTTATATGGAAATATAAAATTTTGAATAAAGAGCATTCCGTATATGATTTGAGTACTTTAACTGTAAAAAAATAAATACTTTGAGAAACAAACTCGCAAGCCATAGCTGTTCGTTAGGATTCAGTAGTTGAAAGTATTTAGTCCATATATAGCATCTTGAGTTATACAATTTACAATTTCTTCTTTGTACGGATCTTACCTTTCACTTGAACTCTCATTCGATCTAATTTTATTTTTTTTACTTTTAGTACTCACTTTTTTACCCCCTCTTTTTCTACTAAAAGATAACCGGCTAATGTTTGTTGAATACATTATGTAGCTCGATGTATGCGTGAAAATTTTCGTATGTATCCGTTAAAAAATGACTTCAAAACTAAAAATAGACACCCAAAGACTTTTTCACCTCCTTAATTACTGTAAGTAAAAAAAGTAAAAACTGGTGTTTTAATCTTTGTTGCGATTTTATTTCAACAACCCTACACAAATATTTCGCTGTTTTTAATTTCCATCCTCACGTTTCATAAACCTCTTTTTTCTAAGCAATCTCAAGCGTTCGCGTTACGTTTACTCGATTTGGGTTGGGTTGATTTATCGCAGAAAATAGTTTCAGATATATCCGTTCATTACTTTCTCCACATCACAAAAGAAATAGAAACTCTTACATTTTGTACCCTGTCCTTCCACCAGTGGCTGCAAAATTGAAAATTTATACATTTTCTGTTTAGTTTCTATTTACTATAATTTGAGTTTCCCCACTCGAATGCATTTTTTTGGCATTTTAATTTTTGCTCTCGCCTTTATACTTCCTCCTGTTATACCCTTATTTTCTAATAAATTTGAAGCTTCCATATTTCTCTATTGAGGTTGGGTTGATGCATTTTGAATTCTTTTTCAGATTTACTATATTTTATATTTTCCTCACTTACTTACATTCTCCAAAACGAAATGTGGCCTTTTTTTCTTGCTTCATTATAAAAATAAAACATGATCTCACTTCATATTCAAATGAGAAGATAGAAAATGAAAAGAAGTAATGTGATCTCTCTGAAATTCTGAATATAAGCTACTTAAATAATCATCAAAATCAAATACCAAATGAAAAACGTATCGACAGTACAAATAAAATTCCAATAATGACAAAAATTACGCTTCAAAAGGCATGTTCATCTGAAGAATGCAATTTTAAGAAGTGCATGGACAGTTTATCATTTGCATTAGGATAATGATCCAAAACAAATTAATATACATTTTACATATCACTAGAACAAACAACCGACGTTGTCTGGTAATAAAGATTTAAAACTCTGATTAAAATTGCATTAAAATTCACAGAGATTTTTAGATACTGAACGAATGCTTTAAAATTATCCGCGTTTAGAACAATAAATAAAAACATGTTGTGGATTTACGACTTCGGATAGTGTTTTTGTAACATGGATTGACCTATGGCTACCATGGTGAATCACAGTGAGAAACGCCTTGTCGACAAGGAGTAAGAACCGTCACCACTGATCTTCAATGTATTCTGACATACATTCGTATCCCTTTTTGGGAATTAATAGAGCAATTTACGGCCAAACATCCTCCTATTCTACTGCAAAATTATACCACAATGCATAACATTGAGTCACTATTCAATAGTAAAAAAATCTGATGTGGGCAACACATGACTTTCCTTATATAATGTAATGAATTTACTACTTTTACAGTGAAAATTAGGTTTTTCGTATAGTAGATACTAATATTCCTTCCAAGATAGTGAATTTTCGACAATTAGTCGTCATTTTCATTGATTTAGCGTCATTTTTATCCATTTGGCGAGATTTTCGTTAAATTGGCAACATTTCAAAAAGTCGCCAAGTTGGCGACATTCCGTTAAATTCGTCGCCAAAATCTCGCCAAGCGTTATGGATGAAGAAATAAGTTATTCTTACAGCAGATAAATGACTATTGACGTTCAAATACAAAAGTATTACTCAAAGTATCTTTTTTCATGAATGGAACGAGCTAGATCCACGAGAATGATGTCACCCAATTTATCGCATGGTATTCCATATGAAAAGTGAACATGTTTCTCAATAGGAAATATTTTTTTTAATTTTATATGACTTTTTGATAATTTTTTTGAAAAATGCGCAATATCTCAAGAACGGTTCAGGTTAGCGTTCTAAAATTTATGTCAATCGTTTTCTAATGAAAAATTACATAAGAAATGTCTACTTGCGTAACTTTATTAGTGGCTTTGATTTTTTGACGATTTTTTCAAAATTTTATTCGAAAATTTAGGGGAGTTCTGAACACTCGGTTGCGTATAAAAACAATAGGCTTCCAGTGTCTACGGATTGTGATTTTTGTGCTAAATTTGGTTCGAATCGGTTCATTCGTTCGTCAGTTATCGTCTCCACAGACTCACTGACACACACACACACACATACTTTCACACACACACACACACAGACATCACTTCAAAAATGTTTGATTCGTGATCAGGGATGCTTGAAACGTGCTCTCCCGTCGAAAACTCGAATTCGAATTTTCGACCCCGTCACAATACTTTCCTTATACATTATCTATATAAGGAAAGTAAAAATGTGCAAATTATATTCAAAATGGCTGAGTTAACCATTCTTTTTTAGAACCTTAACTTCAGCGTATGCATTTCCCCTTTTCCTTGACACCCGTTCACACCCCTAGTTGAGACGAAGCCAGAAAACAGGGATTTTTCCTTCCCTCCAATTGCGTTCGAAATTGAAAAGCGCAACTTTTATGGATTCACTTTAAAAATTCATAATTTAGAAAGAGCAATATCATAGTGCGATAAAATTACTAAAAACTAATATTACTTCTTTTTCTTGCCAAATATTACAATCGTTTGAATCTTCAATAAGCCGATGCGCAAAAGCAAAAAATAAAATTGCATAAATTATGCAAAATTTAATGAATTTTAATTTTAATTTTTAAATATGAAGAACTTGTGAAACAAAGATCGTGGCATCATCTTGACATCATCAGGAAGATCGGTTTTCGATCTTCCTGATGATGCCAAGATAGAATATCTGTGATAATATTTTCGGTCACTAAGGAACCGATTTGTGCGAAAATCTCTGAAATTTGCACTTCAATATAAAATAACTAAATGCTAATTCGAATTTCTAAAAAATCCCTCTTAAGTGTCTTTGGACCTCACCGGAAGTATCACCGTCTCAAATTTCATATCTATGGGTTGCTTGGATTTTCAGCTACATGACCAATAGACTTCCTCCTTTACAATAAGATATAGCGAAATTTTGCTCCAAGAATTATGCATATCAACGAATCTGACAGTAATGAAGGAATAATTATTCCTTTTTTCTAAAGAAATTTGAAACAGTGTCAGAACTCATTAAAACAGCGAATATGAAAACGACAAAATACTGTGATATATTTCATTGAATAAAAAATATTTTGGCTTGTAGTATTTAGATAAATATGTTAATTTTATTGAAATGAATACTGATTAGAAAATTTTCCTATCTGTAATTAGAGTTTACTAAAATACTAAAATGAATGTTAACTGGCAAATATTATCACATAAAATATTCTCTAATCTAGTACTAATAAATCAAGCATTGATTCGATTCTGGCACAAACTTTAACTAAAGCAATATATTACTTTTCAACATTATCCGGATAACAGATAAAAATGTGACAAGATAAATCAATTGAACATTTAAAAGCTTCTTTTATTTGTAACTTCTATTAATAAAACAAATTAAATTTTACAAGAACAAACTTAAAGATACTTTTGTTCTGGGAAAATTTGACCAGGTGGCGTAATTTTTGAATTCGCCAAATCAAACAGCAAAAATTAAATTATTTAAAATTAAAAATTGAAACTATGAGTTTCCGCTACATGCATAGTAAAATGTATAGGGAAGTATTGTGACGAGGTCTAAAATTAAAACTCAAATTTTGGACGGATTTACTCATTTTAAGAATCGTGAATAGACTTTTTCTGAGTTCGAACGAAATTAAAGATTTTGTATCGAACGCTTTTGGAATTCAGTGTGTGTGTGTGTGTGTGTGTGTGTGCGTGTGCGTGTGCATGTGTGTGTGCATGTGCATTTGCGTGCATGTGCGTGTGTACGTGTATCTGTGCGAATGTGCTTATATGTGCTTGTGTACGTGTGCGTGTGCGTACTTGTGTGTGTGTCTGTATGTCTTTATGTGCGTGTGTTCGTAATAGGCGGAGCGTTTTGAATGTAATCAAGTACGATTATCACGGGCATATGGTAAATACTGGAAACCCGCTAATTATAAAATCGATCAAATATTTATTCTCAAATTTTCAAATGAATATTTGAAAAAATCACAGTATTCAATAATGTTAAATATGTAACCATTTTATACATAATGTATCCTTAAAAAATAATTGTATCGACTTTAGAAAATTTGTATGAATCATTCTCGAGATATGGCACGTTTCAATTAATTTTTCAAAAAATGTTGCCTGAATTAAATCAGTACATATCTTTTAATTTATTCTCTATATGCAATATTATGCGATAATGTTACCAACATTATTTTAAAGAATCTGGCTCATTCCATTCACAAGTGAAAACAACTTATTTGAAATAGTTTCACATTATAACGACGAACAAGTCATAAATAGTTTTTTATTTCACGCGATATTAAATAAATGCCAGTTGAATTTTGAACTAACACGAATTCTCAAATTAAAACGTTGTATTTGTCTCTCTCTCTCTCTCTCTCTCTCTCTCTCTCTCTCTCTATATATATATATATATATATATATATATATATATATATATATATATATATATATATATATATATATATATATATATATATATATATATATATATATATATATATATATATATATACAGGGTGATTCAAATCGATGAGGCAAAACTTTAAGGAGCGATAGAACACACATAAACAAGCACTTTTCTTCATACAATACATGGTCGTAACTCAAGCGGTTAAGTACTAGGGGTTAGCACGTACTGTTGCCCGAAATGATGGGACACAATGACAAAGGAGGTATAAAGAATAAGACGAGAAATTACAGAACACATTTCAACGAAAAACTTACAGAAAGTGTTT
>OX578134.1:136459792-136692292 GCA_951213105.1 Amaurobius ferox
GTTCCGCTTTTACATATGTATTATTAATTCAGCTAAATAGGTAGTTCCCGCTAAGTATGTATTTTACAGCTTTCTATTGCTCAAATGTTTTGATAAATGTTACTAGTAAGAATTTTCGGTTGTATTTTTCGCTTTCTACATATAAGCTATTTTTGTTACTATAGAACTCCTCTTTATATTTATATTAATATTTATTGAATCAAATAGTTACAATTGAATCAAGATATATATATAAAATCTAGTATTCTATATTTTAACCGAATTATAAAGACCTTATCTAACTGGAAAGTGCATTTTCTTAACACTTCATATATAGGGCGTCTAGATGTAAACACCCAAACGACTGAAAAAAGAACGTAATGGTATAACGTAACTGGGAAATCCGCTCTGCTATCATATTACATTTCGAACCCTTTTGGTGTGCCGTACTCCATAATATGTAAATAATCGAAAACTTTTATTGCAGTTTTAAATTTTCTTGGAAGATCTACCCGTTTGGGCAAATTTCATATCGCTACACCGAAGAAAGTTATTTCGTTTGTATTCATTAAAACATCGGACATTTTAGTGTCTAAGCACGCCTAAAATAGTAAATATTGGAAAACTGCGAATTCTCCAATAATATTCACGTCTATCTTCCTCTATATCCAATATTAAGTCTCTATCTAATTGGCAAGTGCAATTTGCAATTTTTTCACATTTAGAACTTTTTAGAGCCCTTTTAGAACTATAAATATTCAGAAACTATTATTGAAGTTTTGAATTTTCCTGAACCATTAAATGTTTAGTTTTACATCGCTTATTGATACTCATTTTGCTTTAATTAAAAAATACTGACCATTTTCGTGTAAGTACACCTAAACAACAAGGTTACCTTACACCTTTCTGATAGGTCGGACGGTCTGGGCTCCAACAACAATCTAAACAGCAAATATTGGAAATTTGCAATTTTTCCTATAATATTTACGAACGATCTTATATCCGACTAGCAGCATACCCGTTCTTCGTACGGAGTATATAATATAAAGAAACTTGAAATTCATAATCATGCCCAAATTCTTATAGTATACTAAATGACATGTTTAATCAAAATATTCTGTTAAAATAATTAATATAATGCTCCTAAAAAGAAGTTTAAGAATCTCTGTTCTCGCTATATAAAATTATCTTCATGGACATATCTGAAGAATAAAACATCTTGGACCCCTTATGTAAGCAAATATAAAAAAAAATATGGAATTGAATCAATATATGCAAAATAAAAGCGTTAAAATTGTATGGGACCCGTACTAATTATATACGCGAATATTAGAAAATATAACCAGTATTAGTAGCTTACATGTATAAATTGAAAATACCAATAAACCCGTAATCTTTAAATCTGAAGACAGTCATTTATTCCAATATATGTCAAAATTAAAGTGCTAAAATTATATGGGAAGAAATACACGTACTACTTATAATGTACGATTATTAGTAGAAGATTACCCGTTTTGCAATATGAGTCACAAATGTTTTTTGGTAAAATACAACAGACGACGTAATAAATTGAATATATAATTAATCCCCTTAATCTTCATACCAGAAGACTGTACTTGATTCCAATATATATGCCAATATATGTCAAAATATATGCCAATATACCTGTACTACGTATATTCTCGTAGGTTAGAAGATATACCCGTGCATTCCTAGAAGATTACTCGTACAACGTACAATATGCGTGTGTCAGCAATTTTTGCCGCAATAAAACAATGGCGTAATAACTTAAAAATATCAATAATCCCTGAATCAATAATTCCGGAAAATATCAATAATAATAATGTTTAAACCTGAAGAGTATAATTGATATTATCCAGTCCAAAATGAAATGGCAATGAAATTTATTTTATATACATATCTTCATTATTCAAATCGGAAAGGATTTAATAAAAATCGTCTGCCGCATAAACACATTGGATTTAAATCCGTTGCTAAGCGACATGATATCATTTGCTTCAAATAAATTGGTAGAAAAAATATCGTCTAAATAGTTATATTTCTATGGAACATTTGGCGACAGTTTCGTCAAATTAGCGACATTTTAAAAAATCGCCAAATTTATCGCCAAGTGGGACTGTAGAACTGACAGTTCCACTTTGCGACAAATTGACGAAATATCATCACAATACTATCCCCTAACAAAAAACAATTAATATCATTTATGTAGCGCAATTTTATCAATTTCAAGATATTTTTATAGATTTGAAAACATTTTTATCAATTTGGTGACATTTTAAAAATTCGCTAAATGTATTACTAAGTAGGATGGTTGGTCTGACAGATAAATGATAACCAAACATCATTTCAGTACTCTCTTCTAACAAAACAAAAAAAAATTTCATTGATATGTAGAAGACCCAAGCCACACGACCAACCCGAAGGTTTATGGCAGCTGTTTGTGTGTCGTTTATATCAATTTGGTGACATTTCCGTCAATTTGGCAAAGTTTAAGAAAAGTTGTCAAATTAGCGATATCCCTCCAAATTCGTAGCTTTGAATTTGAAGATCTGAATGAAACATTCTTATGCCGTTTCAATATACTAAATGAAAACACTACAATTGTATTAGAAGATATACCCGCTCTACTCTTTTTCTGTTTCAACAATCGGCTATATGAATTTATTGGCTAAACACAATATATGAGTTTAGTAGCTAAATACGATATAAGCTTGAAAACTCTTTGCCAAAATAAATGAAATTGATGTACGCAGTCAGCAATTAATATAATTAAAAGAAAAATCAAACCGTCCATTCATAAGATATACTTTTATATCCATTTATTTATTATTTAAATCGAAAAAAAATAATAAAAACATTAACAAACACATTTAATTTAATTGCGATGCCGAGCAACATGATATATCCTCCTAAAATGCTAAAATTTATTAACCACTAACAACACACCCGTTATTCGTACGGAGTGTATAATTTAAAGAAACTTATAGTTCGCAATCATGTGCAAATTCTGTTAAAATATTAAATTTATTGCTCCTAAAGAGAAGTTTAAGAATATATGTTCTCACTATGCAAAATTATCTTCACGATCAGATCTGAAGAATAAAACATCCTGCCCCCTTTTGTAAGCAAATTTACAGAAGAAAAAATAGGAATTGAATGAATATATGCAACCCCGTACTAATTATATTGTCGCAGATCAGAAAATATGCCAATGTGTTAGTAGAAGATTACCCGTATTACTATATGCGTCTCAAAAATATTTGCCAAAATAAAAGAGATGACGTAATAAATTGAAAACATCAATAATATCCGTACTCTTTATACCAGAAGGTCGTAATTGATTCCAATATATGCCAATATATATCAAAACATATGTCAATATACCTATACTACTTATATTCTCGTAGATTAAAAGATATACACGTGTATTTGTAGAAGATTCGTACAACATACAATATATGAGTTTAAACAATTTTTGTCATAATAAAATAATTGCATAATAACTTGAAAATATCAGTAATCCTTGAATCAATAATCCCCGAAAATATAAATAATAATAATTTTTAAACCTGAAGACCGTAATTGATATTATCCAGTCAAAAATGCTATAAGAAAAATCAAATCGTTCTTTTCTAAAATATATTTTTATATCCATTTATTTATTATTCAAATCGAAAAAATAATTATTAAAATTAACAGACAGATTTAATTTAATTGCGTTTCTGAGTAACATGATATAAGATAGAATCTTATAACATGTTAAATATGTCATGTCTTATAACATAAACTGCGAAATTAAATAACGATTTTGATTTCTCTATACTTCTCATTGTTCCGTAAAAGCTTGTTTTAAATAAACCATGAACCATGGAGATAGATTTCCCCTTTAAATCATGTTTCAAACAATTCATTTTTTCAGAAAGTGACTAATTAACGCAAAAAATCTCCCATCAAACTCAGAGATTAAATTTTAATTCACTTTCAAACGATTTTCAAGCTTTTCGTTTGGATAAACCACGGAGTTAGGGAGTAGAACTCCTAGGAAAAAGTTCCGTTTTTCATTAATATCTCGACAACCCCAGGTCTTAGAAACTTGAAACTTGGACAAAATTTATGGGGGGATATTTCAAGGCTATTCCCCAAATTTCATTAAATTCGGTTCAGCCGTTTTTCCGTGATGATGAGACAAACGAAAATTTCGTTTTTTACTAATATCTCGAGAACCACTGGTCGTAGAAACTCAAAACACGGATATAATTTTAAGTGGGGCTATTTCTGGGCTACCCACAAAATTTTATCAAATTCGGTTCAGCCGTTCTCCCGTGATGGTGTGACAAACAGACAGACAGACAGACAGACAGACAGACAGACAGACAGATTTTCATTTTTATTTATATAGATTTTAAGTCTCTCAATAACTGGTAAGTACGTTTCGCAATTATATCACATTCCGAACCTATTTCGGTAAGAACATCCTTAATAAGTAATATTCGTTATATAACTCTTGATCAGCAAAATTTTCTTGAAAGATCTACCGTCTACTAACTTTTAAGTTTGTATATCGTGAAACTATATTTGTTTAGCATCCATTTAAAAAAATCAAGCAATTTAGTGTGCGCTTTCCCCCCCCCCTAAGATAGCAAACCTTGAACTATCCATCTTTATGCATTTCTAATACTTCCTTGAAGAAAGCAGGAATAAGTCAATTAAATGACTACAATTGTTTCGAAGACCCTCTTTCGCAAGCCAAAATAACCGTGTGAGCTCTTAACAACAGATAATAACGTCACATATTTGCCCTATGCCTGCTCCTTCAAGGAAACCATAAGTAGTTGTTTTATTTACTGTGGTGTATACCTTCATATCTAAGTACATACATTTATCTAATTTAGAAGCTCGCCATTTAACCATTACATATTTCACACGTCTTATTAATTAGTACCCCCGCCCCACACACACACACACGCACCATGAGTAAATTTTGGAAAAACTCTATATTTCCCGAGGTAAATGCTGAATGATTATCCCGAGTAGCAAATTTCATATCTTTCCAGTCAATAAATCTGAACTTTATCCAATCCGTAAATATATTCAAAATTTCAATCGCAAACCTCTGTTTCCATGTCAAATAAGTTTGAAAAACAGCTCCCTGTGCTATTCTGTGCAAGCTTTTCGAATCTTTTCTTAGTGTAGCCGAAATGCCAACGTGAAATCTAAAAATATTTTAAAAGTCCAAAAATGAAAACTTTAAATATGCTCGACAATTTGTTTTAGCTGGAAAGTGGACCAAACCAAAGACTGAGCTGAAGAAATAGAAGAGGAAGCATAATGGAGATTTTTAAATTACACTTTTAGGATTTTTACACCACTGTGCCTCTGTTCATATTTCACTCATATTCACAAAAATTGGAGTTGTGAATCATTTTCCGGCGCTGATTCCAAGTGTACTTATCGATTTTCGTGACTCTGTATACCAATAAAAAAATCTGATGTGGGCAACACATGACTTTCCTTATATAATGCAATGAATTTACTACTTTTACAGTTAAAAAAATGTTATTCTTATAGTAGATACTTATATTCTTTCAAAGATATTGAATTTTCCTGAATTAGTCGTCATTTTCATTGATTTAGCGTCATTTTTTTAACCATTTGGCGAGATTTTCGTTTATTTGCCAACATTTTAAAAGGTCGCCAAGTTGACGACATTCCGCTAAATTGGTCACCAAAATCTTGCCAAGCGTTATAGACGGAGAAATAAGTTATTCTTGCAGCAAATAAATGACTATTGACGTTCAAATACAAAAGTATTACTCAAAGTATCTTTTTTCGTGAATGGAACCACTTAGATCCATGAGAATGATGTCATCCAATTTATCGCATGATATTACATATGAAAAGTAAACATGTTTCTTAACAGTTAATTTTTTATTTAATTTATGTGACTATTTGATAAATTTATTTGAAAAATGTGCAATATCTCGAGAACGGTTCGTGCTAGCGTTCTACAATTTATGTCAATCGTTTCCTAAGGAAACATTACATAAGATAAAAATGTCTATTTGCGTAACTTTATTAAAGGTTTTGGTCTCTTGATATTTTTTTCAAAATTTCACTCGAAAATTTAGGAGAGCTCTGAACATTCGATTGTGTTTTAAAACAATGGGCTTCTAGTATTCATGGATTGTGATTTTTGTACCCAATTTCATTCGAATCGCTCCATTCGTTCGTGAGATATCGTCTCCACAGACTCACTGACACACACATACACACACACATACTTTCACACACACAGACATCACCTCAAAAATGGTCAATTCGTGATCAGGGATGCTTGAAACATGCTCTTGAACATGCTTGTCGAAAACTCGAATTCGAATTTTCAACCCCGCCACAATACTTTCCTTATACATTATGTATGTAAGGAAAGTAATAAGGATTTTCATATATGAGGAGTCTACACGAATATCACATAATTGAACAGATCGAAAACTTTTATAGAACCTTATACAACCTCTCGAGATAATTTCTAGAAGAAGACGTGACAAAAATTTCAATTATTGGAGGATCATCGAAGTACAGTAAACTGTTTTTCAGTTTGCGTGTTGCAAAGTAATATTATTTCATTACATTTGGTCAAATCTCACGAGATTAATTTTATCTTAACCAATGCTTTATACGTGATATAAGCAAAGCTTTTTGCAACTATTTTAAGTAGTTACGAATCGAAAGAAAGTTTCTCTACTTGCAGTTTCATGCAATTGTGTTCGCTAGAACATAATTTATTTGTTTAAAAATAATTAATAAAAATATTTCTTGTACGCATTTTTATGGAATTTTGTAAATGCCGATACTATGCTGTAGATTTAAGATGAAATATCAAATGTCAGATATAACAGTTTCTGCTATTTTTTTTTAAACTATAGCAATAAAAATGTTAGTTGGAAATATTCAGATGAAGATATACTGCTAATGTAGAAACCTTTTTTAACGTCGGCAAACATACAAATTTAAAACAAAATCACTTTTGATATTTTTTTAAATTTAAATTTTCTGAAAACTTTCCTTTTCAAATTCGCAAACACATTTTAAATCCACTCATTATTATTAAAAAAATCTGATGTGGGCAGCACATGACTTTCCTCATATAATGTAATGAATTTATTACTTTTACTGTAAAATAAATAGGTTTTTCCTATAGTAGATACTAATGTTCTTTCCAAGATATTGAATTTTCGACAATGAGTCGTCATTTTCATTGATTTAGCGTCATTTTTATCCATTTGGCGAGATTTTCGTTAATTTGGCAACATTTCAAAAAGTCGCCAAGTTGGCGACATTCCACCAAATTCGTCGCCAACATCTCGCAATGCGTTATGGACGAAGAAATAAGTTACTCTTACAGCAGATAAATGACTATTGACGTTCAAATACAAAAGTATTATTCAAAGTATTTTTTACATGAATGGAACGAGCTAGATCCACGAGAATGATGTCATCCAATTTATCGCATAGTATTACATATGAAAAATGAACATGTTTCTCAAGAGGAAATATTTTTCTTTTTTATTTTATTTGACTTTTTGATAATTTTTTTGAAAAATGTGCAATATCACGAAAACGGTTCATCTTAGCGTTCTAAAGTTTATGTCAATCGTTTTCTAATGAAAAATTACATAAGAAATGTCTATTTGCGTAACTTTATCAGTGGTTTTGATTTTTTGACGATTTTTTCAAAATTTCATTCGAAAATTTAGGGGGGTTCTGAACATTCGATTGCATATAAAAACAATAGGCTTCCAGTGTTTACGGATTGTGATTTTTGTACCAAATTTGGTTCGAATCGGTCCATCCATTCGTCAGTTATCGTCTCCACAGACTCACTGACACACACACACACACACACACACACACACACACACACATACTTTCACACACATACACAGACATCACTTCAAAAAAAATGTTTGATTCGTGATCAGGGATGCTTGAAACATGCTCTCCCGTCGAAAACTCGAATTCGAATTTTCGACCCCGTCACAATACTTTCCTTATACATTATGTATATAAGGAAAGTAACTAGAAACATTATTATGAAACACAGAAATCCTCTTTATATGTGGAATCAATGCGTCTTTTTAGATTAACTTTAAACTATGTTTTTCAGTGTTTACCGCTTCTAATCCTTATTGCAAATACAGTATTCTTTTTATTTACTGGTAGATTGTCAAACATATTCATCTGCTATTTTGCTATGCAATAAGACACAAACTTTAATTTTTATCATTTTTGGTGAAACGTTTGATGAAAGGGATGGTGTAACACATACCTTTGCAAAAACGTGGGAATGTTGAGTTTGCATATAAATCGAAATAAAACAAAAACATTAAGAAGGGACGATTAGTCTAACAATATCTCTCTTCTTATTGACGTTTTGAATTGAATTGTAGCCAGAGTATCGAGAGACTACCAATATTAATTACATTAATCAAGATGTAACTATATTGTAGAAATTCAACAATGGAATATAAGCAGATAGATTGTTATTGCAGTAGCGAATATGGTTTTTATATAAAAATATTTCTATAGATAGCGGATATTAACCCTTTTTCCATAGCTGGCTGCTGTCTAACGTAAACAGGTAGGCACTGATGAAAACATTATGCAATGAATCGCTAAAGCTCATAGCTGTTTTAAAAATCTCAACAAATTCTGGAGAACAGCAAAAGTGACTTCAAAAGTTAAATTTAATTTATATAAGCATCTTGTCCATGCAGTTCTTCTGTATGGATCTATCTGACTGTCCTAGAATTTACTCCGCCGGACGACGATAGATGGCTCTAATAGTTCACTTCGGTGAACGAAGTAGTACCTGGTCGTCGATCCCGGCTAGCTGTCAACCCAGTCTTTAGCTTTTTAATTTATTTTGAATGATGCAATTTAATTCTAAATTCTTTTTACGTAATTGTGAATCTTTATTTTATGTAACTGTAAATCTTTATTATATGTAATTGTAAATATTTATTTTATGTAATTGTATATCTTTATTTTATGCAATTGTAAATCTTTACTTATTTAAATCTGAAATCTAAACTTATAGATATAACTTATAGATTATAGTTTTTAACCATCAATGTCCTTTCCCTTGCCACTGGCTCGCGCTTTTCCACCCTTGCACTGCCCCTTTTCAGCCATACCATTTATCTCCATTCCAAGACTACGTATGCACCATCTACAACATACCTGACAACCTCAGATCATCCATGGAATGTAGTGCCGAAATGTATCTAATTCCACATTATTATTCTACATAAGGGGACAATTCTCACTTTCTAAGGTGGAGATAAATGGCTACACGTCACAGGAGCTCTGTAAGCAAGCGTCTTGGCTATGGCACTGACACATGGAAGCTTACAATGGCACAGCTTAAAAGGTTACATACGTTTCAAAATAAGTATCTAAGAATAATGATGAGATAGTTTGGCCAAATACAATAAACAATGAAGAAGTTCTATATGAAACAAAAGTTACAGCAACTCAATAAGGAAATAAAAAATCAGAAGATGGGTGTTCACAAGATACGTATTAAGACTGAACCAAAATGAAATCCCAAGTATTGCTTAAACATAGGCTCCAGAGAGAAAAATCAGTCAGGATCGACAACGAATGACTTGGTGGAGAATAATAGAGGTTGAAAGAGGAAAAACTGGATGGGCGACTTGGCACGAAGCGTGGAATGCCATACTAATTGTAGTAAAATTACAAATGAAAAAGTTTTATAAGAAACAAAAATCGCAGCAATTCATGAGGAAATAAAAAATCAGAAGATGTGGATTCACAGGACACGTATTAAGAGAGAACGAAAATGAAATCCTAAGTATTGCTTACACACAGGCTCCAAACAGAAAGCCAGATCGACAACGGATGACTTGGTGGAGAATAATAGAGGTTGAAAGAGGACGAGCTGAATGGACGAATTGGCACGAAGCATGGAATGCAGCACTAATTGTAATGCAATTACAGATGAAGAAGTTCTAAATGAAACAAAAATCACAGAAATTCATGAGGAAATAAAAAATAAGAAGATGGGGGGGCGGGGGTCACAGGGTACGTATTAAGAGTGAACAGAAATGAAATCCCGAATTCCAGAGAGAAAGAGTAGCCAGGACCGACAACGGATGACTTGGTGAATATTAATAGAGGTTGAATGAGGAAAATATGGATGGTCGAGTTGGCATGAATCGTGGAATGCTGCACTCGACAGAGGATCTTGAAAGTCTTGAAGATCTTGTGTGCCTCGTAACACAAAAATAATTGATGATGATGCTGAGTATAGTATGAAAGTATTTAGGAACATGCTACCAGAAAAATAGTCATGTGTTATTTAATGATAACGGGGTTGTTTAATTTAATATGTTTTTATAATGTGTTAAATACGTGTGTTATTTTTGTCATTAGAATTTGTTAATCTGAAACTGCGATCATTAATTTTCAATATTAAAATTGAACAGTTTATAGGTTCAAAAAAGGTCTATTTAAAAGCCTCTAAAATATATTTATTGGATATTCTCCATACACATACAGACATTTAAGCACTCTAACTCTATATCTTAGTCGTACAATAAAATTCAATCGTAAAAAATATGAACGAGTTGTCGGTTAAGATTTTCCCATCCTAAATATTCGCCCTCTTGAGACAGATTCTGGAGGCAAACGTGAGGAGATTTCAATTATTGAAAGAGCATCGAAATTCTGTAAACTACTTTTCAGTTTGCGTGGAGCCAAACACTCACGTTTTATTACATTAGGTCTAATCTCATGAGGTTATTTTTATCTTAACCAAAACTCCATACGTGATACAAACCCACAGTTTGGAAAGGGTTTATTTACTTAAAATTTGCGGAAAAGATTTCATATCCAGTATATTTTCGGTATAACAAAACTTCTTTGGTCACAGTGCAATCAAAATACTATTTTATTCAGAAATGTTGAGATAAGTCTAATATTTTGCCAGTATATGCTAGAGAAGTGTGAATAGTGTAGAATATTTGATATCTTATATTTAGAAAATGTCGTAAATTCAATTCATTCATTTTCGTTTATTTTTATCGTAACAATAAAGGAAACCAGCAATAAAGGACATTAGTGTTAAAAATCTACTTATTTATTATAAAATAAGTTTGTTAAATATTTTATTTTGTCACAATTTGTATGAACGATTTTTGAAGTATATTTGCATGCATGGCGTTAGAGAGAGGGATATAGAACTCCCATGTTTGGAGAGCTTGAAAATTCCACAATGCTTTGAAAATTATATCCAGGTACCACTAGTGTTTGTAAAGTTTCATCTGTTTGCATTTGACACAAAAGGGAAAAAGTAGTGCTTAATTTATGCTCGTTTTGCTTATTTTTAAATTAATGTCCCCTAATAATAAGTTAAAGTAATAAGTATTTTTTTTTCTGGTTGTATACCAGAGTACAAAATACGGGGAGGCAAAAGTAAATTGAGTAACATAAATTTGAAAATGTAGTAAATTTATTGTTTCAATTTTAGTTCACATTGCATTGCTGATTTTTTCTGCAGAACTGCTCATTTAAATAAATATTATTTTATCAACACGATCTTTTCATCATAGAAAAACATCGATAACTGAATTACTGTTTCAAACGATTTTAGCATTTTCTCTGCATAAAGTTTTACACCCTTCCCTTTACCTCCATTTATTACTTACATGGTGCTATAAAATTGTATTTGCAAAAAAAAGAAATAAATAATATAATTTCTTACTTAAATAAAATATTTTGTTTTATAATTATTCAAATATTCACATTGTTTATCAAAAGTATACGGATTTTTTTCTTTACACTTCTAATATAAGAATGTATCCCAAAATATAATAACTTTTACACTATTACATTTCGGTAATCGCTACTCAGCGTGATCTTCTTTCATTACTAGACGGCTTACTCTCAATACTTGCTTCCGCTCGTTAACTCTCAGAACTTTTATTTGATCCTTAAGGTCTCCTCGTTGATGTAAGGCTGGCTCAATGGAGACTAATGACTTTAATGCGTATAATGCTTTGCTATTTCGCACAAAATGTGTTATAATAGACATATCCTGCGATGTTAAGTAGCTACACACTTCACTGAGTAATATTGTTGATGCTTGACAATTTAAAACTAGTGAGTGAAAATCTGATATCCCTTGATGAATGCTAGGATATAAAATAAATGTGAAAAGATTGCAAGAAAAGGGAATTGTTCGATAGATAACTTATAGCTAAATATCGGCCTGTTTTCGATTCTTTTTTAACGACGATCTGATAACAATCTATTAGATTTAATCAAAGTGATATTTAATATTGTACTTTTTTAAATAGAAGGTCTGGATGCAATGACCATGTAAGTTCATTTACGGTTATTTTTAATTTTAACTCATAGGGAAAAAAATAAACATTCAATTTGGTGTAAGAACGATGTATATCCATTTGGTCTACACAGAGATATATACGAAAAACAACTTTCAAACCCAGTATAGCAACAATCACAGTGCTGACAAAGAGTTTGTAACAAAGAACTTGTATGACTGATAACTAACGGAGAATCACAAATATATTATGAAACTTGACACATACTATATATGTGCTGAGCCGGACGGTCTGGGTCTTCAACATACTATATGTGCGAGTAAACGGCCCTACCGTGCTGAAAACACCGGTTCTCGTTAGATCATCCAAGTCAAGCAGCATCGGGCGCGGTTAGTACTTGGGTGAGTGACCACCTGGGAACACCGCGTGCTGTTGGCACATTTCGGGCGCGATAGCCCGGTGGTTTGTGCGCTGGATTTGCACTCTGCCACAACTGCCGCCGTGTTCATGCGGAGTACGATCACGTTAAACATGTGGGTCCGTAAGTCCCTCCGAGAGGTTGGTGGTAGGGGAAGGAGGGTACGGTCCCTGCGGATGCCTCCCCCACTGGGTTCCGGTCTAAATTGGGTGGCACTTCCCGGCCGTCCAAATGGTTACCTTACACCTTTCTGGTAGATCGGACGGTCTGGATCTCAACAACAACAACAACATACTATATGTGCTTTCCCGTACACACATTAAAGTGCCATAAACCCTAGGGTTGGTCGTGTGGTTTGGGCCTTCAACACTCCTTCAACGTATTATATGTACTTCCAAGTGAAATTTGTTTCTACAATCAGCTTGAGCCAGATGCTCAAAATTATGAATGTCAGACATTATAAATTAATGGCGCCTAACCTTTGGAATTTGTTTTTAAATATAGTTACATTTGAACTGTTATTTAATCAGTTACATACAAGAAGGGCAATTTAATGATTGCTTTCATTCGAGCTACTACTGTATTTTATACTTGAATAAAGGTACATTTTGCTCGAATATACAAATATTTATTCACTTTGGTGGTCCATGTAACCATGTCCACCCCAGATTTTGCCCTTTCTGGAACGAAAAAAATATTTTACCTACAAGCAATAGATACCTTACATTTATTGCTATTATTATTGGTAAATACTAATTAGTATGAATAAACAATTTCCTATTTATACTCTTCTGAAAACTTGCTATTTTAGACTTACATGAATGATTTTTCTGCCCGCCCATTGAATTGGTATCAACAATGATCTGCCAGTGGTGTGTATTGGATCTAAGACCTAGATATTCTTACACATATCCTCTTCCTAAATAAAGTAATTATTAAGTAATAAGTAATAATGCAGTAGTAAAGTCAGTTGTTAAGTAATAAGATAACGAGAATGCAAAGTATGCGAATATTATTCTCCCCCCCCCCCTCAACCATTTGGCTCGTCCATAAGGGTCTAAATTTTAAAAGCTTATTCCAATTGACGCCAAACTTTGCAGATTGATTTATTTATACAAAATCTTAATTGATATTAATTTCCGAGATGGTAAGTTGTGTCACTATAGCTCCGTTAAATCGTGAAGCTGTCATCGCGTGTTCGATACAAGGTGCGGCACAGAAGTATCACCGTATCTAAACTGACCAATTAATCATTTAGATTAATTCGCATCTAAAATTTTGTATATTTTTCCAGTATTTAAGTTTATCAAAGCGAGAAAAACTAACACTCTCAAAATATATAGTTGCAATATTTAATAAGCTTTCTTTTGCTTAACAATGTATAGCACTCAGCATTGAAAAATGCCTGTTAAATCGAAAATATTCTCAGTTATATTCTGTCCTATGGTTGATAACGTAAGTATACAAACGGATCCATTAAGTTCTGTCCCATGGTTGATAATGTAAGTATACAAACGGATCCATTAAGTTCTGTCCCATGGTTGATAACGTAAGTATACAAACGGATCCATTAAGTTCTGTCCCATGGTTGATAACGTAAGTATACAAACGGATCCATTAAGTTCTGTCCCATGGTTGATACTATAAGTGCCAAGATTCAGCCTTCATGGTGACTATAAAACTTCAATGGGACTATAAAACGGTTTTAAAATGCTTTTCGCACCCCCTAATCTTATATCTAGAAGGGGAATCGAAAATCTGCCTAGGTTAAGTTTTACCTTGTGGTTGGTACTAAGTGCGATAAGTGTGCAAAGTTTCAGCATTCTAGGTCACTGCAGGGACTTTTGGATTGTCCAGAAACACTTTTCAACCCCCATATTCTCTGTCGACGAATAAATAAAATCTGGCTCCATTTGTTTCTATCTTGAAGTCTATGCGTGCAAAGTGAAAGTGTCCTAGTATGCAAAGTGTTTAAATGTTCAAACTTTCAATCTTCTGTGTTTCCTGGTGGTTTCTGAAAAACAAAAGGTGATTTCTGTAAAGACAGAAAATGCGTTAGACAGTTATTTTATAGATATAAATTAATATTATTAAATTATACATAAACTTTACACTAAAGTTATTGAAACTCAATTAAAAACCGTACTGTATTCGTTACTGCAATAACAATCTATCTGCATATATTCCGTTGTTGAATTTCTACAAAATAGTTAGTTCTTGATTAATGCAGTTGATATTGGTATTCCCTCACCTCACTGACTTTGATACAATTCAATTCAAAACGTCAATATGGAGAATTCGTTATGAATTGAACTTATTAATGAAAATACGGAAACTATTTAACGCTGTGTTTCCCTTGCGTCCGAAACCAATAATACAGCACGCGCATGTGAAAGTGGTAATTTTGAAGTCCGCGGTGCGAGTGGGGAATTTAGATTGAAACTATCGTTATAAAATAAGAGAATTACTTAGCATCTGGATCAATTAACTTCTTGATTACTTCCCTTTTTGACAATTACTTAATTATAAGAATTCCCTCGCTTTTCTAAAAGAAATTAGTGATAAAACAAATTATTTCTAAACTTTAGAACTAATGATTTGTAAACTTTAATTATAATTAAAGTTGAATTGAATTAATTTTAATTAAAGTTGACGTGTATCCATACTATTTAATGATTTGTAATTGATGAACTTCACTTGCATCAAATTTGATGTCAATCCTGAGCAATTTCTGACAAGAATATACAGGGTGTTGGTAAACTGTTTTCACAAAATAAAAGGGGTGATAGTACCCATCAAGACGAATAATATTTACTTCGGAATCTAGGGTCGCATTTCACTCTGAGTGTCAGAAAAGCATAAAGTTGAAGTTGAATTTTCAACAGTAAAAATAAGGAGAATTAACATAATCAGAAGTTGCACAATCCCATTTATTTACACCAGAGAATGACTCAAAGTAGATGCTCAAAGTGACGGCCAATGGTTCCGTTGCACAATTCACATCGGCGAATGAACGACTGGTGCACCCTCTAGAAGACACCTGGTGTCGTATTTATCCTGTCCGCTACAACGAGTCTCGCAACGAGATTTTCTATGGCATCTACAGGCGTCTCGTTCACTAATGATTTTATGTGCTCCCAGAAGAAGTCCAGTGGGTTGAGATCCGGTGAGCGTGGAGGCCAAGCCACAGGTCCACTGCGTCCAATCCACCGTCCGGAATATATGGCATTCAAGAAGTGTCAGATCGCACTGGAAAATTGGGCTGGGGATCCATCATACAACAACTACATGGCTCTCTGTGCGGTGAGTGGAACAGCTTGCAATAATCCGGGCAGCACTTGCTCCAGGAAGACACGGTACGCTGCGCCGATCAAGCGTTCGGACAACAGATAAGGGTAGACCAGGCAATCACCTAGGATACCTACCCAGATTTTCACGGCAAGTCTTTGCTGGCGTTTACGAGGGGCAGTGACCAGGGGATTGCTTTTAACTCAGACGTGTGCATTGCGAGTGTTGAAAATGGTTTCTCTGGTAAACGAGGCCTCATCCCGGAATAACAGTAAGGCAGAAAACTGCGGATTGTTAGTTATCGTCTGGAGCATCCACCTCACAAACTCTAGCCGGCGGGGATAGTCATCTATGTTTAAAGATTGAACCTATTGCACGTGGAAGGGGTGCATGCGCGCCTCATGTACAACATTCCACATCGTATTGTGACGCACACCAATGTCGTCTACAACCGCTTGCGTGCTTGTGGAATGAGCTGCTGAATCTCTCCAAGACAATTTCTTCCATTTTTTGCGTCCGCACACTTCGCATACGTCCCGTATTGCTCTTGGAGATAGCGAACGAGCCGGTTTCCCGGAGTCGTCTATCAACACTGGCGGTGGTAGGATGGTTTGGCATACGACGCAACCGGAAATCGTTCCTGGTACAATCTTTGTGCTTTGCGTCCGTTCCCATTTGCTTGACCGTACATTAGATGCATATCTGCCAATTTCTCATATGTGTAATCCGCGATGACCTTCTTGAAGTCGTTTCGGACGTTGTTAATCCGGTATTTATCTGAAGCATTGAGGATGTGCCACTTTTAAAGAACAACATTTGCTGTGACTGGCTCTCTACTAAACCTTGATCAGCCAATTAGCTACAACTGTCGCTGCTGCTTCTTGTCACTGGATATTTGCATACAGTACATGCTTGACGGTGATGTTCTGGAGATGTGATACTTCTCCGGCACGGCAGCTATGTCGTCCGAAGTAGCGACTTGTGCTTGTTGGACGTGGTTTGAAGTTACTCTTTTCAGACACTCAGAGCGGAATGCGATCCTGGGTTCCATAGTAAATATTGTTCGTCTTGATGGGTTCTATCATCCCTCTTATTTTGTCAAAATAGTTTTCAATTACATTAATTCAAAACTGAAAGATTGACAGACGTTTGAAAAGCAAAAAGTTTGATGGAAACAACACATGACTTTCCCTACAGACTCAAATTCATTTTCTATTTATTTCTTTTATAATATTATTTAATTGGGTATAATTGCACAAAAGAACACGGATCATTATTTGAAAATTTTCTGAATTTGTAGGTTTACTTCCATTTTCGTTTTCATTTGATGACTGACTGTACTTTTGAAGGCGACGTGACAAAAATACGTAAAAGCTAAAATATCCCGAACGGTTCATCCTATATACGGTTTATGGGATTGATTTTATTCTTTTCGAGGTCAAAATGATTATATTTGAGCATATAGTAGTATTTTAGTTTAGATTTTGATGGCATTTTTATTCAGTTAGCAAAAAAATTACGAAAAGTATTTTAGCACAATTATTGGTTTCTGTTGAGGGACAAGTAATTTTTGTAAACTATACAGCAGCTGCTCCGATAATCTAGATATTCTTTAGTCATCGGAAACAGCTTTGAAAAATCATTTATTGTAAATATTTTATATTTGAATGTATTTATTCATTTGAAGGTGCTTTCGAAAATCATTTGCTGTCATTAGTTTGCATTTTAATGTATTTTATTATATGTTTTTATTTATATATTTTGTACTGTATTTTATCTTGCACGCTGTTACTGGGACTTTGTCCTGTAGCTTGAATACTTTTTAAAATAAAATTAAAAAGTAAATAAATACCAAAACATTATCACCACCAGGGTAAGAAGAGATCAGAAACAGGGTAACCTACTTATAAAATTTTGTGAAATTTTGTTGAATAAATTTTAAGCTAAAGCAGATACATACATTTCACGGACAGACACACACTGAAACGTTTCGCTAAACATAGTTTATTCGTATGCTTCAAAGCTCCAAACGTGAAGATACATCAAAAACTCGACTTGTAATTTTCGGTACAATTCTAATACCTTCCCTGATCCCTATACATTATTACATATTGTAGGGAAAGTAAAAATATGTTTTCATATATCATATGAACTAATATATGAATTATCTTTATAACACATCTATATTTTGAATGTAGCCATTTTAAATGGATAATTGATGAACAACATAAAAATAATATTTTATTTTGACAAAGAATGTAAAAAAAAATTAAAAATCTCGAAAATTATATTAACTACAATATGACCCTTGTCACAACTTGAAATCCCTAATCCTATCCCAATATTCAACCTTCCCTAATCCCTATACATTATTACATATTGTAGGGAAAGTAAAAATATGTTTTCATATATCATATGAACTAATATATGAATTATCTTTATAACACATCTATATTTTGAATGTAGCCATTTTAAATGGATAATTGATAAACAACATAAAAATAATATTTTATTTTGACAAGGAATGTAAAAAAAAATTAAAAATCTCGAAAATTATATTAACTACAATATGACCCTTGTCACAACTTGAAATCCCCAATCCTATCCCAATATTCAACCTTCACTAATCCCTATACATTATTACATATTGTAGGGAAAGTAAAAATATGTTTTCATATATCATATGAACTAATATATGAATTATCTTTATAACACATCTATATTTTGAATGTAGCCATTTTAAATGGATAATTGATAAACAACATAAAAATAATATTTTATTTTGGCAAAGAATGTAAAAAAAAATTAAAAGTCTCGAAAATTATATTAACTACAATATGACCCTTGTCACAACTTGAAATCCCTAATCCCCATATTCAACAACGTCGGTTAGAAGCTAACTTCGGCTAGCAACTAATCTAATAGGGGAAAACGCGTCTAAACTTCCCTCCACGACGGAAACACACGGAAGAATGCAGTTAGAACAAAATGCTGTACAGAAAGGATTTTGATTAGGCATTCTAGCCGACTAGTTTGTAAATATAATGTGCATATGAAATAAAACTTTGAAATAGTGACACCACAACCTCACAAGCACAAACACATCCCCACACACAGACTTCAAAAACATTCGATTCAAATTCAGGGATGATTGAAATTGGAATTCGAATTTTAGACCTGTGGCAATACTTTCTCTATACATTATACTACGTATATAGGGAAAGTAAAAATCCGATGTGAGAATCACATAATTTTCTACACAACGCAAGTACTTTACTTCTCTCAATACATTACAAGGATGAACAAGATCAGGAGAACATTGTTTGACAGTATCTTACCGTTTCCTCTTACGAGGTTAAAGGAAACAAAAGGAATATTTTATTGTTCATTATAGGGGAAAATCCTTCTAGTTGATATATTATGCATAAGGAAATTCATTGCTTCACAGTTCTTTGATCCGTCCTACCGAAACACGAAAAGATGCGAATAAACGTTTGACAACATTTGAGATAACTCCATTTATCCAATTTATTATTTTTAACAATTTCACGATTTTGTCGTCAAATCTCCATTTTCACAAATATTGCACGATCCACTTAAGTCTCGATGATATAGAACAGTATTATGAAGGCGTGAAAGGGGATAGTAGGATAAAATATATTCTGCAGCGTCTTATTTTTTATATATAAAAGTAAGATCCTTTAATGTTTCGTGTGAATGGTTTACGACTCCATTTATAAATCTAGTGGAAAAAAAAACGTGAGGGGCTATACTGGAGGTACATCTGCAAAGTAGAATACGTCTTATCGCACGGGTGCTTTCAAATAGAACAACGGTTTACATAAACATTTAATTTATTTCTACACACTGCCACCAGTGGTCTATGATAGGAGAAATAAGTTGCAAAGTTAATTATTATGAAATATTAATTCAGTAACAGAATTAAATTGATAAAAACTTGGCAATTTTATTATTTCTTGTTCAATTTCATCTTATCTCGCGTTCGGTCGCATTATTCTCTCGAGCGCGTCACCTCGATGAATCACCCTTCATAACGCCCTTACATCCTCGACCTAACACTTGATACCACTGTCGTCCACCTTCGGCTATTAAACGACGAGCCAATCTTTCAAAATCTCACCCTTTTTTAGTCACACCAGATTTGCCGTCATGGTATTTATACCAGGTGCAACAAAGATGTTATTCTACACGTCAAAATCAGCAGTGGTTCCAGTACAATGGTACGGTTTTGCGTGAATAATATATCTCTTTGTGATGGGGTTTGTCTTCTGTAGACAGTTTCTGAACAGTTCAAAATATTACAATATCGAAATTAGGATCACCTTTTCGAAATAGTCCAAAAGATTAAAATATCGAAATTAGAACCACTATATTCTGGAAACAAAGAAACTGAACTGAAATCAAAATATATATCTTAATAGGGCTTATAACGGCTATAAATTACTTTTTTGGGGTGACAGAAAGACCTTTTAGCTTTTAAGATATAAGTATTAGGCCTGGTTTACACGTTTCCAGATAATACCAGCCAGCAAACCAACACCTAATCCCCAAATGGCCTCCGACTGGGTAGCCAGCTACTGAAACCTTTTTTCATTGGCATCTTCTGTTTAAAATGATGCTAGCTACTGGTTAATTTTATTCAGCGTGCAGGAAAGTAGTGTTACCAATTCGGGAATTTCCCGAAAAATCTGACTTATTTCTGTGAAGTCTGGCATTCACTTGGCGACAGATGCTTACAATTGAAACGAAAATGTTTGAAATCGCTGGTTTCTCCAGTAGCTGGGCTAGCCACTCGTAGTTGCAAGACCAGTAGCTGGGCTAGCCACTCGTAGTTGCAAGACCAGTAGCTGGACTAGCCACTCGTAATTGCAAGACCAGTAGCTGGGCTAGCCACTCGAATTTGCAAGACCAGTAGCTGGGCTAGCCACTCGAATTTGCAAGACCAGTAGCTGGGCTAGCCACTCGAAGTTGCATGACCAGTAGTTGGGCCAGCCACTCGTAGTTGCAGGACCAGTAGCTGGGCTAGTCACTCGTAGTTGCAAGATCAGTAGCTGGCACAACATTTGGTACATAAGTAACTGGCACACACTGTTTACATAAAGATAATAGCTGATGTGACGCGTTTACATGAATCCAGTAGCTGGGTGGACGTATTTACATGAAACCAATAACTGGTCGACCGTAACTGGCATTATCAACTGTATGCTAACTGGCACCATATAAACCAAGCCGTACAATTTTGATAAGTCGGAAAATTTTCAATCTTCTTGAATTTACTAGCCGTCGGTTGTAACTGCTTTATATCGTATGGGTGATCTGAACGGCCTGGGTAATAAAAATTTTCCTGAACCTCTTTAGGCCTGGTTTATACGGTGCCAGTTAGTATGGCAGTTGATAGTTTTAAAGTAATCCGTGTTGTCTCCGTTCACAAAATCAACTTGGACTTGACAAAGCGATTCCTGAAAGCTATAAAAGCTTTGTAAAAACAAATGATTTATCTAGAAATTGAATTTTTTGTTGAATATATTTGTCACGCTTCAGACAGGACTACGTAATTGAAGCCGGAACCCAGTGAATGTGGCAACCACTGGGACTGTACCATATTTTCCCAGAGACGTCACCTCGCAGAACATTTGACTTAGACATTTTGAACTAAAGTTTAAAATACTTTTTCGTATGGACACGGTGAAAGTTTTGGGTGACGTAGAGAATAGAACACTGAACTACTGCATGCAATCTTTCTGTCATGACCACTGGGCTATTCCGGCTCACCTCTTGCGAAAACTGTTTTTCGAAAATCAAAACAGACATTTTAAAATGAATCATGTAGAAAAGTTTCTATGTAAATTGCTGTTTTACGTTTAATGTTAAGAATGTCACATTTTATGTGCTATTTCCATGTACTATTTTCCAGATATTGTACATTATAAAACTAAAATGTGAAAATTATAAAAAAAAATAATAAATAAATTGCAAATGCTTAACAATTCTACATTTTACTTGTTTAATCTAAATTGATAGGACTCTGTAAACTTAAAACAAAAAATTAAATATGTTCACCAAAGCCAAATGTTTGCCATAGGTACACTAATATTTTACACAATGCTGTAGAAGAACTTTACCTTACCATATAAAAATAAGAAAAAAAGAAATATTACATTTAATCATTAAAAATAAAAACAATATATATACCAGCCATTTTCAGTGACTTATGCAAAACAATTTCACACGCTCGAAAGCTCTCGATACTAAGTCATTTTTACTGAAACATAAAATACTGCAAACTTATCTTGGCAACAAATGGAATCGCTTCATTTACAGTTCCCATAGTTTTAGCAATTTTACGCTTTTAGCGTCAGATTTTTATCCCCATAGATATTACACAATCCACTTATGTCTTGATGATGGAGATGGAGACAATATGGAAGCGTGAAAGCTAATGGCAAGATAAAACAGATTCTTTGCAACTCGTTTTTTTATGAAAAGAAGGGCGGGCCATTTAATGTTTTTTGGATTTTGTAGTCGCTTCGATTTCTCAATCTGCAAAAAGAGTTTTTACTTTTCTAGAAATATAATATATAATCTAATTTAATATATAAAAGAGGAAATTTCAATAACAGCTTCTAACTTAAATGTCTCCTAAATCACGTCATGAATTTTAATAGGTTTCAGTTTCTCACACGTAGTATTGAAAAAATATTGTTTTCAAGAAAATTTTCAAGTTCTAGATTTCGATGCCAATATATCTTTTAATACCTCTTGAATACGTTTTGACTATTTTTGGAGTGATGTCCGTCTGTCTATCCGTCTAATGTTTGTAGTCTATTTCTTGTGTACACGATAGCAGCCACAAATATGAATAAATTCTCATGAAATTTTACATCCTACTATTAAAAAATCTAGAACTGTAGATGGAATATTTTTCTATTCGAGCTAAAACTTCTAAATTTATTAAAAATTTTATTTTTTACATTGTTATTATTAAATAAATTTTTCACCATTGCAGCATAAGATAAAATTTAATATAACAATGGATAAAAAGAATTATTAATTTCTCGATGATCTCGGGATTTAATAGTTGCAATTATCGTTGTGAAAAATAGCCTCGATACAGTTTTTGTGTTCGTGACGTCATTAGTCTCCCTCGGGGGTACATTTTTACGTATAGTATCAATCGCAGGATTCTTTTCAAATCCTTTAAAGTGAAAGGTAACACGTTATAATTGTAATCATTTGGACCAACGACACCGACTTTCCAAAATTTTCTTTGAAAATTTGAAAAACAAAACAAGCTACTTGAAAATTTATTAAGATATGAGAAGATCGAGTAAAGCCGCACTTCAGTTAATTTCTTTAAAATTCACAGAGTGCATGCATGAAAGCTATTGCTTCAAATTTCAAGTCTGTTTTTAAAGGAAAAAAACTAATGTTTTCTATAAACTAATACTAGAATTTTTATTTTACTGGCATCTTGAAATATAAGCTCAAATTTATTTATCATTACTTAGTAAATGCTGTCAGGGAATACAGTCCAAGTATCCCAATGTATAGATAATCAACTGGCCACTCTAAAATTCGTGATTTGAATTTCGGTTGAGACAACAGTTCTTTACAATGACGCCTGAAAATCTGAAACAAATTAGATGCAGTCAATCATTCAAGCTGTTCAAAAGTATAGATTTTTTATTCTTTTCAGAAGCTTGCGGTGTATGGTTCAATTTATGGGTGATACCACGAAAGGATTCTATTTTGTACAAAACGCAATGAAAAAGAAAAGTCGTTGTTTTAAAATCTAAATTTACATTTGATTTGATATTTCAAGGAGGAAAGATAGAGTCGATTGCCATTATGGAAAGTTAGAATATCATCGCAGTAGCAATATAAATAGCATCGACTGTACAAACGAAGGATCGTAGTTAGAACGGGGATGCCACTCTTTTGCCACGAATATTATCTGTGACGTCAGATGGAGTTTATTTGCAGCGCGCGGCACAAGATGGCGCGGCAGGAACGCGGTAACCGACACCTGAGAGTGGCGGCGAACTATTTTATTATTTCTATTTAAATCCAATGCAACGTGGTCGTTGTTGATCTATTGTTTCTTACCTATCTTTTTACATAACTTTGAAGTGATTTAAAACAAACTAGTGTTTATTAAGGCTAACTTATTATTTCTGCTATCTAAAATATTCGGCTTATTCATTTTGTGAGTTTTGTCGAAAACATTTCGATATGCTGAACGATTGTGCTATTGCAACTCTAGATTTCTCAAGATATTTGAACAATGACATAATTAAATGTGCATCTAGACTTTCTTGTGACTAGTTGAATAACTGATATAAAGTAGGATTATTTTGAATTTTCTACTTTGTTTTGGTTGATTTGAAGGTGTGAAATATCTGATATATATCTGAAGATTGAAAATAAGAAGTTATAGTCTGATGAAGATGTTTAACCATAGTAAGTTAAAAATAAATGTAAGGATATAATTGCTTGCTCGTATATTTTCCATCATGAATCAATATACTATAATATATTTAATTTATTATTTTGAAAGTATATCATAGTGTGGGTGTTAAACGATTAGTTTCTATATTTTTATATGTTTACATTGAATTTCGATTTGATATAAATTCTCTTTTTGATCAAAAAAAACTAATAAAATCAAGTTTTTTGCAATAATATAAGTTCTTCACTATAAAAGCATCACTTAAATCGCTTATTAGTGAGGCATAAGTACATACTCCCCACCCCCTAAAAATACATAAAACTCTTAGTGTTTGCGTTTTAATTAATGTTTTGATTTTCAATTATTAGCGATAACATAATCGAAAATAACTTTATTTATATGCATTTAGAAAGAAATTACGTGATGTTTATTTGTGTATAATGAAAATTTTAGAATGATTGCTTGTTTAGAAAACTTTCCTAACATATATCTGTAAATTCAAGTATTTAAATCAAAATTCATTTAAAATATCCTCGCTTCCTGTAATAACATTGAGTGGTTTCAAAAAGTGAAACGAAAGTTTCAGATGATTTATATTTTTCAGAAAGAGAAATACAGTTTTATTATGTATGTACCCTTCCAAAAAAAACCAATACTGCATATTTAAGTTGTGTTCAAGTAAAATTAATGCTATTTGAGTATTTATTTCATATTTTAAATTTAAAAAAATGATTAAATTAATTTGCTATCAACCTTTAACATTAGAGTCTACCAGGTCGTTCCTGACATTTTACTCCAAGTGACGTTGCGTCTTTACGTGCTCTCATTGCTAGAGCTGAAGTGGCTCAACTTTATAGATATAATAACCTTGGTTAGAATCCCGATTGGGATATGGGTTCTTTATAAAGAATATACTTGGATAGACAAATAAAATAACCGAGTATTTTGCAAAAATATATTTTGAAAATCTGCAAAATAATATTTCATAAACTATGGTAAAAAGTGATATCACTTATATCTATTTGTTTTCTGCCATAACATTTAGACAATATTTCGATGAACATAATCAAATATGGACTAAAATAAATAAACTCTGTTACTTATTGCTATTATCAGAATATTTTTCATGATAAATGACTATTTTTTTACGAAATATAGAAAATAAATCTTATGTAATATTATTTCATGAAACTAAAACTTTTCCCGCGTATTGAAATATATCATGCAGAAGAATTTCACTCCGATATTCCATGAAGTTAAATCTATTTTACGAATAACAACACAAAAAAACAAAAGGGTAAAATAATTTTGGGCAACATTTAAAACATCCCCCATTTACTGTATTTTGTTATTTTTAACAAATTTCGCATTTTAGAATTCCGTCTTCAACTTCATATGTGCTTTGTACGATTAATTTCCATCTCTATGGCAGAGGGTTGGCATAACTGAATCATGAAGAGTAATAGAAAGATAAAATCCATTTTTCTCAACTTACTTTTACGGAAAGTAAAATCGTTCTTCTAAAGATTCTGGCGCTAAAGATGCACTTAGATTTATCAGTCTGGCAAAGAATATTAAATATTTTTCACACTCCTTTAAATATTTCTAAATTATGCATGGTTTAATGATGTAAATGAACTTATCATAGTTTTAATAAATGTTTGAATGAAGAATGACGATAATTATCAATTAAGTAGCAATAAAATAAAAGACGGCCATGACCCGACAAGACGACCACCTGCTTCTTGCAGTGCAGCTGGATATTTTCATCAGTATATATTTACTTGTGTTTGCTTGCGTGTATTTTCCCAGTACACATTTATTTTTGTTCGCTTGTGTATATATTCCCAGTACATATTTACTTGTGTTTGCTTGTGTATATTTTCCCAGTACATACCTATTTATGTTTGCTTGTGTATATATTCCCAGTACATATTTATCTGTGTTTGATTGCGTGTATTTTTCCGGTACATATTTATTTGTGTTTGCTTGTGTATATATTCCTAATACATATTTACTTGTGTTTGCTTGTGTGTATTTTCCCAGTACATATTTACTTGTGTTTGCTTGTGTATATATTCCCAATATATATTTATTTGTGTTTGCTTGTGTGTATTTTCCCAGTACATATTTACTTTTGTTTGCTTATGCCCCATTACACATTTACTTATAATTGCGTAAGTGCATTTTCCCAGTATATATTTACTTGTGCTTGTGCGTATTTTCCCAGCACATATTTACTTGTGTTTACTATACAGAAGTGAGAATCCTAACCATTCAGTTATGAGTGGTTCGTAAAACGGGATACAAAAAAAAGTTCGTTATGCAATGAAAATAAAAAATTATTTTATGGACTTTCTTTAAATTTACTTCTAAATTAAGTGTATTTCCTGTATGAAAGATTTGTCGCAGACTAAAAAAAATTGAATAGTTTGTCAAATATTTTGTAATATAAACTTCTGAGAGGGGGGGGGGGATCTGTAAAATATTTTCGACCTTCCATAATCAAAAATTCGGCTTCGTTAAATTTTAATACCTCGTCGATATAATAAGATTGGGATTTCCAAGTAGTCACCAGGAAGGCCTCTTCGGTGATCTAGAAATGCAAGAAAACATGTTAGACAATTATTATATAAATGCCAATTAAAATGTTTCTAATATGTATGCTAAAAATTAAATAATTATGGAAATATCGAAAATATAAATGAAATTCATTTTTGCATTAATATGTCAATATTTTTACTTACAGTTACAATAGTTGCACATTTCGAAACCAAAAGAAATCCTTAATATTGTCCCATAAAGACGAAAATCTATTCTACCAAATTCAATTCCATTGAATCAATTGAAATCATTTTCAAAGCAATTTCACACGCTTCGCTGTGCTAAATTTGTTTTCCCGTAACATTAAAAGCAGTGAAATATTTTTTGGCGATATTTCATTGACTCTGTTTGTTGTGTTTATTATTTTTAACAATTTCACGCTTTTTACGTCAGTTCTCCATCACTACGTATTGGGCAATATACTTGAATTCAGGGGTGTGGGAAATGGGGAGGGGTATAATACGGAAGCGTGGAATTTAATAAAAGGACACTTTATGTCCTTTTGTAACTTATTTTTTTATAAAAAGTAAGAGCGTTCTTTGAATATACGTGAAAGAGCTTTTCGATAACATGCAAAACGAAATTTACTTAGTTTTACAATTTTTTTTATTGAAATAACAGATAAACACGGCGATGCTCGTGATTTAAAATATGTGACAATTTTAAATGCTTTCATATTGTTTTCCAAAAATACTCCATTAAAACATTGAATTCACTTTTAAGTAAGAAATAATTCGTAATTGTACATTTTAATAACATTTTTACTCGCAATTATGTTTTTGTAACATTTTTTTTTTATTTTCGGTGAAGAATGCTCGAAAAGTTGAAGGCCTTTACTTTACCTATCCACCCCGAAATCTAATAGATTTCTGACAATTACCGATTAAAATATTCATTCCAAATTTTATTCGATTTTATCAATTTGTTCGTAAGATATCGTGAACATAGACAGACACACAGACATGATTTAAAAAGGTGGTTAATTTGTATTCAGCAATGCTCAAAACATGTAGACACATGAAAATCCGAAAACTGGATTTCAACTCTTATAAAATGATATCCTTTTTCATCACTGTATAGTAATAAAGGTGAAAACATTTATCATAAAAGTAAAAGGGAAAGTTTTTAATACTTTTATACTTTCTAACATTAAATACTTTCATACTTTCTAATATTGAATACTTTCATACTTTCTAACATTGAATACTTTCATACTTTCTAATATTGAATACTATCATACTTTCTAATACTGAATACTTTCATGCTCTCTAATATTGAATATTTTCATACTTTCTAATATTGAAGACCTTCAGTTTTACTTTAAAAATTTTTGGAGAGACTTTTCAGTTCAAAAATTATACAATTAGCTAGATATACAAAGTATCATGGGTAGTCATTTATCAGACGAATAACTTGTATTAGGATTAGCGTATATTTTTCATGCAGATGAGAACACCAATGGTGGTATACGATGAAACAAATTTCAAGGGGCAGAACTTTTTCTTTAGAGAAGTATGGAGGAGATTATCTTGCTTCTGAAGAAAGGGAAAAAGTTAACTACAAAGTTGTAGAACATTGTAAAATAAGTACTATAAATCCCTCCCCTCACAAAAGTTAGAAAATAACGATTTTAAAAGAGACAATTTTATTAATCTGTATGTAACATTTTAAAGATATAAGAGAATTTTATCCAAATTAAGAAATTACTAAGCAGACTTAGCTCAGATTGAAGGTTGCGCTTCTTGTGTATACTAATGAAGAAGGCTGTTTTTTTTATTCAAAACCCGCCTACACTATTAATTTTGTGTTATATGTTGCTTTTAACGAAATTATTTTACTTATATTCCTTTGGCAGCAGTTTGAGCTGTAAGTATGAATACAATAGCTGTACGTATAATTATCAAAGATCTTATAACATTTTTACTTTCCTTATATACATAATGTATAAGGAAAGTATTGTGACGGGGTCGAAAATTCGAATTCGATTTTTCGACGGGAGAGCACGTTTCAAGCATCCCTGATCACGAATCGAACATTTTTGAAGTGATGTCTGTGTGTGTGCGTATGTGTGTGGGTGTGTGGGTGAAAGTGCGTATGTGTGTGTGTGTGTGTGTGTGTGTGTCAGTGAGTCTGTGAAGACGATAACTGACGAACGAATGGACCGATTCGAACGAAATTTGGTACAAAAATTACAATCTGTAATCACTGGAAGCCTATTGTTTTCATACGCAATCGAATGTTCAGAATCTCCCTAAATTTTCGAGTGAAATTTTGAAAAAATCGTCAAACAATCAAAACCTCTAATAAAGTTACGCAAATAGACATTTCTTATGTAATTTTTCATTAGAAAACGATTAACATAAATTTTAGAACGTTAAAACGAACCATTCTCAAGATATTACACATTTTTCAAAAACATTGACAAAAATCATATAAAATAAAAAAAATATTTCCTATTGAGAAACATGTTCACTTTTCATATGTAATACCATGCGATAAATTTGGTAGCATCATTCTCGTGGATATAGCTCGTTCCATTCATGAAAAAAAGATACTTTAAGTAATACTTTTGTATTTGAACGCCAATAGTTATTTATCCTCTGTAAGAATAACTTATTTCTCCTTCCATAACGCTTGGCGAGATTTTGGAGACGAATATGGCGGAATGTCGCCAACTTGGCGACTTTTTTAAATGTTGCTAAATTAACGAAAAACTCGCCAAATTGATAAAATGACTCTAAATCAGTGAAAATGACGGCTCATTGACGAAAATTCAATATCTTGGAAAAAAAATATAAATATCTACTATAAAAATAATCTTTTTTTTTTTTACTGTAAAAGTAGTAAATTTATTGCATTATATAAGGAAAGTCATGTGCTGCCCACATCAGCTTTTTTTTAAATGTTGTCTTTTATAGATTAAAGAAGATTTAATTTTATACAATCAATTAAGGTTCAATAGAATAAGGAATTTTTAAAAGCAATACTGTTGAAAATAAAAATAATGTTGGATTTTTCATGTTATACAAATGCTTTACGAAATCATGGAGAAATCACAGAAACCAATTTTCTATCCAATAAAAATAGAAACTTATCCCAGAAATTTGAACGGTAATATGCAGAAAAGATTCATGTGCTGCAAATATTCTTAGAAATAAATCAGTTTTCCTAAACAAGAGTAAAACTATTTTGGCAGCATTTAGAATTTGTTGCCTTTATTGCTTTTAATAATCTCACGTTTTTGACGTCAATTTGCCATGTCTATAAATATTGCACAATTCTAATAAGCCTCTAAGTTGGAAGGCTTACGAAAATAGTTGAAAGTCAATAGAAATAGTTTTGCAAGAAAGTTTATGTATGACGCGTAAAGAATATGTAATTTCCAAGTCATCTTCATTGCAAAAAAGCTAATATTTCGATATTCTGTTGGCCTAAGTTTATACTCCGATTATTATCATTTAAATACAAATTGTTATTCAGATTCTATACAATACACAGCATATATAGATGGAAAATATTTTGATGGGGAGTACGGATATATCCGCGGAAAGTATTGTGATATATCCATATGATGGAAAATATTGTGATGTATCCATATGATGGAATATATTGTGATATATCCATATGATGGAATGTATTGTGATATATCTATATGAAGGAAAGTATTGTGATATATCCAACAAAATCCTACTATCGGATTTTAATGAATTTGCATGTTTACAAGATGTTCTAACATGCTTTAGTTTCACCATAATTTATGTTTTTGAGACCGTAACCAATTCAAGGCTCTATCCGCTTTTCTATTTTGTTCTAAAATAGAATTTTTTTAAAAATTGCATAAGTCCAATACTAGCATATTATTGAATGATTCCATAATGGTTTTAACTGGAAATGACTGGATATCATTGTTTAGGATGGATCAGGAGCCGTTCTGGAGATATTAGAAATTTTATTTCTTTTTCCCATGGAAAACTTTATCTTCCACATAAATTGAAATAATCGATCGAATTCGGTAAGCCTTTTGCCACCAATTTCAGAACTTTATTGACTTTTGGGTAACTGAAGCCACGGGTTCAATTTTTCAAACATTGCTCTTAGAAAATGGAAAAAAATAATAACTTATGCTAAAATTTGTTGAAAAAATAGTTGTTTTATATGAATTTCCTTTTTTTATTATTTAGAAGTGATTGATATAATGTACTGAACAATAACATGTTTGGTTCTTCAAGTATTGATCAAAATGGATATGATCTTAATATAGCATTTTAAATATGTTTACTATTAAACTAGTATTTAAGCCTGTCAAAGACAGGGAATCTAACACTCTTAAAAATCAAGCTGTAACTTTCATTTAATACGTTTTATTTTATTTAACAATGGATGTGTGGTGCTTAGTGTTGAAAAGAAATGTCCCCATTGAAAATTGGCTCAATTGGATTAAGCGCCATGGTTGAGTTTCAGCCTGTTCCCCATGGAGGGTATTGGAGACTTTACATCCTCATTTCCTTGATTCGGCGAGAAAATTGAAAACTCTCTGCGAACCAGTGGCAGATATTACATATATTCAAAGATTTAACCTATTAAGCCTCTAAAGGGCAATTAGAGGGTCTATAAAGACAAGAAACACCGCAATCTCCGCCCTGAGATGAGATCGAAAATCTGACAACGTTAAGTTCTGTCTCATTGTTGATTCTATAAGTGTGCATAGGTTCAGGTTTCTGGGTCACCAGGGAGAATCTGAAGGGTTTGAAATGATAAAAGAACGTTAAACATATTAGACAATTATATATATATAGGGATGGCCGAATGCTTTACAAATACGTTTAACCGTAGATAAATATAAACCACTGTTTGGTAGTTACCACGAAATGTTCTAAAGCTATACCAAATTTTATTTTCACTACAGAACACGGTATCTCTTAATAAAAAACCAAGCAAAGATAATTTTATATGATTATATTATGAGTATGAAAAAGTTGCTACATTATGTGTGCGTGTGTTTTGTATACTTATTTTAATCGGCAACAGAACAAAGCATTTCAGCAAAATACCGTAACAAAAAATCACTAATTTTTTTTTGTAATATCGTTCTTCTATAATGTAAAAATTTGCTAATTTGTAGGGAAAGTGAGGTGTTGGACGCTACAGATTTGTTTTCGTTTGCAGCTTGTACATTTATGAGCCTTAGCAAAATTGATTGATAGATTTTCTTCTCTGCTGTTGGTGTGTAATCCCAGTATTAAAAACATTCCCTACAGGTGGATTGTATGAGAAGAAAAACCATTTCAGCCTTGTATAACTTAAGCTTTATACTTTAGGCTTGAACTTAATTTTGAAGAAAGTTGAATCCGACTACATGGTAAAACTGTTTTTGTTAGTTCCAATAAAATTTCTCAAAATTATGGAACACAGCAAATTTTCTTGCTCTCATTGCAGTTATAAACTATCCAATGCTGACCAGTGCGTGGTAAAGGTAAAATCGGTCCAAGTAAACTGTTATATGTAGTGGAAAGTAATCACCCTTTGACCAGAAAGTATTGATGGCTTGTGTTAAGATTAATTAAGATTTATGGTGGCAATCTGACGGTATTCTAAGTTTTAAAATATTTACTTTATGCGAATAAAATCAGTACCTACTGTAACGATCATAACGAATGTCAGTATGCCGTATGAACGGGCTTAAAAAAATTATAAGCACCTTAAAATATAAAGAAATTAACAAAATAAGCACTTTCTTATTATATATCAGAAAGAAAAACACAACTCAAAAATCGTTAACAATCGTTGCTAATTTAATCGTATAAAAATGCAAGTAACAATGGTTTACTTCGTTATACTGCATGTTAGTCATCCATGCATAAGCAATTGTTCCTTTCACCAGAAGGTTAAATGCATTTAAAAAAAATTAACTTGAAGTTTGTATTATTCCTAAACAGGATTATGCACCATATTTAGGTGATTTGAATTCATCTTTTTACTCTGTAAAAGAACTCAAGTATCTTATATCAACAAAACTTATCTTAGAGTACTTTGAATAACTCCCTTTCGTTTATTTTTAAAAAATGCAAGTAAGTGAATAAAATATGTGTATCGTATCTGGTAGAATTATGTATCAGGAGGAGAAATATTTTTCACTCACGTATTTTACTTACAATCTTGTTTCTTTGCTTCAATAGTTTTATAACCCAAATAATCTTGAAACTGAATAAAAAGAAAGTTGAGCACAGCTTAAGGTACTTGAAGACTGTATCGCAATAAAGAGTTAAAATGGGATGTTTTAATGTAATTTATATCTAACTCAAATGCAAGATTAATGCATCTAAAGAAAGTTTTCTTCATAAAATACTATTTACTACTTTTGACGAAAAATTAAAATTTAAAATATTTCTTTTTACTTTCCCTGCAATGCATGGTAATGTATAGGAAAAGTATTGGAATCGTGACGAAAATCGCAACTTGAGTTTTCGACGGATCCACACGTTTGTGGACCTCTAGAATACGGAATTTTTAGCTTGACGTCTGTGTGTGTGTGTCTGTGAAATGTATGTATCAACTCAAATTCAAAAACTAATTGACCAAATTTCATGAAATTTTACAGGTAAGTAAGTCACTTGTGGATTACCCTGGTGCTTAATAGATTTTGGTACGACTTGGGATAAAAGAAACTACCTTTTATTACAAAATGGCCCAAAGAAATTGTATGTGTGGAGACCAGGATAGAGTTTAAAAAGTGAAAGTTGTGAGAATACGTTAAGCACATAAATGCAATAACAGGAGTCACAATAGGGAGAGGTATGTATTGCATGTATGGGCAAATACAGTCATTAAATAGGATTTAAGTATTGAAAGTAAAAGGATTATTCAATAATGGGGGAATATAGAAGTAAATAAGGTATATTTGATAGTCCAATAGTTATTGACATGCTAAACGAAAAAGCGTTTTATAATACTTCAAATACCAGAGTCTTTGATGACAAAACATCCCGACGCCAAGTCTTCAGGGTGTGAGAGGAACTGCAAGTCATTAGCTTCGCGGTTGAGTTGTAGTTCTTCTTTTTTATTTGATTAGTATGGAACCAGTTTGAAAATATCCATTAGGGGTCAGTGATAAGGAGAAAGAGTTCACTTCCGAGTGTTAAAAGTAGGCGCGTCCCAACCTTGTAATTAAGAATATCCATCACCATCATACCCCGGCGAAAGCAAGCCCGTGAAAGGGCGTCAGAATAGTGTGTTTACTTTTTGTGTTTAAAGGGACGCGTTTTCAAAGGGGAGTTTCATGGCATGAAAACAACGCAGTAGAAAGTTTTGAAGTGGTTTAAAAATATCCGATGTTTTTTTTCTTTTATTTTTGTTAACAATTACCTTTTTTTTGTGTGCTGGGATGTTAAACGCTAATGAATTGTAATATATTTAATGAAAATATCAGGATTTAAATGGATGATAATGAATTATGTATAAAAAATACTATGGAAACAAGAATGTTAATAATGTTGTTTAATTTGTAAAAAGTTGGTATCAGTAAATGTATATAATTGTATAAATATTAGGCGAGTGAATGTGCATATATAAAATATAGTAATTATTCAAAATTTAAATTTTACTTTGTTTTAAAGTTCGACCTTTTATAATGTTGATTTGTACACATGACTGATAAACAATGTGCTTAAAAATCTTTTGTGCTTGCAACAATACTTTGATTAGGTTTGCAGCAGTTATCTATGACAAACTTTCAATGATGAAAAATGACAATTATAGAATTGCCAAGGACACAATTTTATGGTGTAGGTTTTTTTTGTTTACTTGTGTGAGAATATGTGTACTTATTGGAGAATATGTGGAGACAAGGATACATTTAGGCTGTGTAATATATAAAGAATTATGATTTTTAACAAGCCATACAACGAACCCCGACTGGTAGACGCCAATTTAATGCAGCCCTGACCCGAGAGATCAGGAAAACCATAAATAAGGGGGCTAAAAAGGAAACCATGGTATTGGTTAAAGGTGTAACCAATGAGGAAGTGTTGTCGCATAGCACTTAGAGAATAGATGTTAAAATATGCATCAAGTTACTCATACCAAGACAAAAAATATTGATAATAATTCAACACGTATGCTCAGATGCATAGAGTGATGATGCAGTAATCTACAGAAAAGATGGAGAATATTCAGCAGGTACGCTCGAATGCATAGGCTGATTATGCAGTGAGCTAACAGACAATTTGAGAATAATTCAGCATCTAATCTCGGAAGCATAGAGGGATGATACAGTGAGCAATCAGGCAAGATAAAGAATGATTCAGTATATAAGTTACGCTCAAATGCACAGAGTGATGATACAGTGAGCATCGAGACAAAAATGAGAGTGTGCAGATGGCTATAAGTGGTGTGCTTCACAGAAGTCAGACGATAACAAAGATATGTACGTATCAGCTATTATAAAAGTTCATAATCAGTTTTAGAAGTTAGTATGCCCAGTCTTATACACCCAATCTCCTCCTCAAATATATGTGATAATAAGTGTGATTTAATCATAATTATAATTTATTTAATAAACAATGATTATTTTAAAGTTAAAATGGATGAAGTTGATTGCGTAGTATAATTACTAATTTTATTCCAGGAACTCGCACAAAGAATTTATGGTGGGTTTTATGCTGTACAATGCAATGTGCGACTTTACGATTTACGACCATGTTTTATATGCTTAATTTTAAATATGCTTTGCATACCATTACTTTTCAAAATGTGTACCTCAGTTTTTATCCACTGCAGCTAAAAAACTGATTGAGCAAATTTCACAAAATTTACTAGATAAGTAACTTGTGGGTTACCTTGGTACTGAGTAGATTTTGGTACGATTTCAGAAAACAAAATCTGCCTTTTTTTGTAAAATGACCCTTAAAATTCGTAAAATGTAACATAAAAGACTACATAAGCTCAAATGTACCATTTAAATGCTTAATTAATACGTAACTGTTGACGATATAAAGAATAAGACTAACCTCATTACTCTAGAACTAACCGTTTTTGAGATATTTTGTTTTTTCGCATTTTCGCTACTCTACCTTTGAAAATACATCCAGTTTCCAAAGAAAAACTCAAATTGAATTAAAAGTGCACATGCAGTGTAATTTGAAATAATTATGCGTGTTATTTTATGTCATTAAAGTCAATTTAATGAATTATTGAAGTAATAAAGAGACTTATGATTAGGAGTTGACGTCTTTTAAAATATGGCTATGTATCTACATGCGTATGGGCTCAATAATTTTGAATAAATAATACAATTTAATTGGATTTTATAACGGCAATTGCGCATGGTAAATACAAGAAATCTATGGAATAACAATGTTAATGAACAAGATAAAATCTTCTTTTACTAGAAATGGTTCATATACCATAAAAACATTTATTACAAACATTGCTACTTAAATTATAGCATATGTAATTTTGTTTTCTTTAAAACTCAGTTTAATGAAGCACTAATACTTACACATCCCTGTCCACAAAATTTCCCAAATCATAAAAACATTCTTCATCTGACAGCCATCCATTATTGTTATTCAAAATCCATCGAAATTAAAAACAAAAACGTAGCCATTTAACAAGTGCTCGCATTTTAAAATATTGATATGTCACTTAAATACTTTATTATATGCGCAGTAATTTACAATATTCTATTTCAAATTGACATTTATAATGCAGTACAATTAATGACAATTTAATACCGATAATATGACTTGGTTTCAACTTAGAGGGAAATACAAATAGACACCTAATTTGCAATTTAAAAAACTATGCTTCTAGGAGATATCATAATTTTGTAATTGAGAGAGGCTATCATCACATATAAAATATAAAATCGCCATTATTTTTACATTTTATGTTTTATTGTTAACTGGTAAATGTAATTAGGACTGTGTCATGCTAAAATTGTGTTGAAAACTTTATAGTAAATTTATTATGTCTGTATATAGCTGAAATTGGCAACATGTCCGAATGAGAAAATTACTGTAAATAAAAGCTGTTTCAATAAAAACGTATTTACGCTATTTAGAATGTAAAAATTACACAAGTTTCTCTTAGCGCTTTCAGAAGTATAGACGCCCTTCAACAGAGACATATGACAAGTAAATGGTACACTAAAGATTTTAAACAAGCCAAATCAGGCAAATCGCAAGTAAGTTTTACAGACAAATCACAAGTCAAATTTGTTTGATACTATAGGTCAATCGGTGCAAAAATCTCATAGTATAAGAAGAAGTACGAGATAAATATAATACATAAAATAAAATATAAATTTTCAAAATCCATGCAGCAAAACATATTTAACAGTACATGAAATATTTAATTATTTGTGTACGCAGATAGCGGTTAAACATCCATGGAATCGAGTTTAAGATGCCAAGCAAAGCTATGTTTTTGAACGGAATTAAAATTGAATCCAGATCAAATGAAATACAGATAGAGATAAGCAAGGATTCTTAAAGAAAAATATATAACATGTTATTTCAACACTTTAAAAAAAGTCTTATCAAACAGAGGAACAAAATGAGTATTGAGAATAGTTTGGAATATAAAGCAGTGGAAAATAATTTGTTTTTAATGTCACGGCCATGTTCAGTTAATCTAATATAAACAATCTGTTTAGTTCTACCAATATAAAATGTATAAACGTCGTCAGGTAAAATAAAGGGGACAAAGTACACTCCAGCCTGACTTAAAGGATTAAGTTTAAATTTGTCGGTCTTAATACAACTAAACATAGAAAGAAAGACGGAATGGGCAAGCTTAAAATTGAATTCACGACAGAACTGAACAAGGGGGTGAAAGACTTTCGGATTAAATGGAAGACTTCATCTGCATGATATATCAGTGGCCAAGGGGGGGGGAGATGAATTGAGGTAAAGAATATCAGAGTAAATTTTATAGTTAAATTATACTTATGAATTTATATTATATTTTGTAAATTATTGAACCAACAAATTTAAACATAATTCTTTAAGTGAAACGGGGATATACGTTCTACTTTACCTGACAATGCTCATAAATTTTATATTGGTGGTTCTAAACGGAGTTCTGGTATCAGATTAGCTGAACATGCCCGTGATATTAATAACAAAAATAACCACTTCTATATTCCAAACTGTTCTATGCTTGATAATTTTTTTGCAATACGTTCAAATAACCCCCGAACAGTTTTACTTTATGAATCCTTATTTGCTTATCCCTATCGGGGTTTTATTTGTAATTTTGACCCCGCTCAAAAACATAATTTTGTTGCCATTTTGTCCCGATACCATGGACCACTATCTTGGTACATAAATATTCAAATATTTATTATTCTGTTAAATATGCTTTCCTGCATTGCTTTTGATATTTTATATTGGATTTTATGAATCAATGTTTGTCTTGTACTTCCACATATAATATAAAATTTCTTGTCACCGATTGGCCTTTTGTATTATGCAGATTTAGACTCTGAGTCGACTGTATTTAAATGCTCTAGTGTACTTTGTACTTGTCATATACCTCTAATGAAGAGCGTTTACACTCTTGCAAGTGCTATATGGCAAATCCATGTAAATTTTAAGTTTAACATGCTGTAAATAAACTTTTACTAAATAAGTTTATATTAGTAATAATTGTTTTATTCAGTTGTATTGCCAATTTCAGTTATATATAATAAGTTTGCCACCAGGTTTTCAAAGCAATTTTAATATGATAGCTATAATTTTTCGGTATATCTTAAGTTTTGCCAGTTAACAATAAAACGTAATATTTAAAAATAATAACAATTTCATATTTCATATGCAATAATAGAATTTTCTCAATTACAGATTCTCAATATCTCTTGGAAGCATTGTTCCTTTAATCAAATTTACGTGACTATTTGTAGTAGAACAAAATTTCTTAGGTTAACAAGTTTTTTTCGATAACATAAGCACCAAAAAAAAACGTATTCTTTCCGCATTATCAATCAATTCTTCTAGACGACAAATAATTTCATCCATCTTGCTTATTGAGCTTTTTCGATTTCAAGTGGCTTCTTTGTGTTTGTCATATATTGTCTGTTGGCTATTTAGGTCTGATAAATGATAGTTTGCCTTTATGAATAATTCTTTTACATCTCAGATTCTTTCAATACACTCATGTCCAAAAGTTAAGCATAATTCGTAAAATTCGAAAAATTCTGAGTTAATATGGATACAATGGATTACAATCAGTTGCGGAGAATCGTGGGACGAAGGTAAATCATTGCGCATATGCAAAACAGTTCAGTCGACGTCGACAAGCGCAAAGCACCGACGCACTTCGGAGCAAGAATAAGACGACCTCGAGCGACATGGCCTGTTGAGGTAGAATTTCGCAATTGCTGTGGTACGGAGCATTGTTAACGATCAAAAAGGACGAAAAATGCCAACTGAACATGTTTCTGATGGGGCGAATTTTTGGAATGCTAGAATCCGGTCTATCCCAAACTGAAGCATCTCGAATTCTGAATATGCCCCAGTGTGTGATCTCCAGACTATGGCAGACGTTCAAACCACTGGATATGTTTCCCGACGATCAGTACTAGGTCGGCTAAGGGTAACAACCGCTCGGCAAGACCGATATTTGATGATAACTAGCCGACGTCAAAGTAACATTTCTACCAGACAACTGGGTTCAGCCCTAGCAGCTGCCACATCAGTCACTGTTTCGAGACAAGCTGTTTACAGGAGACTCAGACAGGTTGATCCACTATGCCAGACGACCAGCAGTTTACATCTCCTTGACGTCTGCACAGAAATGCGCACGTTTACAGTGGAGTTTGGAACATCAGCAGTGGAGTGGACAACAGTGGGGTAATGTCATATTCAGTGACGAGTTTAGGTTTTGCCTGCACATTGATTCTCTTCGTACCACGATCTGGTGAAAACGTAGAACTCATTTTCACCCGGGATACATCACGGAAAGACATCGTTTCTCGTTTGGAGGAGTCATGGTCTGGGCATACATCATGATTGACGGCCACACGGACCTCCACATCTTTGACACGGAGTCGGTTACCGATCAAAGATACAGAGACGAAGTCCTTGAGCCTGCCGTTCGATTGTTTCGAGGTAATGTTGGTCCTGATTTCTTATTCATGGATAATAACGCGTCTTCTCACCATGCTGCCTTGGTCGACGACTTCCTTCAACCTGAAAATATCCAACACATGCAGTAAGTAGCCTGCTAACTCGCCTGATCTGAATCCAATAGGGCATGTGAGGGATATGCTCGGGAGACATCTCGCAGCCCTCCGCTATCCATCAAGCTCCGTTCCGGGATTGAAAACTGCTCTCCGTGAGGCTTGGAACTCTTTGAGCACACAACTCACCCAAACCCTCATTGGAAGTATGGAAATCGTTGTGCAACATGCGTGGCTATCCGAGGTTCACACACACCGTATTAAACTGCAGCATAACATTGTTTTAATCATTCCGTTTCACTGAGATTAACACTCGTATTGTGACCCTTTTCCTTTCAACCCTTTTCTTTGGATAAAAAAGTCGTTATTATGCTTGTTTTGCATTGTTTTCTTCTTTTATAACCCTATTACACCCTCATACAGCGTTTTCTTCCATTCCGATCTAGATTTCCTGAAATTTTCACATAAACAGCAACTATGCTTAGCTTTAGGACATGAATGTGTACCCAAACATATAACCAAGGCCAACTTAAGGTATTCGAAAGACGTAAGTACTTTCACCTTTAAAGGTCTCCATGTAAAATATTTCAGTTCTTTTCTTAACTCCATTTGATATTTATCTTCTAGTATAATCCACTTGAAACACAAAATGAAAACATCTGATGTGGACAGCACACGACTTTCACTATATAATGGAATTAATTTATTTCTTTCACAGTGAAAAAAGGATGTATAATATCACGACATAATTTTTTTTAACATTGAGTTGGTCATTTGGCGCTTTTCCAGATGACAATGAGTAAAATTATTTCAAAGTAACCGATTAACTTATATTTTGTACATCTCTAAATTGATATTTATTAAATTAATACCATCCGCAATAAGCTACATATTCCATCTATAAAAAAACTTTAATAAGTAAATCAGTAATCTGGCATCATTTCCGTTAATTTGGCTTCCGCTTCGCAGTTTCGACTATATTTACTATATTTTTGTCAATCCTGGGTGATATATTGCAATATTGGCGATATTATGCCCACTGTACTTTTCCAAAATAACAGCTTTCTGGTATTTATAGATTGTGGACGTCTCACTATGGTATAATGAGCAAATTTCACATCATATATATCATATCACATCATATCATATATATCACATCATATATATTTTATATAACTAATATCACGGATAATTTTACATGTCGAATATTTTACAAAACATTCTGAAACAATATCTCATAAAATCACATTTTAATTTGGGAGGAAATTTGGGTTAATTCCATAATAGCTTATGACTCACAATCAATGATAACTCAAAAAATATTTACCAAGCTTACCAATTCGAGCTTAACGATAATCGTAACATTTACCAAACTTTATTGAATTCTATGCAAAATTTATGTGACGCAATTGTTAGTTTCCTCTATTCAAGTGTAAATATTGTGATAGTTAAAAGTGCAATAAAATCTAAAATCCACTAGAATGCGCTGAAAGTATGTTACATATAAAACGAAAGGCTGGAGAATTATAACTTAACAAGCAGTTAATTCCTCATTCTCAGGACTAATGCAGTCTGTTTTACGAAGTTACACGAAAAGTCGCATTTACAACAGCTTTCTAACAATTTATTACAGTAGAACTATTCTCAGAAACGCATTGTAATATATTTAAAACCCACGCTTAAGATTAAACTTTGAAAAATTATCTTATCTTTCAATTACTTTTCGAAAACTGTTTGTGGTTGTTAAAAGTTTTCAGTAGAATAATCTGTCAAACCCAGTAAAGAATATTTGACAGATTACCGAAGCTTTTTAATATTCATAAATACTTTGTTTTATACTTCATGTTTACAACTACACTTTAACATGTTTATCAACATCATTCTACTTTTTCTTTATTAGTTGAAAATGCAGATAATTGTACATAACACTTTTCACTTCAGAGCAAAGATGATTAGTATGCATTATAATATACGTGGAATTTAATTTTTATACATTTGAACAGATTTATGAATGTGAACTGAAATAGACGTATATTTACCCTGAGATGTTTTGATTACATACATAGCAATATGAGCAATATGATACATAGCAATATGAGCAAGTATTGCAGTGAGACCATAATGAGGAATGTTTGCGATGAATTGTGCTGCCAAGCATGTGGCCGTTATGAAGAAAGTACAGCATATGATTGTGCCCTTTCTTTCAACTATCTGCTATTGCAATAGCATAGTAAGTACAGAAGATGCGTATTCAGAATATATATATAATTTTAGATAGATAAATAATTATAAATGATAGAGAACAAAGAATATTTTGCTTTAGGCTCAGGTAATCAGTATCGACTACAAGATAAATAACCAACTTGAAGAGGCTGGGTTTTGATCCGATAGCTAAAGCGTGGTATGTGAACATAATAGTGGTGAGAAAAAGAGATTTCTATAGTGCAAGACTTTATGAGCGTTATTTCAATATATTTCAGCTGTCTTACTTTCTGATGTCACATTTACAGGCGAAAAGTTTGTTTGCATTGTATAAACTTATGATAGAAATTTTCAAAATATTTAAGACTATAGTTGCTAATATTTTCAGCTATTTCTTCACTATCCTTATAAAATAGTTTGAATTTTACCTTTATGCAGCAACTGACAGGCAATGAATCCACGAAGGGTAAAAATCTCTTAAATCGATTTTAAAGAATTTGTAAAATCATTACTTTGTGCTGTTTGTCTGGTGTTTATCACCTAACCCTCTTTATTGAGCAACAAACACAAATAAAGTGCAGCGCTCGTCTATGGTATAAGTGTATTGAAGGGGTAAATTTCGATAAATAGTATCTTCGATAATTTAAGATTGTAAAACAATGATTCGTATTCTTGCTTGTTTGCAATGATTCAATTTAAAAATTGTATACCTTCAGATTTTTTGCTACAAATTTAAAATTTCTGTCAATCAAATCATTGTTATAATGATGATAGATCAATCGCAGGTGATGTCTAATAAAAATGCTCATGATTTAAAAATTTAATAAAGTAAAAATAAAGGTCTAATAATGTATATAAATTTTGTGAAATTTTAATTTTTTTTTCAGGTCAGCAACATGTTTATCATGAGCTTAGCTGTAGCCGACATAACAGTGGGACTTGTCGTGATGCCTATCAGCTCCGCATATGTACTGACAGGTCGTTGGAAATTTGGACTAGTCATTTGCCAGTTTTGGTTGGCAGCAGATTATTCAGCAAGTACAGCGTCCATTCTAAATCTGCTAGTATTAAGCCTTGACAGGTACTGGTCCATATCACGTCCTTTGGAATACCTAAGGAGAAGAAGCAAGAAGCGCGCTTTGGTAGTGATTACCATAGTCTGGATTGGATCATTTTTATGGATTGTTCCCATAATTGGATGGCATCAGTTCTTCTCTGGGGGAATTCGCAAACAACCGACAGATGTATGCGAGGTAATTATACCTTAACCTTTAAGAACCTACATACAGTGCGCTGCAAATCTGACAAGAAATGTAAAAATATATTCGAAAACTCTGGATATATATATATATATATATATATATATATATATATATATATATATATCTAACAGAATATCAAAGAATTTAAAGGTCATGCACATAAATTCCAGTTAGTATCTTACGTCTTTCCAATATAGATAAAAGGAGATACAGTTTTGATACATATTTCATTACAAGATGGGATTTTGTTCTGTGTATCACGTTCATCGTTTATTTCAAATTTACGCTTGCGTTTCTCTCAGGCTCATGTTTCTAATATGAATTTACGCACTGTAAGGCTATGCTCTTCCCAAAAGAAGTATAAATATAGCAAAAATAAATGGAAAGAAGGAAAGTAACTTTATTGATAAAATTGAACGCATTTATTCCATATGCATTTTAAACGTGTTTTACTATTACATGATGATATTTTTAATTTCTTTAAATATATTTCATCATGTAATGATAATCTCTATCAATATTGTATCATGTGTTTCATTCTCTATGAGCTTTGCTCGTTATTTTGGCTCCTAACTCCTCTAATCGCACAGTAGAGCGAAATGTATGATTAGACGCGTAATAATGATTGCTTTAAATAAATGAGTAACTAACTGCGTAAGCGGTTGCCTTTATAATAAACTTTGTACTAATTTAAATTTTCTAAGACCAACAGCACCTTTTGATTCTCTCGGTCAAAGCACTCCGAATTCATGTAAAATTTATATATTTTTCTTAAGCCATTGGAGAGTTGAGACTGCTACAAATTTTGACCTCAAACGTTGAGTTAATGCTGCATTTTTTTATATTTCCTAAAATAACTAGCCTATTACATTAATTCATATTTCATGCTGTGATACTATTAAATAACCAAAATAAAATGTATATCATTCTGTGAGGCCAGAATATGTCCTCACATGAGGCATGTTTATTGCAGTATTTATGGTGGCCAGAACACCGAACAAAGCGTGCAGACTGGCTGGCACCGAAGTTTACAACAACGTGAACTTCTAGGTCAAATACAATAAATTTGAGTGTCCCATGCCAAAGGGGGCTGAAAGAGCCCTTGGTTAATGTCAAGTGATGCCATTGGGTTCAGAAGAACCAATGAACAGCAAGGAGAAGAAGGGTGGAGCTACCTCCCCCCCCCCCCCGCCGAAGGAACCAAGACTTGGATACAAGATGTGGTAGAGAACGAACTCGGATCCAGAATGTTGCAGAAGTAACTTTGATATCGAAGTGTCGGTGAAAAGAGTTTGACAAAAGGAGCGAAGCGACCATGACCTAGCAGTTGCAGATATAAGTATCAGTCGAGGTGAAACGTACGAGTAGGAGCCACACACCATAGAGTTATGGCAGTACGGTCAGCACTAAGACCGATGCAAGCGAGATGATGAGCCCAAGTCTAAACTGTAAGGTATGTGCTCATTTCCCCGGTCCTAGACAATTTAGAAAGCTAACTAACTGGTCATATCTCCCCGAACTAAAATATTAAATGAAAATCGATAATAATTGAAAGTTGATATTGTTGAAAATAGTGCTTTTGATAAAGTGATGTTGTTAATAAAGGAAATTGTTTAAGTTTTAAATAGGCTAGTCTTTTTGTAATGATTAATGAATTCTTTTCAGGACTTACACAAAAGGTAAAAATAATTGGAGGGTTATTGCGGCACAACAACGAGCGATGTACGTTTAAATTGTTAATTCCACTAATGTGTTTTAACGGCCATATAATTAATGTTAATTTTAATGTTTAATTGTAACTTTAAGTTTCTTTTTTTTTCCACGTCCCACATTTGGTTACCGTGACGCTTTTGTGTAAGTCATAAATTTAAAGGAAAATTTTAATGAAAAATACTGAGGTGAATAAAAATAATTTAAATACAGAAATGAATGAAAATTTTTGGGGAGCATATGTTGACCAGATATTTTGCATTGGTAAAAAGAAATATGCACAATCACTTTGAAAATGAAAAATCTTTTGAATATATGATAATTGAAAATAATGTGTGAAAAATTTATGATATGTTAAGAATATTTTGTTGCATGAAGTATTTTATGTGCAGTATATTTTTAAGTGTATTAATGTGTTTAGATTAAGTTAGAAAATTTTGGAAGGGATAATTTTTTGTTAAATGCCTAAAAGGAGTACACGAAATTTGAGACGTCAAATGTCTCCCGACAGGTCACAAATAAGAATAAGTGAAAATCAGAGAACAAGAATGGAAAACTTTAATTTAATAAATCTGTTACCTCTGTTTAATGGAAAAGATAATGAGGACATTGAATTTTTTTTTACGCAGTTTGAAAATATCGCAGGTATGGCAGAGTGGTCAGAAGAGAATAAAGTTATAATTTTAAAAACTAGATTGAAGGAAAAAGCGTTAGAATTTCTGACAAAAAAAAGGGAATTGCAGAATGCAAACAACATGGGAGAAGTTAAACAAATTTTGATTAAACAATTTAAGCCATCTGTAACTATGCTTCAAAAGCAAATAAATTTAAATAAAATTAGAATGACGCCAGGCATGAAAGTTGCTGAGCTAGCGTTAAATATTTCAAATGCAACAAATGATTTTGTAGGAAATAACTCAACTAATGAAATGTTTGAAATTAAAAATAATATCATGTTAGTTAAATTTTTAGAAACTTTAAGAGGAGATATTGCATTTGAAATAAAGAAAATAAATATTACTAATTTTGATAAAGCAGTTGAATTCGCAGAAAATCTGGAGAAAATTATGGAGGAGGAGTGTGACCGCTCGGAAATCAATGCAGTGTATCGCAAGGAGAATAATGCTAGAAAAGTTAATGGTAATCAACGGGGAATACAGGAAAAATCACAAAATGGAAATGTATATTGCATAGGATGCGGGAAAAGAGGTCATTATTTTTCTACGTGTTGGCATAATCAAAACGGACAAAATTATTATGGGGAAAATAAATATGGGAGTCAAAATATAAGAAATGGGCAAAGAAATGGTTTTCGTAACACTCAAAATAGCGGATTCAGAGAACGAAAGGATAGTCGGTCAAATACCCAAACTATTCCGAAAGAAAGCAGTCAAAATCGCGGGTCTTTAAACTGAGGGAGGGGCTTTGGCCAAGTCAAAATTTAATAAATAGACCAAAGTCCCAATCTAGAAGAGATAATACAAACGCAAATAAAATGCAAAATGATAAAAGGGAGGGTCGCACGCGAAGCCCAGGTCCCAAGATTAAAGCAGAGCAACATAATGAACATGAAAATAAAAATGACAATCAAGAGATAATTAGTATGGAAAACATGCAAAAGATAATTTTACCTAAAGTCTCGTTGCAGTTTAGCACAGTGTCCGCGGTTGCCATGGTGGACTCCGGGTCCATGGTTTCGCTGATTGCGGAACAGTTTGTTCAGAAGCTGAAAAATGAATCAAACGTAAAAATTAATTATGTGACAAGAAAAGTAACTTTACAGACATTTACTAAGGAAAAAATTCAGTTCTCGGGATGTGTAAAAATACATTTTAAAATTGGAGGCAAAGCGGTAAATAACACTTTTTTTATAACTGAGCAACACTTCGGAAATGACTATGAAATTTTATTAGGGTACGACTTCTTAGCAACCAATGTAGGAATTTTAGATACTAGAAACAAAGTATTAAAATTTGGTAATGTAACTATACCTTTAATTGGAAGCAAAAATTCGGAACAAAGTAAGGAGGCAAATAAAGTTATGATGCATACAATTCTTATACAAAAACAAAACAGTGATAATAAGGAAGAAAATAAGGAAAGCAGTATAGAGGTGTTTGATAAGAATAATGGAGATAAAAACAAATCAATCAGTAAAAATATAAACATAGAAATGTTGATAAAAAATAAAAATGATGCGCGTAACGCAGAGTTAAATTTAAATAGTGATGCAGAAAATAAATCTAATTCGATGACTGATACAAAAAAAGAGGTGACAACACAGAATAAAAAGAAGGTTAGATTTCACATCAGTGAGGAATGTACACAAAGTAAGAATATTAAAAAAACATTTATAAATAAAAAAATGCAGAAAACAACCAGAAGCAGTAAACCAATTTATGCTCGACTAAAAAAGAAAATTAAACTTGATGCAGGAGAATCGAAACTGGTTCAATTGCAGTTATCAGAAAACGTAGATTCAGAGGAAGTCGTGCTGGAGCCATTAAACCTCGCTAAGGCAATATTGCCGGAGTTCTCTATCCAACCTGTAACTGATACAAGATGTATTAACACAATATTTTATAATAAAAATAAAAATACTATTTGGTTGAACAAAAGAATGAAAGTAGGAATGGTAAATAAAGAAATCGAAGTAGTAAATATGAATGTAATGGAAAATGTAAATAAATATGATAATGAAGATAATGATATTCTAAAAGTAGATTCAGAAATAATTGAAAGTCAAAGCAAATATAAAGAGTATGTTAGGCAGAAATTAAAGTTTCTAAATGAAATACATATTTATAGCGCAAATGAAATTGAAAACATTCAGGAACAAAGGGAGAGAAAGCTTAGTCAAAATTGTTTCAAAAAATCAAGAAATTTTAAAAATTCAAATTTTGCTGATGATTGGTACCTGAAGAATTGTAAAATGAGAAAGAGATAAGAATAACAAATCAAAAATGAATTAAAGGAAAAATGATCTGGAATGGAAAAAATTTTCAAAAATGAAAAAATGGATAATGATATGAATTAAAAAAAAAAAAAAAGGCAATAATGAAAGAATTGTTATGAATGAAAATGATATAAATTTCAAAGAAAAAGATATGGATAATCATTGAATGATTTAAAAATGAACAAGTATGAATGTTACAAAATTTGATAAGGAGTGTACAAATGGTTCTTTTCCAAAAAAAAAATATTATATATAATTTATAATGTTAACTCAAATGTACATGTGATCAAAAATTTATGCAGAGATTAATTTATGTAAATAAATCTACAAAATGAAAGGTAAAATCAAAATATGTTACCTAATTGGGTAGATATAAGGTCTGTAAACAAATACAGGCAAGGGCAATGTTGTGCAGGCAGTCCAGTCAAATACTTCATTGTTCAGGATAAGTCAAATACTTCATTGTTCAAAGGCAAAAATCTTCTGAGGGAAGAGAGGTCTTTTGAGGGAAGAGTCTTGAGGCTTAAAAATTGAATGACAGATTTAAGTAAAATGAAAAAATAAGTAATGAGCTGAAAGTGAGAATGTAGAGATTATTCATAGATGATATAAATTTTTTTTCAAAAACTAAATAAAGGCATAAATAATTGAAAATTTTAAATCAATTTGAATTTAAAATGTAAACTTTGAACAGTTAAAATAGCTGTAAAAAGCCCGTTGCCATAAGGCAACCGAGGACACGATATCTCGTGTAGGAATGTTCAAGTGTGAAATCCATTGAAATTGTTGAAGTAAATAAATTTTTCATGAATATATAAATCGTATAGGGAATTTAAATAACTAAATTAATCCTAAAGTGATAGGATAAATGAATTAAATTTAGTTAAAATTTTGTTTACATGAATAAATTTTTCATAAATATATAAATTGTATAGGCAATTTAAATGACTAAATCAATCCTAAAATGACAGTAAAATGTAAATAAATTATGGATATGAAAATAAAATGTAGGTAATGTTGTGGAAAATTGTACGATAATAAATAAATGTGAGATACATATATAATGAATATAAATAAATACGGAATGAAGAAATGAATAATTTGCACAGAAGGTGTTAAAAAAGGGTTGAAATAAAAAAATAAATAATAAGAAGAATTTTGAGTGCGAAATAAAGCATTTTTGTTGTTTATTTACAACGTAAAGTAAGGTTACGATAATCATGTGTGTATAAATGAAATATGGATATGAAAATAAATATGTAAAATAATAGAGCACTCAGATGTCAGTGGGGAATGTAAATGAAATATTAAGTTATCGATGAGATACTGCAGCATTTGAAGTGTGTGTAAACAAACGGCACACACACAATCTACGTAAATATATATATATATACTCTGTTATTAATGTCACATAAATGGTGTTTAGGTATTTGTAAATATTAAATTGTGTGAAAAATATAATCTGAATAAGGTGTTGAGAAATTTTATGAAAGAAATAAAATAAATTAGGATGAAATAAATGTCATATATGGTAAATACATAAATGATAATATGTATTACGGCGATAAAGGGGTTAGCCGCAGTTAATAAAATGTCAAAATAAATAATTAGATAATAATGTGTGAGATAGAATGATAAACAATCGCGCATATAGATGGTTATAAATGTCAGGTATTCAAAGTCATAAGGATTAAAATAAATTGAAATACATAAATATGATAAATTTTATAGAGTAAAAAAAAAAAAAAAATTTATACGGTGAGTAAATAAATCCGCGTTCAAAAAGGATATATAAATAATAAATGAAAAGGATTTCAATTGTTAAAAATATAATATCAAAATTTGCAATTAGGTAAATAAAGGGTTTTTTAGACAAGAAAATAAAGTCTTGAGTGTGTTTAAAAAGATGAAATAATTTTATATAAAATATAAAAGTTATGAAAGTATTAAGCAAGGAGTTAAAATAAATAAAATTTAAACAAACTATATCAAAAACTTTAAAAGTTTAAAATTAAATTTAAAAAGTAAAAAAAAATTTTAATTTCAAAAAAAAAAAAAAAACTTTTCAATTTTTTTTTTAACTTCAAAGTCTTATGAAAGGCATGGAGAAAACAAAATTAAATAAGAGAGAATATCAACATCAAATGGAAAGGTAAAATTTAAATAATAAATAATACAATAATATAATGTTAAATTTTACATGAAGTCAGTATATAGAAGGTACCATTAAGATGGTTTTGATATTAATACAAGCCACCTCAAAGGAACCTAATATATAATATTTAAAGAAGGGAGCTTTTTTAAGTTCAGTTTAAAAAAAAAAAAGAGAGAGAGCTTTACAGTGCTGAAATAATGTACGAGCCCATCTGCAACATGCAAGTATACATGGTTCATTAGCAAATAGGAATAAATAATATAATTAAATTGATGAACAGGTTTATATTTAAAAAGAATAAGTCGACGTTTATAGAACACGCCGAATGGGTAATAAAATTTTTACAATACTTTGTTACAAGCGCCTTTAAAAAGCTGTTTCTGTTAGCCCGCTTGAATTCGCGCACCACGTTGTCCATTTCAACGTCTTCAAACTGCATTGCTTTGTCATAGCAAGAGGAGTTGAGTTGGGGCGTTACTGCTAATCACCATTCAAAAAAACGATTAAAATAGATAGGAATCTCTGTCGAGGGTCTCTTTTGCAGACTGATCACTGTTCCGAAGTTCGGAAAGGGAATTTGAACGCAGTGTCCGGTTCGCACTTCCGGTATCGTAGCTTTTAAGAAAAGAAGGGGTTCTGCTAATGGCCTTTTCAAAGTAATCAATCAGTACCTGTCACAAATCAGGGGTTGTTGTTGTTTGTTGACATTCTGGGACAAGATGGCCTATTAAAGGGAAATGTCTAAATGTGTCATTCCCAGTGGAAAAGTTAAAGTTACTGACTTATGTGAAAACTATATTTTAATGGCTAATGTAAAAAAAAAAAAAAAATATATGTGATTGTATTAATAAGTATGTACCAGTATCAAGGTTCAGCAAAAATGTTATATATGTGATGAAGTTATCAATTAAAAAAAATATTTGATGAAGTATGTAAAGAATTGTGTTCAAAAAAATAATAATGTGTGATTTGTAAAAAAAAAAAAAGTGTTTAATGATGTTAATAATATAAGAGAAGATAGTAGTGTGTGACATTTCAAAGTGAATGTGCATATGTTTAAAAGTCTTTTTAAATACTCAAAATTTAATTTAGCTTCAATTGAAAGCTGGACCTGGTAAAGTTCATGAGTACGTAACTTAGGTTTATTTTGTGTATATTATGTGTGCAAAAAACTTTTCTGTTACAGCAAGACTGTTGAACTTTTCTGGACGGACGTTGTCCAAAAGAAAGTGAAAAATGCCAATTACAGAGTTGCAAGTGCATCGAACTTTTGTTTCGAACTCTGATGGTTTAAAATTTTTTTTTTTTGTTCTTTTTTTTCTGTTTGTGGGGAGATATGTGAGGCCAGAATATGTCCTCACATGAGGCATGTTTATTGCAGTATTTATGGTGGCCAGAACACCGAACAAAGCGTGCAGACTGGCTGGCACCGAAGTTTACAACAACGTGAACTTCTAGGTCAAATACAATAAATTTGAGTGTCCCATGCCAAAGGGGGCTGAAAGAGCCCTTGGTTAATGTCAAGTGATGCCATTGGGTTCAGAAGAACCAATGAACAGCAAGGAGAAGAAGGGTGGAGCTACCTCCCCCCCCCCCCCCCGCCGAAGGAACCAAGACTTGGATACAAGATGTGGTAGAGAACGAACTCGGATCCAGAATGTTGCAGAAGTAACTTTGATATCGAAGTGTCGGTGAAAAGAGTTTGACAAAAGGAGCGAAGCGACCATGACCTAGCAGTTGCAGATATAAGTATCAGTCGAGGTGAAACGTACGAGTAGGAGCCACACACCATAGAGTTATGGCAGTACGGTCAGCACTAAGACCGATGCAAGCGAGATGATGAGCCCAAGTCTAAACTGTAAGGTATGTGCTCATTTCCCCGGTCCTAGACAATTTAGAAAGCTAACTAACTGGTCATATCTCCCCGAACTAAAATATTAAATGAAAATCGATAATAATTGAAAGTTGATATTGTTGAAAATAGTGCTTTTGATAAAGTGATGTTGTTAATAAAGGAAATTGTTTAAGTTTTAAATAGGCTAGTCTTTTTGTAATGATTAATGAATTCTTTTCAGGACTTACACAAAAGGTAAAAATAATTGGAGGGTTATTGCGGCACAACAACGAGCGATGTACGTTTAAATTGTTAATTCCACTAATGTGTTTTAACGGCCATATAATTAATGTTAATTTTAATGTTTAATTGTAACTTTAAGTTTCTTTTTTTTTCCACGTCCCACATTTGGTTACCGTGACGCTTTTGTGTAAGTCATAAATTTAAAGGAAAATTTTAATGAAAAATACTGAGGTGAATAAAAATAATTTAAATACAGAAATGAATGAAAATTTTTGGGGAGCATATGTTGACCAGATATTTTGCATTGGTAAAAAGAAATATGCACAATCACTTTGAAAATGAAAAATCTTTTGAATATATGATAATTGAAAATAATGTGTGAAAAATTTATGATATGTTAAGAATATTTTGTTGCATGAAGTATTTTATGTGCAGTATATTTTTAAGTGTATTAATGTGTTTAGATTAAGTTAGAAAATTTTGGAAGGGATAATTTTTTGTTAAATGCCTAAAAGGAGTACACGAAATTTGAGACGTCAAATGTCTCCCGACAGGTCACAAATAAGAATAAGTGAAAATCAGAGAACAAGAATGGAAAACTTTAATTTAATAAATCTGTTACCTCTGTTTAATGGAAAAGATAATGAGGACATTGAATTTTTTTTTACGCAGTTTGAAAATATCGCAGGTATGGCAGAGTGGTCAGAAGAGAATAAAGTTATAATTTTAAAAACTAGATTGAAGGAAAAAGCGTTAGAATTTCTGACAAAAAAAAGGGAATTGCAGAATGCAAACAACATGGGAGAAGTTAAACAAATTTTGATTAAACAATTTAAGCCATCTGTAACTATGCTTCAAAAGCAAATAAATTTAAATAAAATTAGAATGACGCCAGGCATGAAAGTTGCTGAGCTAGCGTTAAATATTTCAAATGCAACAAATGATTTTGTAGGAAATAACTCAACTAATGAAATGTTTGAAATTAAAAATAATATCATGTTAGTTAAATTTTTAGAAACTTTAAGAGGAGATATTGCATTTGAAATAAAGAAAATAAATATTACTAATTTTGATAAAGCAGTTGAATTCGCAGAAAATCTGGAGAAAATTATGGAGGAGGAGTGTGACCGCTCGGAAATCAATGCAGTGTATCGCAAGGAGAATAATGCTAGAAAAGTTAATGGTAATCAACGGGGAATACAGGAAAAATCACAAAATGGAAATGTATATTGCATAGGATGCGGGAAAAGAGGTCATTATTTTTCTACGTGTTGGCATAATCAAAACGGACAAAATTATTATGGGGAAAATAAATATGGGAGTCAAAATATAAGAAATGGGCAAAGAAATGGTTTTCGTAACACTCAAAATAGCGGATTCAGAGAACGAAAGGATAGTCGGTCAAATACCCAAACTATTCCGAAAGAAAGCAGTCAAAATCGCGGGTCTTTAAACTGAGGGAGGGGCTTTGGCCAAGTCAAAATTTAATAAATAGACCAAAGTCCCAATCTAGAAGAGATAATACAAACGCAAATAAAATGCAAAATGATAAAAGGGAGGGTCGCACGCGAAGCCCAGGTCCCAAGATTAAAGCAGAGCAACATAATGAACATGAAAATAAAAATGACAATCAAGAGATAATTAGTATGGAAAACATGCAAAAGATAATTTTACCTAAAGTCTCGTTGCAGTTTAGCACAGTGTCCGCGGTTGCCATGGTGGACTCCGGGTCCATGGTTTCGCTGATTGCGGAACAGTTTGTTCAGAAGCTGAAAAATGAATCAAACGTAAAAATTAATTATGTGACAAGAAAAGTAACTTTACAGACATTTACTAAGGAAAAAATTCAGTTCTCGGGATGTGTAAAAATACATTTTAAAATTGGAGGCAAAGCGGTAAATAACACTTTTTTTATAACTGAGCAACACTTCGGAAATGACTATGAAATTTTATTAGGGTACGACTTCTTAGCAACCAATGTAGGAATTTTAGATACTAGAAACAAAGTATTAAAATTTGGTAATGTAACTATACCTTTAATTGGAAGCAAAAATTCGGAACAAAGTAAGGAGGCAAATAAAGTTATGATGCATACAATTCTTATACAAAAACAAAACAGTGATAATAAGGAAGAAAATAAGGAAAGCAGTATAGAGGTGTTTGATAAGAATAATGGAGATAAAAACAAATCAATCAGTAAAAATATAAACATAGAAATGTTGATAAAAAATAAAAATGATGCGCGTAACGCAGAGTTAAATTTAAATAGTGATGCAGAAAATAAATCTAATTCGATGACTGATACAAAAAAAGAGGTGACAACACAGAATAAAAAGAAGGTTAGATTTCACATCAGTGAGGAATGTACACAAAGTAAGAATATTAAAAAAACATTTATAAATAAAAAAATGCAGAAAACAACCAGAAGCAGTAAACCAATTTATGCTCGACTAAAAAAGAAAATTAAACTTGATGCAGGAGAATCGAAACTGGTTCAATTGCAGTTATCAGAAAACGTAGATTCAGAGGAAGTCGTGCTGGAGCCATTAAACCTCGCTAAGGCAATATTGCCGGAGTTCTCTATCCAACCTGTAACTGATACAAGATGTATTAACACAATATTTTATAATAAAAATAAAAATACTATTTGGTTGAACAAAAGAATGAAAGTAGGAATGGTAAATAAAGAAATCGAAGTAGTAAATATGAATGTAATGGAAAATGTAAATAAATATGATAATGAAGATAATGATATTCTAAAAGTAGATTCAGAAATAATTGAAAGTCAAAGCAAATATAAAGAGTATGTTAGGCAGAAATTAAAGTTTCTAAATGAAATACATATTTATAGCGCAAATGAAATTGAAAACATTCAGGAACAAAGGGAGAGAAAGCTTAGTCAAAATTGTTTCAAAAAATCAAGAAATTTTAAAAATTCAAATTTTGCTGATGATTGGTACCTGAAGAATTGTAAAATGAGAAAGAGATAAGAATAACAAATCAAAAATGAATTAAAGGAAAAATGATCTGGAATGGAAAAAATTTTCAAAAATGAAAAAATGGATAATGATATGAATTAAAAAAAAAAAAAAAGGCAATAATGAAAGAATTGTTATGAATGAAAATGATATAAATTTCAAAGAAAAAGATATGGATAATCATTGAATGATTTAAAAATGAACAAGTATGAATGTTACAAAATTTGATAAGGAGTGTACAAATGGTTCTTTTCCAAAAAAAAAATATTATATATAATTTATAATGTTAACTCAAATGTACATGTGATCAAAAATTTATGCAGAGATTAATTTATGTAAATAAATCTACAAAATGAAAGGTAAAATCAAAATATGTTACCTAATTGGGTAGATATAAGGTCTGTAAACAAATACAGGCAAGGGCAATGTTGTGCAGGCAGTCCAGTCAAATACTTCATTGTTCAGGATAAGTCAAATACTTCATTGTTCAAAGGCAAAAATCTTCTGAGGGAAGAGAGGTCTTTTGAGGGAAGAGTCTTGAGGCTTAAAAATTGAATGACAGATTTAAGTAAAATGAAAAAATAAGTAATGAGCTGAAAGTGAGAATGTAGAGATTATTCATAGATGATATAAATTTTTTTTCAAAAACTAAATAAAGGCATAAATAATTGAAAATTTTAAATCAATTTGAATTTAAAATGTAAACTTTGAACAGTTAAAATAGCTGTAAAAAGCCCGTTGCCATAAGGCAACCGAGGACACGATATCTCGTGTAGGAATGTTCAAGTGTGAAATCCATTGAAATTGTTGAAGTAAATAAATTTTTCATGAATATATAAATCGTATAGGGAATTTAAATAACTAAATTAATCCTAAAGTGATAGGATAAATGAATTAAATTTAGTTAAAATTTTGTTTACATGAATAAATTTTTCATAAATATATAAATTGTATAGGCAATTTAAATGACTAAATCAATCCTAAAATGACAGTAAAATGTAAATAAATTATGGATATGAAAATAAAATGTAGGTAATGTTGTGGAAAATTGTACGATAATAAATAAATGTGAGATACATATATAATGAATATAAATAAATACGGAATGAAGAAATGAATAATTTGCACAGAAGGTGTTAAAAAAGGGTTGAAATAAAAAAATAAATAATAAGAAGAATTTTGAGTGCGAAATAAAGCATTTTTGTTGTTTATTTACAACGTAAAGTAAGGTTACGATAATCATGTGTGTATAAATGAAATATGGATATGAAAATAAATATGTAAAATAATAGAGCACTCAGATGTCAGTGGGGAATGTAAATGAAATATTAAGTTATCGATGAGATACTGCAGCATTTGAAGTGTGTGTAAACAAACGGCACACACACAATCTACGTAAATATATATATATATACTCTGTTATTAATGTCACATAAATGGTGTTTAGGTATTTGTAAATATTAAATTGTGTGAAAAATATAATCTGAATAAGGTGTTGAGAAATTTTATGAAAGAAATAAAATAAATTAGGATGAAATAAATGTCATATATGGTAAATACATAAATGATAATATGTATTACGGCGATAAAGGGGTTAGCCGCAGTTAATAAAATGTCAAAATAAATAATTAGATAATAATGTGTGAGATAGAATGATAAACAATCGCGCATATAGATGGTTATAAATGTCAGGTATTCAAAGTCATAAGGATTAAAATAAATTGAAATACATAAATATGATAAATTTTATAGAGTAAAAAAAAAAAAAAAATTTATACGGTGAGTAAATAAATCCGCGTTCAAAAAGGATATATAAATAATAAATGAAAAGGATTTCAATTGTTAAAAATATAATATCAAAATTTGCAATTAGGTAAATAAAGGGTTTTTTAGACAAGAAAATAAAGTCTTGAGTGTGTTTAAAAAGATGAAATAATTTTATATAAAATATAAAAGTTATGAAAGTATTAAGCAAGGAGTTAAAATAAATAAAATTTAAACAAACTATATCAAAAACTTTAAAAGTTTAAAATTAAATTTAAAAAGTAAAAAAAAATTTTAATTTCAAAAAAAAAAAAAAAACTTTTCAATTTTTTTTTTAACTTCAAAGTCTTATGAAAGGCATGGAGAAAACAAAATTAAATAAGAGAGAATATCAACATCAAATGGAAAGGTAAAATTTAAATAATAAATAATACAATAATATAATGTTAAATTTTACATGAAGTCAGTATATAGAAGGTACCATTAAGATGGTTTTGATATTAATACAAGCCACCTCAAAGGAACCTAATATATAATATTTAAAGAAGGGAGCTTTTTTAAGTTCAGTTTAAAAAAAAAAAAGAGAGAGAGCTTTACAGTGCTGAAATAATGTACGAGCCCATCTGCAACATGCAAGTATACATGGTTCATTAGCAAATAGGAATAAATAATATAATTAAATTGATGAACAGGTTTATATTTAAAAAGAATAAGTCGACGTTTATAGAACACGCCGAATGGGTAATAAAATTTTTACAATACTTTGTTACAAGCGCCTTTAAAAAGCTGTTTCTGTTAGCCCGCTTGAATTCGCGCACCACGTTGTCCATTTCAACGTCTTCAAACTGCATTGCTTTGTCATAGCAAGAGGAGTTGAGTTGGGGCGTTACTGCTAATCACCATTCAAAAAAACGATTAAAATAGATAGGAATCTCTGTCGAGGGTCTCTTTTGCAGACTGATCACTGTTCCGAAGTTCGGAAAGGGAATTTGAACGCAGTGTCCGGTTCGCACTTCCGGTATCGTAGCTTTTAAGAAAAGAAGGGGTTCTGCTAATGGCCTTTTCAAAGTAATCAATCAGTACCTGTCACAAATCAGGGGTTGTTGTTGTTTGTTGACATTCTGGGACAAGATGGCCTATTAAAGGGAAATGTCTAAATGTGTCATTCCCAGTGGAAAAGTTAAAGTTACTGACTTATGTGAAAACTATATTTTAATGGCTAATGTAAAAAAAAAAAAAAATATATATATGTGATTGTATTAATAAGTATGTACCAGTATCAAGGTTCAGCAAAAATGTTATATATGTGATGAAGTTATCAATTAAAAAAAATATTTGATGAAGTATGTAAAGAATTGTGTTCAAAAAAATAATAATGTGTGATTTGTAAAAAAAAAAAAAGTGTTTAATGATGTTAATAATATAAGAGAAGATAGTAGTGTGTGACATTTCAAAGTGAATGTGCATATGTTTAAAAGTCTTTTTAAATACTCAAAATTTAATTTAGCTTCAATTGAAAGCTGGACCTGGTAAAGTTCATGAGTACGTAACTTAGGTTTATTTTGTGTATATTATGTGTGCAAAAAACTTTTCTGTTACAGCAAGACTGTTGAACTTTTCTGGACGGACGTTGTCCAAAAGAAAGTGAAAAATGCCAATTACAGAGTTGCAAGTGCATCGAACTTTTGTTTCGAACTCTGATGGTTTAAAATTTTTTTTTTTTGTTCTTTTTTTTCTGTTTGTGGGGAGATATGTGAGGCCAGAATATGTCCTCACATGAGGCATGTTTATTGCAGTATTTATGGTGGCCAGAACACCGAACAAAGCGTGCAGACTGGCTGGCACCGAAGTTTACAACAACGTGAACTTCTAGGTCAAATACAATAAATTTGAGTGTCCCATGCCAAAGGGGGCTGAAAGAGCCCTTGGTTAATGTCAAGTGATGCCATTGGGTTCAGAAGAACCAATGAACAGCAAGGAGAAGAAGGGTGGAGCTACCTCCCCCCCCCCCCCCGCCGAAGGAACCAAGACTTGGATACAAGATGTGGTAGAGAACGAACTCGGATCCAGAATGTTGCAGAAGTAACTTTGATATCGAAGTGTCGGTGAAAAGAGTTTGACAAAAGGAGCGAAGCGACCATGACCTAGCAGTTGCAGATATAAGTATCAGTCGAGGTGAAACGTACGAGTAGGAGCCACACACCATAGAGTTATGGCAGTACGGTCAGCACTAAGACCGATGCAAGCGAGATGATGAGCCCAAGTCTAAACTGTAAGGTATGTGCTCATTTCCCCGGTCCTAGACAATTTAGAAAGCTAACTAACTGGTCATATCTCCCCGAACTAAAATATTAAATGAAAATCGATAATAATTGAAAGTTGATATTGTTGAAAATAGTGCTTTTGATAAAGTGATGTTGTTAATAAAGGAAATTGTTTAAGTTTTAAATAGGCTAGTCTTTTTGTAATGATTAATGAATTCTTTTCAGGACTTACACAAAAGGTAAAAATAATTGGAGGGTTATTGCGGCACAACAACGAGCGATGTACGTTTAAATTGTTAATTCCACTAATGTGTTTTAACGGCCATATAATTAATGTTAATTTTAATGTTTAATTGTAACTTTAAGTTTCTTTTTTTTTCCACGTCCCACACATTCTTCATCTTGAAATAAATTTTTGATATTAGTTATTAACTACCAAATTCATATTTGAAACAAAAATATGACTAGAAACGTGTCGAACGCCCAGGACGACCGACTCGTCCGAAGACATGGAGCAGCGAAATGGGCGGCCTGGACTAAAAATGTGATTAAATTTTGATGGTAATTGATTCAGCGATACCGGAAACATTCATATTCAAAGTTTAAATTAATTCCTTTCAATGCTTATTGAAATACAGATTTATGTTCAAAGCTGTATTATTTTAAAGCTTTATGAAGATAATCCATCAATTGTCAATGGAAATTGCTCAGGATTTTATTTCAAAATTGTATTGCAATATAAGATTTTGACTCTTGGCATCTATATAACGAGTAATAAAACATTGTTATTGTATTTATGTTAGGAAAAACTCCATAATTTAAAGTGTAATCACAAATGTGAAAGTCGACTTTGCTTAAATCCATGCGTGGAGTAACTTCACAATTAATATTATACCAGCATTTTATATAAAGTAATTTTAATTTTGAATTTCAATCAAATGTCGATATAAACAGATATATATCGTGAAATTACAAATTAAACTAACTTCTTATATTTCATCAGCCAGAATACTCTTGAAGAATACTTCGTCAAAGACTATAGTTGCATATGACTTTTTATGGTTAATTGGACAACACATTTAAGTAAAAATTGAATCACTAATATAATTTTTTTAAACTATAAAATTGTTAATTGTAGTAAGAAGCCATTGCAATAACTGCAAAGAACAATATTTATTCAAATTTTATATTATGTATCTATATTTGAGGGTAAGCTATTCTATAAAAAGTTCTATAAAAACGCTTCTATAAAAACGATAAATAAAAAAAGCCTTGAAAAGTCAAATCATCGACTTTTAAGAGTCTGACCTAAGTCAAATTAACCATGCTCTTTATGTCAGCCACTACTTAGTTAATTTATGAGTAAACAAGATAATAAATTTAAATATTGTTTATGATTAAAACATATGTTAATTATTATGGTAAGTTGTATCAAATTAAATATTATTGAGCTTCACTCTATAGATAAGTAATTATTTTAAGTTTGTCTTTTATTTAATAAGTTTAAAACATAGTATGATCAAGCATAAGAAGGAAAATATGTGAATGTCGTTTAATGTTAGAATGTGATACAAATTTTTGCGCTAGAAAAATAGAAGCCAATAGTTAAGGAAACGTTATACAATTTCTAATTAAATTAGCCAAGAAATTGTGAATACATTTTTAGATGATTTGAATAATATACTAATGATGTTCCCCTTACTTTGTAGTGAAAAACAATAGTAACCCAATGACCCTACATATTTTGGCTTCATTAAGCCTCATATTATCGTATTGAGGGTTAATTGTATCATTTATTGATGGTTAATTATATCATTTAGTGATGGTTAAATACTCGTATATCATGTCTTCTATAATAATGGTAACAGCTCGATCAATGCAGTAATGAATCAATTTTTTCATATACAGAACTTTACAATTGACATCCAGCATTTTTTGTATGCTCTAAAAATTACTTATTTACTATATTTTTAAAGCAACTTATTAAATGGTCACACCTGTCTAATATTTTTTACACATAAATCACTGCTTTATTATTTGATCGAGTATATAAATGTATGACAATGTTATTTTACGATCAATTTTTATTTATTGCAATTTTTAGAGACTGTGCCATAGTTATGCAATTGCCACATTGCTGAATATCTGCTGCTGAAGTAACATTTTTTAAATCAATGGTATTCGATGTCTATTATTTTTCTTATATTTTCATTAACTACTTCTGATTGAAATCACTTATATTAGATCACAGAAATATCAAATACTCTTATTTAATGACACATACTGTACCACCGTAAACACTGTATACAGTATTGATTAACTTTTTAATTCCTATGTAATTATTATTTCGAAAATTGGTGTGATTAGTTTAGATAAATTCTAAGTAGTTTGAATTTTTATTCATCTTTCCCTACAGACGGAGTTTGCAGACAGCGTTGTGTTCAAACTTACCACATCAACCATGAACTTTTACTGTCCCATGGTTGCGATGATAGTAACTTACGCACGCATCTACATGCAGATTAGGAAACGAGCTCGATCCGAGGTTATGAATCGGTGCAGTGACGTCAAACCAGATTCATTTTCTGGAAGTTCTGAGCCCACACCTTTACGCTATGCTCTTGCCACTCACAACCCCAAAAAGCTGAAAAAGAAGCAAAAGAAAAAGAAAGATGAAAAGGTGGAAGAAGACCTAAAAGTACCTGAAGTGTTTGGACCATTAGAACTTCCTGGTGCTGCTTCTTCATCATGTGAAGGATCTTGTGACGGGTAATATATATTTTTGGTTTTAAAAATGTGTAAAAATTAGAGAAAAGGAAAATGTATCATTGGACAAAGGTAAAAATTGTTTGTTGTATGTATAAACTAAAATGGGAGTATAACATCAGACCATATAATAACCAATGTATCTTAAGAAATTGTAGTCCATCAATATGCGTTTAACGTGCACATCTCTTGCACTAAACAATTTAGCTTCTTTTAAACTTTTTTTATATGAGCAAAGTACCCATATTCTTGGCTATTTTTCTGCTACGTCCTAAAACACAACTTATGCTTGTATCTACAGGTACCCAGTGCAAATTTGGGAGTTTTCTATGATACTTTTAACGTATCTCTGCGACAACCAAATCCATTTATATTTGTGACCACAGTGAGAATAATTCTTATACACCCATGTATGAGTATTAGGTAAAATATAAATACTATTCAATATCACTTGTAGTTATCCCCTCCACTATATAGATAGTAATTAGAACGCTCACTTCCATAATCAGCTTCGAATTCATATTTCATTATTTCCCTAGACTTTCTGTCATAGGGCACATTTGAATTTCTGTACACATAACGTTTTTTATACCCAATATAAACTTTAAGGATTGCTAGATGGTGATATGTTGTTACTTATATTCGGATTGTTGCAAATAAGCTCAATATCACATGAAACTCTCAATGCATGAGCAAATTAAGAATTTTATAATATTTCTCAAAATAAACTTTTAATTTCCATACTTGCTCCATTTATTGCCCTTATTCACTCGTCGGAAATATATTAATGTATAAAATTAAAGACTTTGATTTCGTTGTAATAAATACAAGAACATTCAATATCCTTAAACCTAAACAAATTTCGTATTTTCTTTGTGAAACTAGAAACCAGATACATCAATGCATTGGAACATTGAAACGACAGTCGTGGATCAAGCTTAATAAGAGACCAGAGGGAACGGCATCAACATTAACAGTAAATTTGACATTGGTTTCTGTCCCATTAATGTACTAATTAAGACATAAACGCAGTCATGTGACTGATGCATAATAACGAAATTAGAGACCAGATATATCAATACATTGATTATGAGAAAATTTCCTATAAGCACCATTTTATCAACACCATTTTTTATACAAATGAAATGTCTATGTAGCGAGTAGCAAAAATATTCTCGGAGAATCTGCCCCGAATCTGAGTGGGGTAAACCAAGGCCAGCCTCTGAAACAGTATCACTGATAGGAGGCAACACAACATTATGCACAGCAGATTAAATAATGAATATTTTTGAAAATATTTCTTAGATTTTTATAATATCCAAATATACATATGTTAGTAAAGTCTTTGAAAACTAATTTACAAGTATGCTACTATTATATTTATATTGAATGGAAGTTCCCTTTAGAATAATAAAATTTGCAGGATGAATGTGATTATTATGGCGGCATTTATGAGAAAAATAAAGTGTTTGCTCTAGGTATATTTAATTCAAACGCCCATACTAACAAATTACTCATTGTATGGTTTCAGATAATATATATATTGGAATATAAATACCTAGAGTTTTCGACTTAGTTCAGCACCTTATCCCACTGTTAAATTATTTTTACCTGTCAAAAATGCATTTAATGTATAATTTTATATATATATACTTCTCTTAGTTTACGGAAACAATACATATTGCAGGTCTGTAACTCCAGCAACGGACGCACGTTGGAGATGTAATGTTTGTGGGGCAACACAGAGCCAGGCTGAAGACTGGAACTGGCCGCAACCTCAAGTAGATATTACAAAAGTTAGTATTTTAGCTTTAAAATCGTCCAAAAGAAGGTTCCTCAAACTTTTTAGTCATAATCCCATCATTGCATCAAGCATTGATGAACCGTTTATTTCCTCATAAAAACTCTCTAGCATTGTATAAATAATAAGTTCATTGATTATGAGAAAATTCCCTATAAGCACCATTTTATCAACACTATTTTTTATATAAATGAAATGTCTAAGTAGCGAGTAGCAAAAATATTCTCGGAGAATGAAATTTTCTTCCTAGTGGTATTTTTCATGGTACTTCTCTAATTGTATTTAGCGCCACATGTCAAAATCAGTCTAGAATAAATTTAATGCAAATCAGTTGAGGTGGATATATATCAATTAAGGTAGTTTAAGACGAACATTTGGACGGATAAATTTATCATTTCAAGTTATACTGTGTGATTTTTAATACTCTTTTTACTAAATCCTTATTAAATCCTTTCCAAAAATCCTTAATTACACTTTCAAAATCTTTATATCCTACTCGTATTACATAGTCACCGTAAAGTATTTTTTGTTAAGCAAATAATTTCTTCAAGTTTATGAAAGCATTTTACGTGAATTCATGCTCACTTAATAATAATAATAATAATAATAATAATAATATATATATATATATATATATATATATATATATATATATATATATATATATATACACTCACGGACAATAAGATTTGCGTACCAAGAAGAAAATGTGGCACAGCCGCGAAATGAAGTAAATAGCTAGAGAGCGGGCTGATATACAAATGATCCCAGTTTGGTGTGATTGCGCATGACCATACACCTGTAAGTGGCGCTGCAAGTATGATCCAGCGGCCTTATAAACCGGCGTGTAGTTGACGTCCCGTCAATGCAAGAAGCTTCGGCCGCCGCAAGCATGAGTATGGAGTGAAAAGAATGGTGAGTAGATGCCAGAAACGCCGATATACGCAACTGATGGACTTCGAAAGAGGCCTGATCATCGGGATGAAAACCGCAGGGCGGTCAGCGCACCGGATACCCCGTCACGTGGATCGTTCGGACTATACCGTCTGACGGTGTTGGGAACACTGGTCACGAGACGTCACACAGATACGGAGGATCGGATCTGGACGGACCAGGCATACCACGAGTAGAGTGGATCGAATGATCGTTTGGAAGGTACGTGTAGTGCCCACGGCGACCCGATCCGCGATGGAGGCGCACGCAGCGCCTCCTGTTTACCTACGAACCATATCTAGACGGCTGAAGGAAGCGAATCTGTGATCCCAGCGTCTCCTACGTGTGCTTCCGTTAACACGGTAACATCGGCGGCTCTGGTCACAGTGGTGCTGGGCCAGAGCAACGTGGAACGCCACAGATTGGTAATGTGTGGTGTTTGACGATGGGTGCCGCTTCGTTTTGGGAACCGATGATTAGCGTTTCCGGGTGTGGATGTCCCCTGCACAACGTCACAATCCCAACGCCACGTTATCGAAACGCCACACCAGCCCCACTGCAGGCATCATGGGCTGAGGAGCCATAGCCTACAACAGCCGACCTTCTCTAGTAGTGGTACATAGAACATTGACGGGCCAGCGGTACGTGGATGAGATTCTACGGCCCCATGTGCTCTCATTCGTTGCTGGAACTCCAAGTGCGCAATTCTAGCAACATAATGCCCGGCTGCACACGGCTCGGGTCGCACAGATCTGCCTGAGTCATGTCCAGAGACTTCCATGGCCTGCCCGCTCCCCAGACTTGTCCCTATCGAGCATGTGTGGGACCAGTTGAAACGCCAGCTACCCCGTTGCCGCAATCTTCGTGATTTGGAACGTAACGTAAACGTGTGTAGACTGGTCTGCCGCAGGACAACATCAGACGTCTGTTTGACACCATGCCGGACCGTATTGCTGCTTGTATCGCAGAATGAGGAGATGCGACGTGCTATTGGGCATGACCGGACTGTATACTACAGCTCTCTCAGTACGTGTTCTGTTGCGTTGTTTTTGTGATCATGTGTATAATTCATTCGTATCCTTCCATCCAATGCTGCTTCCTTCTTGGTGCGCAACGTTCATTGTCCGTGAGTGTGTGTATATATATATATATATATATATATTACTATATTACAACGTTTCAAAAATGCAATGTATTGCTGAAAAATTTATAAAACTGTCACTGTTCATGTTTATAAAAAGCGAACTTGCAAACAATTCTTTTTGTCTCACTATTTGCGTAGGAAGCTTTTACGCTGTTCATATTTACTGTAATGGTACTTTTCCAGGTGGAGTTTCGAAGCAATTTAGACGACGAATATTCTTCCAGACACATAGCAGATCGTAAATGCAAGAAGAAAAAGTTTCAAGCGTCTCGAAGAGAAAAAAATTTAGAGTAAATAGTCTTTCTTCGCTTACTTTTCATATTGGATATTTTCAAAAAAAATGTTTCTTAAAGCATGCTTTAGTTTCTGAAATGGGTAATTATTGATTTACTAAAGATGGTTTTGTTGATGTACAACACGTACTTCAACAAAACTTGTGTTTGAATAAATGAATACTCCGTACATAATGTATAAACTCCTCCTTCTAAATATGTTTGTCAAAAATATTCATATGTTATTAGAAAGGAATTACTTATGGTGTTCTCTTCTGCTCTCGAATGTGTAGAACACTTCTTTCGAGATTCAGAGATCAAGATCTTTTGAGTTTCACAGTTCATACAGTGCAAACGATGTTGTAAATATTGTACTACAAAGATAAAACTATGCAGTCGAGCTCCTTGTGCAGCTTTTTATCACACTTCAGTACATAATAATCGATCATTGCATTTATAACACCAAAAGTTGCTAAATTTCAGAAATTTGTAAATCTCTGTGGTGACTTCTAAATTATCATATATCACGTGACCAGTTTGAAATGTCCTCCAGTCAGCTACTTCGACTCAGACCGTCCGACCTACCAGGAAGGTATAAGGTTTTCTGCGCTTACTTTTCATATTGAAAAATTTCAAAAGAAATGTTTCTTAAAGCATGCTTTAGTTTCTGAAATGAGTAATTATTGATTTACTAAAGATGTTTTTGTTGATGTAAAACATGTACTTCCACAAAACTTGTGTTTGAATAAATGAATACGCTGTACATAATGTATAAACTCCTTCTAAATATGTTTGTCATAAATATTCATAAGTTATTAGAAAGTAATTACTTATGGTGTTCTCTTCTGCTCTCGAATGTTTAGAACACTTGATCGGCCGGGAAGACCGGACTCGATTTAAACCGAAACCCAGTGGAGGCGGCATCGACAGCAACAGTACCCTTCTTCCCCTACCACCAATCTCTCAGCAATACTTATGGACCCATATGTTCAGCGTTCCTGTACTCCGCGTAAACACGTGGCAGTTTGGGCAGAGCCTAGAATTAAACTCTGGTCATCCGAGTACAATTTCCGCGAGCTAACGACTAGGTGTCCCACCCCTCCACAGTCAGCTTTTGAGCCGACTTTATTTAAATGACAAAGTTGATCTATCATACTGATTCGCAGAAGCTTGATATATAGGAAGTGTTTTCTCTTACTGCCAATATGGTTGTTTGTGATTATACAGTGGTGAAGAGAGTCAAAAGCGCAAGACAGGTCAATATAGTCTTGCCTGTACACCAGGATCATAATTAGCAACTTTGAAAATCATATCACTTCTATTGATAGGATTTGTTACCATAAAGGTAAAATGACGATGTTGAAGGAAGATAATAAAAGCGAAATCACGGTCAGGCTAAAAGGTAGAGCACTAGGTTCCAGAAGAAAGCTTCAAGTCCCTCTCTTGGTCAAACTTGAATCAGTCATAATTATGAATACTTTCGTTTAGTTTGTGATCCAATAATTGCTTTTAAGCGTATTTTTTACAATTGCCTTACTTTGTGACCGAAAAGTGAGACGTCATGTTTTGAAATTGAATGAGCTAACACCATCAAAACAGATTACTGTTGTATTTGCATTATTCACAATATGTTTTAGAAAACTGTTTACAGGAAATAATGTAATGTCAAAAGTGCGATTTCGGCGACTTGATGTATGAATTAAAAAAATGTCATTTCAATGCGACTAAACATGTACACTACAAAATTGCATATAATTATAAAATACTTTTACAAATACCTTGACACGTCTTATGCGAATACATTCCTCGGTTCAAACATTTCATACATAATTTCTAGTTTTATAACATAATATATCAATGCTACAATTTCATAGACTGCGCATGTTGTCATAATGCAGTGTAATTACTGTTAAACATTTACGAAATCAATAATATTTGCATAAAATATAATGATTATGTCAGATTTTTTCAGACATTTTTGCATATGCAGTCGTTAAAGCAAACAGCTCAACGGTATTGCAGGTCTGCAACCCTCAATATATTTGGTGATACCTGCGTTTGGGAACTTGGAATAATTGGAAATTAAGGTTGTTAGAATAATATTGTCTACATTAATAAATAATTTTCCTGGCTGGAAGTTACACGCCGTAATTAGAATCATTAATATTTCTGTAGCGAGCGATGGAAACATTCATTGCAATTAGGGTAGGTTAAATACTGTGTAATTTATGTTATTCGATATTTGAATTTTAATTACTTGAAATCATTTGTATAGCTCTATGCTCAAGAAAATTATTTATAGTTATAAATATTGTAGTTTATTTCATAGCTGTTTTACTTAATTTTAGCAAACTGTATTACGTTTCATTTACATTCTTTCATGCAAAATGTAGCACATTTTGGCTCTCAAATTTTCAGATTCAAAAACTGTAAATAAGACGATACAAACTTGATTTTTTTTATTTCAATCATTCAAACTGATCATACAAATTTATTTTGTAATTCAGGCAGGACATATCCAACCGAGTCGGAAACGACATTCATTTGCAAGTCCCACAAACCGATCTTCAACCTCCCAGTAGAAATTCCAGCTTTCGAATACTGTGTGGTTCTACCCGAGGAGTGCTCAGGAGGCCATCGTCCCGGCGCAGCTTGGCTAGTCTTCGTCAAGAAACAAAGGCTGCAAGGCAACTTGGAGTCATCATTGGAGCTTTCGTGCTGTGCTGGCTTCCTTATATGGTGCTGTTCGTGGTGACGGCGGCCTGCGAGAGCTGTCTTTCGCCGGGTGTGCACACAGCGGCGATTTGGCTTGGATACTTCAATTCTACAGTCAACCCCATCATATATGCACTGTGCAACGCTAGTTTTAAACGCGCATTTTGGAAGATTGGTGCTGGCGTGTCTTCCGGTTGGACTAGGCGCTGCAGAAGGCCAGAAAATGATCCTGGTTCTGAAAATAATCCTTTTGCATGAGTTACAAGAATTTTAAAAAATAATTTGGTGTTAAAACTGCAATGCAAGTTTTGTGTGCATGGAATAATCACACATACATAAGTGAGCAAATTTTATGCTGTGATATTAAAAGCACTTATGTGTAGGACCATTAAGTAATTTTATTAACTATAGGTGGAAAATGTTTCTAGGTGCATAAAATTTTAAAAGGATAGCTGACAGAAAAATGTCATATTTTACCAAAACTGTCCTTCTACAATGTGTTCATTTTAAAACACAACCCCTACTTTACACTTTACTTACAGCAATTTCACGATTTTCATTGTTTACCGATAATTTACATCGATTGTTTTCGATAAGTAAAACATGACATGTTGTATATTAGCATTTAATATTAGCATTTTCGTGATGAAGAAGGTAAATACTTTGATAACATTTGGCAGTACAGAATTTAGCATACCTGTTGAAAGATAGAATGGCGTACTCTCATTCAGATTGGGCGTATATGCCGTACGATCACGACGCAGAAACTACTTTTAAAAATGTTGTATACAAAAAGGCTGGCTACACAGCCGCAGAAGATAAACATACTATTTTCCGCACTAAATAGTCACAACACGTGACCATTCTAAACTGCACTAAATAGTCACAACACGTGACTATTCTAAACTGCACTAAATAGTCACAACACGGGAAAAATATTCAAACAGCTTGCAATTCTTCAATTTTTTTTTATCGCATCACATCAGAGTGAATGTGAGATTTATATAACATATAACGCATTTCTTTAACATTGCCACTCAGTGATCTGCAAGTCTCTAAGTCTGTAAGCTGATTTAATTGTTTCCTTTCTTCATATTGAAAGATGCTCGTTGAAAAGTTTCTTGGTGCTTCTTGTTTATGATTCATTTCGATAACAAAAATTTTTAATTAAATGTCTTGATACACAATACCATTTTATCGAGTAATATCATAGCTCTCCTGCAAGAAAATATCATATATTTTTATCAAGTCACTTACTGTTCATCTGCAAGAAAATTCTTTGCCCAGAAAAGTTAATCTTGCATGAAGTACAATACAGAAGAATAGTAAGTAATCTCAACATGATTAATTTTTGACTGTCCAATGTCATTAACTATCTAAAATTACATGTGAAATTAATTGGTATGTTTTAAAACGAACACAGTGTACATATGACAACAATATTTAAAGTAAACATCTTAGTCATAAAACTCCAATAGGAGGCATTATAAAGGATGGAATCAAGCTCCCAATGCAAAAATCTTCATCGGACGTTAAAGTTAACCACTGTCAATGCAGTTAACGATTTATCGGTCCTATTAATTCCTAACATATGCAAAACCAGTCTGCATAGGTATTGGGTGAACTGGACTATACAGGCATTGAGAGCATCATTCCAACTTTAATTCAATCTCACTTTATACATTGTATATATATATAATATTTCTCAGTAGTAAAATATACAAACATTTTCGCCTACAAATTTATTTTCCAATTTATAATCTAGTTTTTAACAATAAAATAAATGTAAAATTTTGAAACATTTATAAATCCAGAAATATATCCTACTCAATATTTCAGTTTTGACGGAATTTAATTCCAGAGCAGTGAAAGATTGGAGATGTTGTAAAACGACACTGATCAGGGAATTTATTTTAGCAAGCCCTCAAGATTTATCTTAATTTTCTTTATTTGCAATAAGACACCCAAAGCCTAATGTTGATTCGGGAATTGGCTCGAACTTAATACTCGAGCCTCGGGTTCTAATTTAAACCTGTAAGGCCGGTTACGCCATCCAGAACCATTCAATGTTTTACGGGTTCTGATTAATTAAGAATTTACTTACGTATATATAAATTACGTGTATATCATGTTTTACGTAAAGATGAACATTGAACTTTTATTCAGTGATATCAAGGTATAGGGCATATTACATCCAAGTTTTAAAATTGACACAACTCAAAAGCCGTACTTTTTCAGTTATGGTAATATTTACCTGGCTTAAAACAGTAATAATATCAATCAGCGAAATTGCAATATCTTGTCTTATTGTTGGTGCATCAGATCGCATTTGTGTCGACATAAAAAATGACCAACTACGATTTATAAATATTACTTTTTAATGGAAAGGCTTACAACGCGGAAATAAATATCCTTTTAGATGCAAAGAAAACATCGAAAGCGTCGCAACTCAAAATAAATATGAACTTTGTGTATGAAACATTATCAAATTATATTAAATATCACAACTCAAAACAGGAACGTTATTTTATATAATTTGGAAGAATTGTAAAACAATGACCAAAATGACAAATTTAAATTTATCTATAAGTTTCTTTTTGTTGCAAATATAAATACAACTATTCGGCATCAAAAATCCTCCCCGAAATAATTTTGATACATTTCACTGGGAGTATGTTCCCACGTCGAATGCAGAAATAAAATTCTTGTAAGACCCACAGTGTTTGTTAATTGTCTACGAAACTTATATTCATGGGTCAAAATGGCCATGACCAGAGTTTCCCTGCTTCTTTATGTGGCATATACCTTAAAAATCAGAAACTGCTATGTCTTTAAGTATCTCTGTAATATGTGATAAGCACACCACGTACGTATCTGTGGAAAACAATTAAAAATGTTGACAAACTTCAGTAAAATTATACTATTTCACTGTGAAAACAACTTTACAACATACAAATTAAAACAATTTGACATACATACATGAAATACATACCAACAATGAAAACAATTTCACATACATACCTCTTTCTTTCAATATCGTCTTCCTGAACAACTGTGGGTATTGAATAAATTTGGTTATCTCATTTGAATTTAACAATATTCAAACTATAAAAATCACATAACAGTTTTAAAGCAAGCGAAAAAAATTGCCTACCAATGTATGTTTTTTTACAACGTTCAGAAAGACGAAAAAATCATATGAAATTAAAAAAATTACAATTATTTGTTGAAAAAGTTTTCTTCATTTTCTGAAAAATCTTTTTGAGTTGTGTCACTTTTGAAGTAAGGGTGGCATATATGCGTAATTTATAAATTTAACTATTTTCTCAAAATTGTCTTTTGCTCAATAGCACATTCCTAATCTGATCTTGAAATAAAACCTGATATCTTAAATGATAGATCCTTATGATAAGAATTATGACCAATTTATAAATCATTTATTGGGAGGGCCTAGATCCAGATTGCCATATACATTATTTTATGCAGAAATTGTTCTCAGCCAATAACAGACCCTTCCCAAATGACAGGCTTTCTTGGTAAAGACTGTTTAGGAAATAACGAGTAAACTACTTTTCCTCGTTTCCTTGGTCTTTTTCTTGTTAGCACACAAATAAGTATGTGTATTTTCATTTTTTATAACTGATACATTAAAGATATTTTGATTATGTTTCAAATTACATTCTTTTGAAATATGATGTAATAACTTTTGTCTGTTAACGAGGGGTGTTCCTTTTATTTAATTTTGTTCATCTGGCAGCTTTAATCTTTGTAAGTAAAGCACTATTGCTTGCGTTTCAAATGAGCAGTAAAGTAAAGTAAATAATATAAAATGATTTATTTATTTACTACTGATAGTAAAATCAGAATTTTCTTGTCATAATATTGTAGACAGAAAGCAACTTCTGGTATTAATAAATATTTTGAACGCATTGACATATTATAAGATTACTAATAATTATCCGTATTAATTGTTATATAAGCCTATAAACACAATTTTTAAAATCTTCTTAAAATGTAGAACAATATTAAACGCTACTTGTACCAATATTTTTTTGGTTAGATGTACATTATCTGATCATGTTAATATTGCCACATATATAGGTGTTAAATTAATTTAATACCGGACTTGGCAGCTCCAGAAATCTTCTATGTAAATTACGGTTACTGTAGTTGTAAAAAAGTATCATATATTTAAAATGCTCATGGGAAGAATGTGGCAGATAATTATACTGCCTGAACAGATTACTATTTAATTGTAAGTTATATCTTATTTATTTTAATAAAAATTTAAAAATAAAAATTTCTTATAAATGTGCACTGTTTCTATTTTCAATACAGTTCTGTGCGGTCATCTGGCTAGCATTACTGGCTAGCATAAAATAAACACGACATACAATGGTGTACAAATACAGTGTAAGAAGCAGACGATCGTTCCGAAGCAAGCATGAATGGGTTTACTGTCTTTTTTTTCAAAAAGGCAAGCTCAATATGCCAAATCATCTTACCGCGGGTTGTTGACTAATGACATACGTCAAGAAGAATATCACCAACTGAGAAGCAGAAGGAGAAATGGAACAAACCCTGAAAAAACAAACCTGGAAACCACAAGAATAAAGTAAAACAAAAATGAACGTGAGATGGGTAAAATATGGCATCGAAACAAATCTTTAACCAGATTAATGGAATTTTTATTCATGTGAAAGGCCTGAAAGGAGTTCACGTCAAAAACTGACATTTGAATTATAGAAGCACATTTGAATTATAGAAGCAGAAAAAAATCAAATCGGTAGATGATCCTCCAGCATACCTGTGCTGGAGACGATTTTTGTTTCGGATGACTGCACATCAACTAATAAATGGATGTAAAATTCACGTGGCTGTAAAATTTCATATTAATGAGGAGTTGGTGAAGCTGAATAGATAAAATACACTAACCTCCAAAAATGAGCAAAAATTGCAGTTTCCTATTTTACAGGTCTATGCAACATTTGGAAGACTGTGTAATATACAGGGTGACAATTGAAATAATCCCACTCAAAGTATTTTTGAGAGTTTTCCAATTTTCCGAAACTCAGTCATACTTATTAAGAATTCAGAATTCGAAACACGGTTTCAGTAATTTCACCGTATAACATACTTTAAGGAATTATCATCAATATTAATGTGGCGATAAAGATCACACCTATAACGTGTAGTTTAGAATCGCTTAATGTCGAAGCAAAATAACTAGAAACCTAAATGAAAAGCGTGATCAATATATTTTATTTCTTTTAGAAAATTGTTTAAGCGGAATACTATAATTACCCGGTATTAAAGAACACATTCTGACACACTGAGAAACGGCATGATTTTTCTACAAGAAAGTTCAACATAAAACGGGTTTTATCTTTTTCAACTTAATATTATAAATCACACGGTTTGCAAATTTTATGCATTTTCCCACTCTAGAAACAAATTCGCTCCCTGATGGTGATTTCTCAAACAAATTTTCTTTCATGAAAATTCCTAGAGGTTTGAAGGGTTTTGCATAGTCGATAAGTGCATTGGCAGCGGTATCCCAATTACTATGATTTTCTATAAGGTTGTGTGGCTATGAACTTGATCACTACAACCTGAGCTTAATCGCCTTCAATTTTTAATAAGACTCTGTGGCAAGACTGAATTCATCGTTCATCATAGGTTCACAGAATGATGGCGCATTTAGAGTGCTCTTTCTGTGTTGAAAGTGTTCTTGTAGTTATCCTATATCCCGAGACGCATACTTCTGTATAAGATCCCTGCAACTATTCAGATTTGTAGCACAAGTAAGTTGGGATATACGTTAATGAGTAGGTAAGTCAATCAATTAGTTTTTAAAATACACTCTTTTGCAAAAAAAAGAAAAGGGCACCATGAAGATAGTGATTGTTTATTGAAATTAGATATGCGTGTAGCTCATACAGGTAATGAAATGATTACAAAATCAAGACCGGAGGCCTCATCAATGGTTAGCAATTACACATTGAATTTTCAAATCAGTAATTGGTGAACCCCTCTTGGTGGCAATGCAGGTTTGTTTATGTCTAGGTAAGGAGCGATAAAGTTTCCTAATGTTATCCTGCGATACATTCTGCCAGGCATTCCTCAATTGTTGCTCCAGATCTGCTAGATTTCGGGTTGCCCAAATCTGGTGGCCTGGCATGTCCCATACATGCTCGATTGGCGAAAAATTTGGTACCTTACTAGACAAGGAACAGCACTGATACAGTCCATAGATATGCTAGCCGTATATGTCGTGGCATTATCTTGTTAAAAAATGGCACTAGAATGACGTGCCATGAAAGGTATCGCAAACGGCCTCAGGATTTCATCAACATATCATTGAGCTCTTAAAGTTGTACGCAGGATGACTAGGGGCGACCTGCTATCGTAAGACATAGCACCCCACACCATCACACCAGGAGTAATGCCTGTGTGCCTGCGTAAAACAATGGCGGATTGGAACCGCAAGCCTTGGCGTCTCCACACACGAACCCGATAGTCATCTGCTGAAAGACTGAAGCATGATTCATCGCTGAACACTATGCGATGCCAGTCTGCTTTCAGCCATGATGCTCGGCTACGACACCACTCCAAACGACTCTGTCGATATTGTGGAGTTATGAGCAGACGTCTTAAAGGCCGCCGTGAGCGTAACCCCACTTCAGAGGTGGTGAAAGGTACCACGGATGGTATGGAAGAGGCTGTAGCACGTTGGATGGCGGACAATGATGGCGTTGGGCCAGTTCAGGCCTGTCCCACAATCAACCTATCTTGTCTCGCATTCGTGCACCTTGGCGTTCCAGAGCCTTCATTTCACCGATGTGTTCCTTTCAGCACCAATTGCTGCCAACACTTTTGCACAGCAGTGTCCGTTCGGTGCAGGTGGCGACCTATTGCTCGGTATGCACAGCCAGCTTCACGCATCCAGACAATACGACTACGTTCGAACTGGTCTAATATCTTATAAAGTCTTCGGCAACATCGTAACGGCATTATTGCTTGTGTCTCCATGAAACTGCAAAGTCGATAACGAGCAAAGATGAACCGTCTACATTTTTAACCTGTTTTATAGGATGCTAGTTGAGTAGTAAAAACGCGGTGCTATGACCGAAGTTAACACTCATTGGCCTTGCAAATTTAATGACTTGCATATTTGATATAAAGGAATTTGCATGCGAAATTTTGAGATGATCGGATTATTTTTAGGGGTGCTTTGTTTTTGTTTGTTTGTTTTTTTGCAAAAGAGTGTATATTGTTTTACCAGTAATATTTTATACAGAAATGTTTTAAAACATTCGGAAGAAACATTGCAACAAACGATTTTAAATTGTATTTTTCTTGATAAATATTTTTTTTATTTATATATTTTTCTTCTTCTTTTAAAAAAGAGAATAAACGAATTATGTTTATAGGATTTAAATTTATTTGCCTTTACAGTTCGCAATGTTTTTATATGTATTACACAAATATCTTCTTTGAAGTTTCATGTAATTAACTTAGGTTACTGAACCCACGTAACTGAACTCAAATTCCTTTTTTTAGTTTGTCTGTAAAAGGGGTTGATTGATTGCAGTGTAAAATAGTATAACTAAAAATAATGCTTGGACATGTTCAGTAGTTTATCCTAAAAATTTAAATCATCTTTACTGACCAGATCAAAACCCTAATAAATCATTAATTTTATTCTCAGTCTCCTTCCTCAGTTTCAAACGATAGCGTATTTATCTAAACTACTGAAATTAAGATTTGAATTTTAAGGCTCCTAAACAGAATTGTTATGCAGTACGCAGTATGTCAGGCTGTGGCTCATATTGCATTTTTAGGATTATGTGCTAATTCTTACATGGGCCCTCTAAGACATCACAGTGATTTGTAGCGTTATATATTGTAATGTCATGGTTCCATGCTGATGACATCATCAACAGGATGTTTTTCTTAACTATCAGTACACCCGTTCCATGTATTGAATACATAATGTAAAGAAAGTTAATTCACAATTAGCGGTGAATTTTTAATATTTGGAGTCTTTCTTTATGAAATTTCATAATAATTCTAACAAAAGGAAAGAGGTAAGTAAAACAGACTGAGGCCCAACCTACACTTTTATTTATGTAGATATAATCAAATATACCCAACGTTACTCGTGATTTTAAATATGGGCAAATTCCTGTAGTGTTCTAAATAACATTGTTATTCAAAACATTCTACTAAAATATGGAATTTTATAAGAATTTTATATACAGGGTGAATATAATTAAAGTTCCCGGTTTGAAAATGGTCTCAAATAAAAAGCACTGGCCAGAATGATTTTAAATTTTGCGTGAACACTCGTGGAGCAATGGAATTTTGTTTGGTGAAGAAATAAACAGTAGTTCAAAAAGTCACGCTAGGAGAATAATTGGCGCTGTTCTACACTAGAATGCAATACAAAAGTAATAAACGTTGACTTACTCATTGGCTAATGACGTAATAAATGTTCAATATGCCGTCCTTTGCATTCTGAAACAAGCTGAAAGCGCGAAATAGCGTGTTCAACAACAGATTTGAGTGATTCTGTAGAGATGTTGTGGATGCGATGCGTGATGCTAGTTTTAAGTTCCGCTAAATTGGTAATGTGTCCATTAAACACCACATTCTTCAGATCCCCCCAAAGCCAAAAATCACATGGATTGAGGTCAGGGGAACGTACTCGCCATCTTACAGGAAAATGGTGGCTGATGATTCTGTCATCTCCAAAATGACTGCGAAGTAGCCGCTTCACTGGTTTTGCGATATGTGGTGGAGCCCCATCCTGCATGAAAATAGTGTTATCGATACACTGACGCTCTTGCAGTGTGGGTATAACGTGACTTTTCAAAAGACGTTCATATCGATGGCCATTGATATAACAGGTGACGGAGCCATGAGGACCAACTTCCTCAAAAAAGAAAAGCCCGATAATAAACGCTACTGTAAATCCGCACCACACAGTGCCTTTGGGGGAATGAAGAGGCACCTGGTGCAGTTCCTGTGGATTTTCGTTTTGCGTATTAACAGCTCCGTAGAGATGGAAGTGTGCTTCTTTAGTCCATAAAACGTTCCAGGGCCATTCATGTTCCACTTGTATCCGAGCCAGAAGTTGAAGTGCGAACATTTCACTTGCAACATTGTCCGCAGGTAGCAACTATTGAACATGGGTCAGTTTGTAAGGATAACATTTCAAAATGTGTTTCAAAATTTTTTTCACCGCACTGGAGGGTACGTCTAATGATCGGGCAATTCCACGTGCACTCGTAGAAGCATTAGCGTTATGCTCTTCTAACGCTGTAGCTTTGTCTTCCACTATCTCTCTATTGACTGCTTTCCGTCCCCTGACAGGTTTCATGTCCAAAGAGCCAGTCTCTTCAAATTTTAAAATCATTTTGCGCAAGCTTTTGCCACACAGAGGACCAGATTTTACGTTTTTCAACATTCTGAACTTTCTAAGAGCTACTAAACAAGAGCTGTTATTCTCATAAAACAATTTGACAAGAAGAGCACGATCTTTTAATGATAGAGTCATTGCGACAGAACAATAGAGATTTTTCATTAAGTTATGAGAAACAAGTTCCGCTCGTCCTTTTTTATAGCAAACGTTTATTGCAGCGTCACTGTCTTATGCAAATTTGCAGCAGCATTTGAAGAGCAATTATGCAAAACAAGTTAAATCCATTTTTTGTGAAAAAAGATACTGCTTACGTTTGCTTAGAATTTAACATTGTTTCAATGCATGATTTTTTTTACCATTACTTGCATGCATATGATGATGTAAGTTTAAATTCAGTATTCGAAGGACAGCATATTGAACATTTATGACGTCATTAGCCAATGAGTAAGTCAAGGTTTATTACTTTTGTATTGCATTCTAGTGTAGTAAAGCGCCAATTATTCTCCTAGCGGCGACTTTTTGAACTACTGTTTGTCCTTCACCAAACAACATTACATTGCTCCACGAGTGTTCATGCAAAATTTCGAATCATTCTGACCAGTGCTTTTTATTTGAGACCATTTTCAAACCGGGAACTTTAATCATAATCGCCCTATATATAGAAATCTCTATACTCACAATAAAAACTATCTTCACAGGTAGATCTGAATAATAAAACGACTTGGTCCCGTTTGTAAATAAATATACAAAAAATATGAAACTTGATCATCATATGCCAATATAAAAGCGAGAAGATATACCCCCACTATTTTTATCGTGTTTCAATAATCGGCTATACACAATATATAGGTTTGAAAAATATTTGCCACAATAAATCATAATAAATATATAATAATTATAAATGGAAAATATCAATAATTCCCGTTATATTTAAACCCGAATATTCAGTAAAAATTACAAATCCGATAAAATTTTCTTCATATACTTTTCTTTATTATTTAAATCGAAAAATATTTAATGAAAAACGGATTTTATCCCATTGCTAAACAACATTATATATTTTAAAGTACCCTCTCCATAATGCTATATCTATGGAAGGTTTGGTTTAAATTAATATCTCGACAACCCCTCATCCTAGAAACTCGAAACTAAATTTTAAATGGGGCTATTCCTAGGTTATCCACAAAATTTCAAGAAATTCTGTGTAATCGTTCTCTCATGATAAGACAAACAATAAAACATACATATATACAAACATACATACTAGATATTCAATTTTATTTATATAGATATCAGGTATTAAATAACAATATTGCAAGCATATAAATAATTCTAAAATAATTCTACACTTTCACTTGTTTAAAACACATACAGTACTTTATTTTCCTTAATTAATTTTCTTATATTCAATAATGTATAAGGAAAGTATTGTGACGGGGTCGAAAATTCGAATTCGAGTTTTCGACGGGAGAACACGTTTCAAACATCCCTGGTCATGAATCAAACATTTTTGAAGTGACGTCTGTGTGTGTGTGTGTGTGTGAAAGTATGTGTGTGTGTATGAAAGTATGTGTGTGTGTCAGTGAGACTGTGAAGACGATAACTGACGAACGAATGGACCGATTCGAACGATATTTGGTACAAAAATCACAATCCGTAAGCACTGGAAGCCTATTGTTTTTATACGCAATCGAATGTTCAGAACCCCCCTAAATTTTCGAGTAAAATTTTGAAAAAATCGTTAAAAAATCAAAACCTCTAATAAAGTCACGCAAATAGACCTTATGTAATTTTTCATTAGAAAACGATTGACATAAATTTTAGAACGCTATTATGAACCGTTCTCGAGATATTGCACATTTTTCAAATAAATTTTTTAAAAAATCCCATAAATTAAAAACAAATATTAACTGTTGAGAAATATGTTCACTTTTCATATGTAATACCATGCGATAAATTGGGTGACATCATTCTCGTGGATCTAGCTCGTTCCATTCATGAGAAGAGATACTTCGAGTAATACTTTTGTATTTGAACGCCAATAGTCATTTATCTGCTTTAAGAATAACTTATTTCTCCGTCCATAAAGCTTGACGACGAATTTGGGGAATGTCACCAACTTGGCGACTTTTTGAAATGTTACCAAATTAACGAAAATCTCGCCAAATGGATAAAATGACGATTAATTGTTGAAAATTCAATATCTTGGAAAGAATATAAGTATCTACTATAAGAAAAACCTATTTTTTTACTGTAAAAGTAGCAAATTTATTGCATTATATAAGGAAAATCCTGTGTTTTTTTTACTTTCCTTATATACATAATGTATAAGGAAAGTATTGTGACGGGGTCGAAAATTCGAATTCGAGTTTTCGACGGGAGAGCACGTTTCAAGCATCCCTGATCACGAATCAAACATTTTTGAAGTGATGTCTGTGTGTGTGTGTGTGTGTGTGTGTGTGTGTGTGTGAAAGTGTGTGTGTATGTGTGTGTGTGTGTCAGTGAGTCTGTGGAGACGATAACTGACGAACGAATTGACCGATTCGAACCAAATTTGGTACAAAAATCACAATCCATAAACACTGGAAGCCTATTGTTTTTATACGCAATCGAATGTTCAGAACCCCCCTAAATTTTCGAATGAAATTTTGAAAAAATCGTCAAAAAATTAAAACCACTAATAAAGTTACGCAAATAAACATTTCTTATGTAATTTTTCTTTAGAAAACGATTGACATAAATTTTAGAACGCTAACGTGAACCGTTCTCGAGATATTGTACATTTTTTAAAAAAATTATCAAAAAGTCATATAAAATAAAAAGAAAAATATTTCCTATAGAGAAACATGTTTACTTTTCATATGTAATACCATGCGATAAATTGAGTGACATCCTTCTCGTGGATCTAGCTCGTTCCATTCTTGAAAAAAGATACTTTGAATAATACTTTTGTATTTGAACGCCAATAGTCATTTATCTGCTTTAAGAAAAACTTATTTCTTAGTGCATAACGCTTGGCGAGATTTTGGCCACGAATTTGGCGGAATGTCGCAAACTTGGCGACTTTTTTGAAATGTTGCCAAATTAATGAAAATCTCGCCAAATGGATAAAAATGACGCTAAATCAATGAAAATGACGACTAATTGTCGAAAATTCAATATCTTGGAAAGAATATTAGTATCTACTACAAGAAAATCCTATTTTTTTACTGTAAAAGTAGTAAATTCATTACATTATATAAGGAAAGTCATGTGTTGCCCACATCAGATTTTTTTAATTGCATCCAAATTTAAAAATTTGTTTTTGTCAAATAGCATTTAACGTTATTCTCAGCATGGTATTGAATTTCTACTTACCTTGGATACTGAAATAAAAATAAATTTCCTGCGTAAAATCAAACACATCATAACTGTCATTACGATGCTTATTTGAATGTATTAGCATACATGTGTTCACAGAATATCATGTGCTTCCACGATCCATCATTAAAACTTAAAATTTCCAAAATAATTTAGCTTTAGACCCTTGCTTTCAGTATGTCATTTTAATTACACATTTAATAACTTATTACAATGTTTGTCTTTTAAACATTTCATAAATGGCAATTGAATATTTTGTAAATTCAGAGAGACACTATAGACTACAGCGCATTGTTCACTGAGATAATTGCCATTTATCATAAATAAATTAACTCACCCTAATTAATGCGGACTGGTGCTCACAGCAGCTGCTCATGGCTAAACATATATCGTAGCGTTAATTCACTGCACACCCTGCATACATATTACGCTATTGGCACTTCCCATTCTACTAAACCTATAGTCATCGAATTACCCTCTTTTTCGTTTTTGGCTGCTTTCAGCGTTTGATTGTTCTTCTTCTCACATTGTCGTGTTAGCAAGGAATAGTGAACATTGCATTTTGTCCGTCCAGGTTAAAAAATGATGTGTGTTAAAAAATTATGTGCTATCTTCGGTAAGTCATTTAAACTTCAGGCCATTTATCGTAGGAGTCGTGAGATCTGATAGGCTCCTCCTGTCTCCTCTTTCGTTTCACTGAGTTCTTAGATTGACTGAACTGTTTGCACAATCTTGTGGCCGAATTCCATAATAATTTTAAGGCCTTAGACTTGTCTTAGTGGATGACTATTCTATTATAAGGTGAAGTCGTTTGGGTCTTTTCATTTATGTACTGTAAATCCCCCTATTTTGTCAACTCTATATCATTGTCTTTTATTCTGTATGTACTCTGTTCATATGGATGTAACATGCTTAAACTCGTGCAATGCTTATTGCATAAAATTTCGTTGAAACTTCCATTTAAATTAATATAAGTATACTTTGTTAGTAAAAGCATTAATTAATTACTTTTCCTTTTACTGACAATGTATTTTAATTTCAGATTACATTTATTATGTATTGATTGTTAATAAGTGTGTCAAAAGTCAGAAGTCAAAACATATTATGGAAATAGAAGCGTAAATATGGTATCATAAATGAAGAAAAGTTTAAAATTTTGTTAAAATAACAATTGAATCAAAGATATCAGCTTCTTGGAAGATATGTCTCTAGAACGTTCCTGACGTAAAGAGTTGACTAGTCCTATTTTTGAAGTTTTTTACAGATCATTCAACAGTAAAAATTATATACAAGGTGATCGTAAACTCTATCAACAAAAAATAGGGGTAATAGTATAAGCGGTAGCATCGTTCTGATTGCAGAGAAATTGATTTTTATTATATATAAGGCGTGTAAAAGAAACATAAATTCAAAGGCAGAGTTATCAGTTTTATTTTGAGACTGCTGAAGATCTTTTTAAGGGTGCCCCTTTACTCTTTAGTTACAATCTATAATACTAATGTGTACATTTGAAAAGTTTTTGGGAATGCCACTGAAATTTTTAGGGGTACTTAGCATTCTTAAGCTTCCCCCTTTAACTCCGTTTATTCGTAATGTATTTATTATTGAGAAATTGTGGTTGATGTGCATAGTAAATTTCTTTTATGTGAAGTTAGACACAATAAACACACCATCAGTTATTCACCTAATATTTTCAGCGAAGCTTTTTCCTTTGTTTCCATGCTTTTCATTGTAGAAAAGTCATGCTCATCAATATATGTCGCAGAAAAAAGTAACATTATCGATAATTCTTTTTTCTTATATTTCTGTGTAACCTGTTTTACAAAAGAGCCAAAGAATATCCAGAATCATTTCTTGGAACTTCAAATTAAAAACTCAATTTATAATAATAATAATAATAATAAATTATTTATTTTGCCACACATTAGGAACACTTACAAATCGTTACGTGTAAACAACATTAAAGTATGCAAGGAACTACGGAAAAAGACAATGTGAAAAAGCATGATGTGTCAGTTCACGGTGTCAAAAAAAAAAAAAAACTAGCAACAAGATAGCAGATACCAAATAACAAAAAGCAATATAAATGAAGATTGATTATCTAAAAGAAATGATTTTATATGACCCCATAAGATATGTCTGTATACAGCAGATATGTCTGTTTAAAATACTTATAAAAATTTCCTTTAAGTAGCATATCAAATTAATTAGTATAACTTTCATGGGGAAAACTACATACGTTTAATTAAATATAATTATCTTAGGAGGAATTAAATTCAATTATATGCTGTGCCAGAATAAAACATTCTTATAATTAGTTTAATACATACTAATACTTATTTAGATTTATAGTTATAGTTCCTGTACTGTAACTCAGAGAGAGAAAGAAATAATAAACAGCTCTAATAAACAGTTTATCTAGTTAGTGCATTCTCTTTCATTGAGCAGATAAAAAATTGAGAATATATATCTTCCTGTCAGACTACTTTGCTAGTTTATAAAGAGCATTTTTTTTCAGTTGTACAAGTGTTTTGTTAAACCTAAGCAAATATTTGCAAAGTAGCAATTTTCCGTTTATAACGAAGATAAAAATGAAATTAGTCAGAAAACTAATACATTTAGAAATCAGAATTTAAAAATACTTTGTTAGGCGAGAAATATTGCATTCATATTCCTTAAATTATACATCCTTATTTTATGTTACTGATTAATGTAACAAAAATATTAATAGCATTTTCTGTAGATATAATCCAAGATTTTTTCAAAATGTTTTAAATTCAAAAATTTATTTTTGTCGAATATCATTTTGGGCCCAACTCATAAAATTAAATATTCACTTTTATTAAGATTTGTTAGTAAGAATTGTATTAGAAAATTAATTCAATACATTTCTGTACATGTAGTTATAATAATTTATCTTTTTGCCAGATGAGGTTGTTTGTTTTCTTTGAGTTATTGCTTTCAAATTTTAATACTTTCCTTATATGCATATAATGTATAAAGAAAATATTGTGACGGGGTCGAAAATTCGAATTCGAGTTTTCGACGGGAAAGCACGTTTCAAACATCCCTGAACACGAATCAGACTTTTCTGAGATGATATCTGTGTGTGTGTGTGTGTGAAAGTATGTGGGTGTGTGTGTGTCAGTGAGTCTGTGAAGACGATAACTGACGAACGAATGGACCGATTCGAATAACATTTGGTATAAAAATTACAATCCATGAATACTGGAGGCCTATTGTTTTTATACACAACCGCATGTTCAGAACAACACCCCCCCCCCTAAATTTTCGAGTGAAAGTTTGAAAAAATTCTCAAAAAATCAAAACCTTTAATAAAGTTACGAAAATAGCCATTTCTTATGTAATATTTCATTAGAAAACGATTAAAATAAATTTTAGAACGCTAACATGAACTGTTGTTCTCAAGATATTGTACATTTTTCAAAAAAAAAATTATCAAAAAATCATATGAAAATAAACAAAAAATATTATCTATTGCTGAAATATGTTCACTTTTCATAAGTAATGTCATGCAATAAATTCGATGACATCATTCTCGTGGATCTAGCTGGTTCCATTCATGAGAAATTATACTTTAGATAACAATTTTGTATTTAGACGCCAATAGTCAGTTATCTGCTACAGGAATAACTTATTTCTCTGTCCATAACGTTTGGCGAAATTTTGGCGGAATGTCGCCAACTTGGCGACTTTTTTAAATGTTGTCAAATTAACGAAAATGTTACCAAATGGATAAAAATGACTCTACATCAATGAATATGACGACTGGATGATGAAGTAATTATTAAAGTATTTTAATATATGGTCTATATCACTTATTGAAAATGCTATCAATATTGATGACTGTTTAGAGTTGCGCGAAGTATAAGTTAATTGAGTATTTTGAAATAGTTTTACATGTTGTCATCCTGAAAATCGCCCAATGTACAATTCTACGATAAAAACACAGCGCCGTGGATCTTATACATTAAAATTTTATTGTAAAACTAGTAAATCCATTGCATTATATAAGGAGACTCATGTGCTTCCTACATCAGATTTTTTAAAATTAATATGGTGTAAATTATAATCATATTAAAATGAATTGAAACAACAAAAGTAGGTATTTCTATTTTAGCACTTAAGTTTCCGCTTTAAAAGTGTTACACTTTGTCACACAGAATATCGAAACAACATACTAAATATATGGACATGATTAACAGTATAGTTTGCTAAGTTTACTGTGGTTCACTTACCAAAATTTATAAAATGTATTTGCATTTATGATCTTTTTACAAATTAGGAAGACCGTGTGTTTCCTTGCACTGATAGTTCAGAACAATTTAGAAATCTGCGGCTGATTGAAGTATCAAAATATGATTTTGACATTTCAGTTAAGCACAGGAATAAATTAAAAAAATAATTTTAATCTAGTCCTTCATATAAATGATTTTGGAGCAGGAATAACTTTTAAAAGAATAAATAATAATAATTTCATTTACATACTAAATAACTTATGTCTAAGTATTAAGATTATGGAAAAATAAAATTGGGTAATTGTTTTAGAGATTAAAATTTTGGATCTACACCATTTTATTATTAAGGCTCCCTCTCTGTCTCTGTGGGTGTGTGTGTGCTACAAAATGTAAATAAACTGTTTCTGAAAAACGACAACTGTTTTCACAAACTGCTTTAACAAAAGAGATGATGATAAACGATGAAATATTGTTTTTCGTGGCTTCGTTTATCATCAAGAACGGGAAACGGAAACAACAGACTGTCCCGCTGAACTCGGAAAGAACGTTTGTGTGTGTGCGTATGTGTGTGTGTGGGGGGGGGGGGGGCGTATTTACTTTATTGTGTAATTTATGTCTAATAAATGTATATAGGAATTATAGCTATTTCCTTATTAGTGCTAATTGCTAAAACTAAATTTTATTGGCTGCTAAATTTTAATAGGCGCTATCTTTTTTAATTTGTTTTACGCACTAGTTCTAATAATTCAGCAATTAAAAATTACTAAACTGTATACTAATATACTGTAACTATACTATACTATACTGTAACTATATCATACGGTAACTGTATATTACTAATATAAAGTGATTAGTCCCTATTATCTAAAAATTATATCAAGTGTACAACAGGAAGGAAAAAGCAAATCGAAAGTGAATCAAAGGGCAAGTCCATAAACAATGGATATCATTCAACTTTGGAAGTTCCCACTGGTGCCTCAGTCCTTTACGCTACATCAAGAATACAAATGACTATAACGTTAAAATGACCGACGCGGTGGCTGAGTGGTCAAAGCAACCGTGCTCGCTTGGCTGCCGGTTTGTGGATTCTACCAGCGGGCATGGATGTTGTGTTGTTAAGCTTAATGTGTTTCATCTCCACTGGTGCACCAGGGCAACGTCACGTGACGGCTGAATTCACGATATTGCAGGTTGATTAGCGAATGATCATTGTATTAAGTGCTACTGCTAGAAATAAAAAATAACGTTAAAATTTTGATAAAAATAAGCATACTCCAATTAGTGTTATTATCAACCGGTTTCGGTAGCCAAACAACCTCCTTATTCAGGATAAAAGTGCAGATCAACCACAGCATTAAAAATAAGAAAACGCCTGGTAAACGATCACATTTTGTGCAAGATCGGGCCCCCATTGCTAAAATTGGTGGGCCGGTTTCAAGTTTTTTATCAATCTTCAACACGGAATAGCTGGCAGCTGAATTGTCAGCAATAAAACTTACTACGGACCCCATTTGCATTTTTATGCATCTCTATAGAGGACAACATATTTAGTTGTAGCCTAGAAACGCCTCTTTTTGGTGAATTTTGTGAGTGTATCTTCTATACAGTCTCAAAATTTAAATATACTGTTACTACTGTAAGAAGTACACTCATATACTTGAAATTACAAACAAAAAAAATCTGATGTGTGCAACACATGACTTTCCTTACATAATGCAATGAATTTACTACTTTTACAGTAAAAAAATAAGTTTTTCTTATAGTACATACTTATATTCTTTCCAAGATATTGAATTTTCGACAATTCGTCATTTTCATTGATTTAGCGTCATTTTTATCCATTTGGCGAGATTTTCGTTAATTTCGCAACATTTCAAAAAGTCGCTAAATTGGCGACATTCCGCCAAATTCGTCGCCAAAATCTCGCCAAGCGTCATGGACGGAGAAATAAGTTATCCTTATAGCAGATAAATGACTATTGGCGTTCAAATACAAAAGTATTACTCAAAGTATCTTTTCTCATGAATGAAACGAGCTAGATCCACGAGAAGGATGTCACCCAATTTATCGCATGATATTACATATGAAAAGTGAACATGTTTCTCAACACTTAATATTTTTTTTAATTTATGGGATTTTTTGATAAATTTATTTGAAAAATGTACAATATCTCGAGAAAGGTTCATACTAGCGTTCTAAAGTTTATGTCAATCGTTTTCTAAGGAAACATTACATAAGAAATATCTATTTCCGTAACTTTATTAAAGGTTTTGATTTTTTCAAAATTTCACTCGAAAATTTAGGGGGGGGGGGGTGTCTGAACATTCGATTACGTTTAAAAACAATAGGCTTCCAGTATTCACGGATTGTAATTTTTGTACCAAATTTCATTCGAATCGCTCCATTTGTTCGTGAGATATCGTCTCCACAGTCTCACTGACACACACAGACACACACACACACACACACACACACACACAAACACACAAACAAACAAACAAGCACACACACAGATACACAGACATAACTTCAAAAATGTTTGATTTGTGCTCAGGGATGCTTGAAACGTGCTCTCCCGTCGAAAACTCGAATTCGAATTTTCGACTCCGTCACAATACTTTCCTTATACGTTATGTATGTAAGGAAAGTAATAAAAGCCCAATTATTCTGGCACACAGGTAAGCACAAAATGTGTAAAATAACTCAATAAAAAGACTCAAGTTATATACAAATAAAACTTCAAAATTAAAAGTCATCGCAATTGGCAAACAGCAGTAGAGTGACCTATCAACTTGTATCAAATAGATAAATCAATCTAGTTATACACAATCGCTTAAAATCACAAATGGACATAAAATTAGCTGGAATGTGGCTCAACTTGACTTTCTTATACTAAGATCCTTTTTTCAATTTTTACAGTCGTGCCAAATAGTTCCGGCCGTCCAAATGGATGCTCTATGTCTTCGGATGAGTCGGACGGTCTGGGTCTTCAACCGTCTATAATTTTGGTAATTTGGAACAACGATTTTTTCTGATGCGGTTAGACCGACAGACAAACGCTACCGATACATAATTACAATACCATCACCTAAAATACACATTTAATTTCATTGATGTTCATCAATTTGAAGATAGTTTTATCGATTTGGCAAAATTTTTTCAATTTGTCAATATTTAAAAAAACTCGCCAAGATGGCGATATCCCGCCAAAAATTTTTGCCAAGCGTTATGGACAGATGGGTGGAGAAATGGGTTATTAAGATATTAAATTAATAATCGTCACAAAGCAACAGGGATTATTAAGAAAATTGAATTTAATTTTGCAAAATATTGAATGTTCAACAATTGGGCATCATTTTTATCAATTTAGTGTCATTTTATCAATTTGGAGATATTTTAGTTTATTCGGCGATATTTTGTTTCATTAGGGGATATTTAAAATAGTCGCCAAATTTGTCGCCAAATGGGATGATTGGATTGACAAATGCTACCAAAACATCATTACAATACTATCTCCTACCAAAACATATTTAAAATAATTGATTTAACGTATATGACGTTAAATCAATTATTTTAAATATGTACGGTTATAAATTAAGTAAAAGGTTTAAATATGGCAGGAAATCGCCAACTTGGCGATATCCCGCCAAATTCGTTGCTGAATTTTTTGCCAAACGTTTCAGAAACAGACGGATGGAGAGATGGATTATTCTTTTAATGAATTTTAATAACCTTGTAATATTTTTTGCAAAATTTTAAGACAATTTTTGAAAAATCTGTATCGTTGGGCCAAATGATCACAATAATAACATGTAACCATTCACTTTAAAGGGCTTGAATAAAATCTGACAATTGATGCCATTGATGTCAATTGATGCCCTCGTCCACAGGTTAATAATGTCACGAACACAAAAATTGTACAGCGGCTTTTTCTGACAATGATGACCGAAAATATTAAGTCTCATAATCATTGAGCCCTAAATAATCCCTTGCATCCTTATGTCAAATTTTATCCTATGCTGCCATGTTAAAACAAATATAAGATGTTGAATTCACTTCGAACTTTTTACCTCAAATTTAAAAAAATTCCATCTTGTTCTAGATTTTCCGATAACAAAGCCGGATGTAAAGTTTCTTGAAAATCCATTACTATTTGCGGTAGCTACCGTTTACAAAAGAAATTGACAACGAACATACATACAGGCAGAAAGATCGACATAATTCCAAAAATAGTCAAAAAGTGTTCAGGAGGTCTTAAAACATATATTGATCTCAAAATCTCGAATTTTCATGAAAATAGTATTTTCTCTATATTATATTACATAGTATGAGAGAGTTATAAATATCGTAAAAAATTAGTTTGGAATTTTCAATTAAACTGACTGTAAAAGGCATAACCAGGACACAGATTAATGAAGCATATTCTAATTTAGGTCATACAAAAAAAATTAAAATAATATATATCTTTAAAAAAAAGAACACGATAATTTCTAATTAACAATCAATCAATTTTCTTAATTTATTTATTTATTTTGAGAAATGCATGCTACAGGAAGCAAATCCCAGTAACAGCAGGCAGAACAATACACAGAAGAAATCCGCAGAGGGCAGATAGAAACAAGAACCATACATATAGAAACAGAATAAAAAATCTGATATGGGCAACACATAACTTTCCTTATATAATGAAATGAATTTACTACTTTTACAGTAAAAATATAGGTTTTTCTTATAGTAGATACTTATATTCTTTGCAAGATATTGAATTTTCGGCAATTAGTCGTCATTTTCATTGATTTAGCGTCATTTTTATCCATTTGGTAAGATTTTCGTTAATTTGGCACCATTTCAAAGAGTCGCCAAGTTGGCGACATTCCGACAAATTCGTCGCCAAAATCTCGCTAAGCGTTATGGACGGAGAAATAAGTTATTCTTATAGCAGATAAATGACTATTGGCGTTCAAATACAAAAGTATTACTCAAAATATCTTTTCTCATGAATGGAACGTGCTAGATCCACGAGAATGATGTCACCCAATTTATTACATGATATTACATATGAAAAGTGAACATGTTTCTCAACAGTTAATATTTCTTTTTAATTTATGGGGTTTTTTTCATAAATTTATTTGAATAATGCGCAATATCTCGAGAACGGTTCATGCTAGCGTTCTAAAGGTTATGTTAATCGTTTTCTAAGGAAAAATTACATAAGAAATGTCTATTTGCGTAACTTTATTAAAGGTTCTGATTTTTTGATGATTTTTTCAAAATTTCACTCGAAAATTTAAGGGGGGGGGGTCTGAATATTCGATTACGTTTAAAACAATAGGCTTCCAATATTCACGAAGTGTGATTTTTGCACCAAATTTCATTCGATTCGCTCCATTCGTTCGTGAGATATCGTCTCCACAGACTCACTGACACACACACACGCACACGCGCACACACACACACACACACACAGACATCACCTCAAAAATGTTTGATTCGTGATCAGGGATGCTTGAAACGTGCTCTCCCGTCGAAAACTCGAATTCGAATTTTCGACCCCGTCACAATACTTTTCTTATACATTATGTAGATAAGGAAAGTAAAAACACCGACAGCAAATAAACATTTGTAAGTTTATAAAAAAACAGTGAAACACAAAAGAATTACAATAAATGATTTTTAAAACTTGTTAATGAAGAAAAATATATCGAAATCATCAGGCAGGCTATTGTATAATTTACAGAAATTAAAGAAAAAACTTCTAAATTCATAGTAAATTCTGTATTCATTGTGTTGTCTTCATTTATAAATTTTTCGACACATTACAAGAGGTAGGACAAAGAAACTAATAGAGCCAATTGCTTTAAACAAAAATATTCTACCCAAATTCTTTAGAAATCCATTCCCGCACCGAAAAGCCTGCAACGTCCATTGCGCAACATCTAGATTGGTCTCCCATCCGATTGGACTCTGACAAAGTGAATCCGGTGTTCTTTGAACTCCAACATCAGCTAGGTTGGTCTCCAGCCGAACAGGACGCTCGACTCTAGTGAATATGTAATGTAGTTGCATAACTTCAATATCATCATCTAGAACGGTCTCCAGCCGAAGAGGACGCTCGACTCTAGAGGTAAGAAGCTAACTCAGAGCGGCTCCCGCCTAGATTGGTCTCCACCTCCGATTGGACGCATCCTAGTGGATCAGAAGTTGTAACTTTACGGTGAAGGATCAGATATGTTCTACTAATTTGTGTATACATATATATATATACATGTCTTCTATATATATGATATTTTTGTAATTAATTTTAAAAATTGGTAGATAAAACTGGTAGTAAGTTTAAATCCAGAAATTTTGTTTGTTACATTTGAAAAATCTGATGTGCACATGACTTTCCCCGAAAACTCATATTCAAGCTCTCTTTAGTGTTCAAAAGTTTAACACCTCAAAATAACACGCGTAATTATTTAAAATTAAGCTGAATTTTTACAGTTTTAATTCAATTATCGTTATATTAGTAACAGATTATTTTCAAAAGTGTTTTTGCGAAAATGCGAAAGGAATAAAATATCTCAAGAACGGTTAGTCTTAGAGTAATGGGGTTGGTCTTGTACGTTTCATCTCCAGAAATTGCGTATAAAACAGGCATTTAATTGATATATTTGAGCATACGTAGTTTTTTAGTTTAGATGCTAACATTTTTTGCTGGCCATTTCGCAAGGAAGGCAGGCTCTTTTTTGTCGAATCGTACCGAAATCTAATCAACACCAGGGTAACCCACAAGTGTCTTATCCACCAAATTTTGTGAAATTTGGTCTATTAGTTTTTTAGTTAGAGTGGATACATACATTGAACAGACAGACACACACACAAGCACCTAGACTTCAATTCAAAAACAATCTTTTCGTGTTCTAGAGGTCCGAAAACGTGCAGATCTGTCCAAAACTCGAGTTGCAACCTCGAGAACGGCTAGTTCTAGTGTAATGGGGTTGGGCTTATTCTTTTTTTCGCTAAAAATTACGTATGAAACAAGCATTTAATAGTTGAGCATACGCAGTTTTAATTTTCGATTCTTGCGATTTTAGAGGGCCATTTTGCAAAAAAAGGCAGATTATTTTTTTTCGAATCCTACCAAAATCTAATCAGCACCAGGGCGACTCAAAAGTGACTTATCTATCGAATTTTGTGAAATTCGGTCCATTAGTTTTTTAGCTAGAGTGGATAAGCTTTTAAGGGCCACTTCGCTGAAAATGGCGGGTTCTTTTATCCCGAATCGTACCCAAAACTAATCAGCACCAGATTCGCCCACAAGTGACTTACCTACCAAATTTTGTGAAATTCGGTCCATTGGTTTTTTAGTTAGAGTGGATACAAAATCTGACACACACACAGACTTCACGCTAAAAATAGTTCTTTCGCATTCTAGACGTCTCGAAACGTTTAGATCCGTCGAAAACTCAAGTTGCGATTTTCAGCATGATTCCAATACTTTCTCTATACATTACCAAGTATTGCTGGGAAAGTAATATGCCGAAATAGATCATTGACTCAATTTAGATGGATATTAATTTAATAATAATTAAATCATACATAAAATGAAAATAATAATAAAATTAGACAATGTATCCTGTATTGCCCGAGATTTAAAGCAGGGATTAATTGATTTCATTTATCTAACATTTTAAAAGACGTAGTCATATTATTAGTCCCTGCCATATTTTATTTATTTATTTATTTTTGTCAGTGATACGCAACTGAACATGCCCAATTACGAAAATCTCATGTGGGTAGCACATGACTTTCCCTGCAGACTGAAATTCATATTTTCTTTATTTCTTTAATAATTCATTAGATTGAGTTTAATTGAACCAAATAACACTAAATTTGTATTTTTAATTCAATTTTTGTTTTTATTTGGTAATTGGACATTTTTCCGAAATCGGCGTAACAAAAATGCAAAAAATCTCAAATATCTTGAAAACGGTTAGTCATAAAGTACCGGGTGGTCAGAATAAAAACACCCCTACTCTGAGCTCTCTATACATCGAACTACTCAGTGTAAAGGCTCCAAAATTGTTGAACCTTCTATTCAAGACATGGGGAAAGGGATTACGCGAAAAAAAAAATTAGTTCCAGAAACACCGATAGGTGGCGCTGTACAACAGAAAATATGCTGAAAAGACACAAAATAATCACAAAAAAAAGAAAAAACACCTGCGATATGGAATTTTTCCTTTTTAATTTCTTTTGCTGAAATGAAAAAAAAAAAGAAGATAAGAAAGTGAAGAAACTTAACTGTCATTGTAACGGCAATTTCGCACTGTAAGCACAAAAATTTGCATATACTCTTGGTTTGCCGCTACTATGTTCTGGGCATAAAAGGGGATAAAACTGGGAAATTTTCATTCCTTTCATCGATATCTGTGACACTGCTAGAACGCTCTTTGCTTGTGAAGCTGTTTTATGAAAACAAAGGACATGCTGCAGCTGTACTTCGAAAGTTTCGTTGACTTAAGAATTTGCGCAAAGGACCATTGCTTCCACAAGCTCTCAGGAGAATGATCGCTTGATTCGAGAAAACTGGACATCTTTGAGTTCAGCCGGGTCGAGGACGCAAATCGACTCGTTCAGATGTCGTTGACGATGTTGCCACCGCTATTGTTGAACAATCAATGGATAATGTTATAGGCTGTAGTAGTGCACGTGGAGTGTTACGACACTTAGGTGTTCCCTACAGCACAGTGCGGAACGTACTGAGAAACATAGTGCATTTTTTCCCGTACAAAATTAGTCACCATCACCACTTGCTAACCATCGACAGGGAGAAGCGACTGACCTTTGTATTGACATTTCTGGCTAGAGTTGAAGTGGATGCATTGTGGCCATGGCAGATTCTATGGAGCGATGCAGCGCATTTCCATCTAAGTGGAACAGTCAACACCCATAATTGTCGCATTTGGGACGCGGAAAACCCTCGTACCTTCCAAGAGATTCCACTTCACTCACCGAAAGTTACAGTCTGGTGTGGATTCACAGCCACATTCATTCTAGGACCTTTCTTTTTCGAAAAGGCTACTCCCAATAGCCCTGTGACATGCACCGTGACGGCCAGGAGGTACAAAAACATGCTCGAAAATTTTGTTGTACCCCAACTGCAACAGCACCAATGTCTTGATTCAATTAATTTTATCCAAGTTGGAGCGCCTCCACACATTGGACTCTGTGTACAGCAGTTTCTTCGGCAACATTTTACTAATGGTAGAGTAATTAGTCGTGCGTTTCCGACAACCTGGCCATCTCGTTCTCCAGATCTTAATCCCTGTGATTTTTGGCTGTGGGGATACCTAAAAAGTCTTGTTTATCGAGGACGTCTGATAACCTTTGCAGATTTAAAGGACAGTATCACTCCGCATGTGAGAAGCATCTCAATCGACCAATTACGATCCGCAGTTGAACAAGCTGTCCACAGACTGCAGATTTTACATCTTGAAGAAGGGAATCATATTGAGCAGCCTACCCTGCATCGATAAAGTCCTTGTGATATGAATGTTTGGTACGTTCGAATAAAATATGTTACAAATGTGTATTTTGTGTCTTTTCAGCATATTTTCTGTTCTGCAGCGCCACCTATCGGTGTTTCTGGAACTAATTTTATTTCCCGTAATCCCTTTCCCCATGTCTGGAATAGTAGGTTCAACAATTTTGGAGCCTTTACACTGAGTAGTTCGATGTATAGAGAGCTCAGAGTAGGGGTGTTTTTAAATCTGACCACCGGGTATAATGAAGTGTGTTATATTATTTTCCTCTTCAAAAATTGCGTATAAAACAAGAATTTAATTGATACATTTGAGCATACGCTACTTAGTCTTTTTAGATTTTGGCGGGTCATTTCATAAAAAAAAGGCAGGTTGTTCTTTTCCGAATCGTACCAAAATCGAATCAGCACCAGAGTATCCCACAAGTAACTTATCTATCAAATTTTTTGAAATTTGGTCAATTAGTATTTTAGCTAGAGTGGATACATGAAATTTTTGAGGGCCATTTCGCAAAAAAGCGCGGGCTCTTTTTTTCTGAAGCGTACCAAATTCTAATCAGCACCAGAGTATCTTACAAGTAACTTATCTACCAAATTTTGTGAAATTTGGTCAATTAGTATTTTATCTAGAGCGGGTAAATAAAATTTTTAAGGGCCGCTTCACAAAAAAAGGCGAGTTCTGATTTTCTGTTTTTACGAATCGTACCAAAAACTAATCAGCACCAGGGTCACATCCAAGTGACTTACCTACCAAATGTTATGAAATTCGGTTCATTAGTTTTTGAGTTAGAGTGGATACATACATTGCACAGACAGATAGACAGACACACAGACACACACACAGACGTCACATTAAAAATATTTTTTTTCGTATTCTAGAGGTCTCGAAACGTGTAGATCCGTCGAAAACTCGAGTTGCGATTTTCGGCGTGATTCCAATACTTTCCCTATACATTGCCATGTATTGCAGGGAAAGTAAAAATCACAGTACAGGAAATCAAAGAAAAATCTTCAAACATATATTTAAAAAAAAAATTTAAGGCAGAGCAAACAAATCATTACTATTACAGCATAAATTAAATAATGTATAAAATTTAAAAACAGAAAAGTTTTTCAAAAAATTGCGATTAACCTTAGCTGGAATATGAAATAACTTATGGCACCTTCAGCTAGGCTTGCTAGCATGAATATGGATGACATTTAAAAGTGCACCACAATAAATTTAATTGGTGAGTAATTTCTAAATAAACAAGAAAGATCAATCATGCATAAGCATTGGTTATGGAAACATTTCCAACTGAAATGCAATTTTATTATAAACATCTCTAAACTGTGATGCATTCAGGGCTGATATATTACTTTCCCTGCAATATATGGTAATATATAGGGAAAGTATTGGAATCACACGGGATCATACGGATCATACGGATCTACACGTCTCGAGACTTCTAGAATACGAAAAAACTTTTTTTAGTGTGACGTCTGTGTGTGTGTCTGTCTGTCTGTGCAGATTTTGTATCCACTCTAACTAAAAAACTATTGGACCGAATTTCATAAAATTTGGTAGGTAAGTTTGGTAGGCGAATCTGGTGCTAATTAGTTTTGGGTGCGATTCGGGATAAAAGAACCTGCCTTTTTTTTTTGCGAAATGGCCCGCAAAAGCTTGTATCCACTCTAGCTGAAAAACTAATAGACCGAATTTTACAAAATTCGGTAAATAAGTCACTCGTGGAACACCCTGGTGCTGATTAGATTTTGGTACGATTCGGAAGAAAATAACCTGCCTTTTTATGCAAAATGGCCAGCAAAAATCGCCAAAATCTAAAATTAAAAACTGCGTATACTCAAATATATCCATTAAATGCTTATTTTATACGTAATTTTTAACGAAGAAAAGAATAACACCAACCCCCATTACACTAGGACTAGCCGTTCTCGAGATACTTAAGTTTTTTCATATTTTCTCTACACCACCTTTGAAAAAAACTCCAGTTACCAAATGAGAATGAAAATTGAATGAAAATTGAATTAAATTTAATTAAAATAAAGAGAAAGTGGATATATATATATATATATATATATATATATAAGTCTGCAGGGAAAGTCATGTGCTGCCCACATCAGATTTTTTAAAATTATCACAATTTATACATTTTTGTACATTTTTTTAAATTGTCTACTGTAATTTATTATATTTGAAAGTTTAAAACTTAAAATCGAATTATAAATCGTCTGCTTCTCTCTGTAAAATCAATGAATGAACATTTATTTCATTATTTCATTCATATCACTTATATTCCGGACTCCAGAGATAAATACTGTTACTTGAAAAATTTTCAGCAATTCTTATACAACTGACTTTACAATAGCTTGATTTGTTTACGTTCTGCATAATTAATAATTAGGCTTCGTTGTAGAAATAATCAAAGTTTAATGATCATTGAAAATAAAAAGTATTGTAATTGCGTAGGTACGGAGTTTAGATGCACAGATAATACGCAAAAATAAAGCGGTTTTATGACGAATGCAACACTAAATATAAATTTAAAAGAACTTTAAAAATCACGATTTTTACACTGGTAAATAAAGATGGATGCCATATTTTATTTTGAAGTGGGCCACGTAATCACTTCATATTATATGGGTGTAATTAATATTTTAATTTTTAGTTAAAAAACTACAGAACATATTTTGCTGAAATTTCTTTTATATATTTTATGCAATAATTGGATTATTTCTTAAAATTTTTGAAGCAATCTGTGAATTTTAACTTCACTTAAAACATGTTTAAAAAATTACGTCCCATAGGGTTCAATGAATTTCATTTCTTCTACCCTGGTTCAATCCAAAATTAATTGGGTGATATTATTCATTTACTTAAATATCACGATTTCTACACACGGAAAAGAAAATGGATGCAATATTTTATTTCTCAATGAGTCACGTGATCTCTTCATATATCATGAGTGCAATTATTATTTCAATTTTTATTTAAAAAACTATCTAACATATTTTGCTGAGATTTCTTTTCACATTTTATGTCACAATTTTGTGGCTGGCTGCATTGCGTTATATTGCGTGTGACCCTGGTGCTGATTACTTTTTGGTACAATTCGGGTTAAAAGAACCCGCCTTTCTTTTGCGATATGGCCCGCAAAAATTGTCTGTATCCAATCTAGCTAAAAAACTAATAAATCAAATGTTACAAAATTTTGTAGATAAGTCACTTATGGGTTAGTTACCCTAGTGTTAATTAGATTTTGGTACGATTTGGGAAAAAAAAATGCCATTTTTTGCAAAATGGCCCGCAAAAATCGTCAAAATAAAAAATAAAAAATACGTATGCTAAAATATATCAAGTAAATACTTGTTTTATATGTAATTTTTAACGATGAAAAGAATAAGACCAACCCCATTACACAAGGAGTAGCCGTTCTCGAGATATGTTAGTGTTTCGTATTTTCGCTACGTCACTTTTACGTCACCAGGGTTACGCACGCGGTCCCCCACAATCAATTTGAATATTTCCTAAAATTTACGAAATCATTTGTGAATTTCATGCTTAAAAACTCTTTGAAAAATTAGGTTCCATAGGATCGAATGTATTTCATATTTTACTTTCCCCTCAATATATGGTAATGCATAGGGAAAGTATTGGAATCATGCCTCAAAATCGCAACTCGAGTTTTCGACGGACCCACATGCTTCAAGACCTCTAGAATACGAAAAAATTATTTTTAGCGTGACGTCTGTGTGTGTGTCTGTCTGTCTGTGTGTCTGTGCAATGTATGTATCTACTCTAACTCAAAACCTACTGGATCGAATTTCATAAAATTTGGTAGGTAAGTCACTTGGATGTGACCCTGGTGCTGATTAGTTTTTGGTACGATTCGTAAAAACAGAACCCGCCTTTTTTTGCGAAATGGTCCGTAGAAATTTCATTTATCCGCTCTAGCTAAAATACTAATTGACAAATTTCACAAAATTTGGTAGATAAGTTACTTGTGGGATACTCTGGCGCTGATTAGATTTTGGCACCATTCCGAAAAGAACAACCTGCCTTTTTTACGAAATGGCCCGAATGGCTATTCTCAAATGTATCGATTAAATTCTTGTTTTATATGCAATTTTTGAAGAGGAAAAGAATATAACACACTCCATTATACTTTAGAACTAACCGTTCTCAAGATATTTGAAATTTCTTGTATTTTTGTTACGCTGATTTCGGAAAAAAGTCCAATTACCAAATAAAAACAAAAATTGAATTAAAAATGCAAATTTTGTGTTATTTGGTTCAATTAGACTCAATCTAATGAATTATTAAAGAAATGAAGGAAATATGAATTTGAGTCTGCAGAGAAAGTCATGTACTGCCCACATTACATTTTTATTTTCCCTGTAATACATGGTAATGTATAGGGAAAGTATTGGAATCATGCCGAAAATCGCAACTCGAGTTTTCGACCGATCTACACGATTCGACCTTTCACAAAGATAGCATTATGCAGGCGATATTTTATCCACAAATTTATTTTAAGAAAATTATATGTGTCTTAGCAACGGAATTAAATCCTACGTGTTTATACGACAGACGATTTTTATTGAATCTTTTCAGATTTAAATAGTAAATAATTGCATGTAAGAATAAATTTTGGAATTGCAGTTTTGACTGGATTAATTCAATTATGGCCTTTGGATATAAAGATTACTGGCATTGTTGGTATTTTCAATTTCTTACGTCATCTGTTTAATTCTGGCAAAGTTTTGCAAATTCAGATATAGTACAGGTATATCTTCTAATCTTTGGGAATAAAAGTAATACGTCAGCATCTTCTAATACACAAGTATATCTTCTAATCTATTGGAATAAAAGTAATACTTCTATATCTTCTAATACAGATGTATATCTTCTAATCTATTGGAATAAAAGTAATACGTCTATATCTTCTAAAATTTTAGTGTTTTCATCTCGGCATTTGACTCAATTTCATATTTTTTGTAAATTTATTTACAAACGGAATTAGGATGCTTTATACTTCTCAGATCTGCCTGTGAAGATAATTTTATAAAATCTGATGTGGGCAACACATGACTTTTCTTATATAATCCAATGAATTTACTACTTTTACAGTAAAAGAATAGGTTTTTCTTATAGTAGATACTTACATTCTTTCCAAGATATTGAATTTTCGACAATTAGTCGTCATTTTTATCCATGTGGCGAGATTTTCGTTAATTTGGCAACATTTCAAAAAGTCGCCAAGTTGGCGACATTCCGCTAAATTCGTCGCCAAAATTTCGCCAAGCGTTATGGACGAAGAAATAAGTTATTCTTACAGCAGATAAATGACTATTGGCGTTCAAATACAAAAGTATTACTCAAAGTATCTTTTTTCATGAATGGTACGAGCTAGATCCACGAGAATGATGTCACCCAATTTATCGCATGGTATTACATATGAAAAGTGCACATGTTTCTCAATAGGAAGTATTTTTTTTTTATTTTATATGACTTTTTTATATATTTTTGATAATTTTTTTTGAAAAATGTGTAATATCACGAGAACAGTTCATGTTAGCGTTCTAAAATTTATTTCAATCGTTTTGTAATAAAAAATTTACATAGGAAATGTCTACTTGCGTAACTTTATTAGCGGTTTTAATTTTTTGACGATTTTTTCAAAATTTCACTTGAAAATTTAGCGGGGTTCTGAACACTCGATTGCGTATAAAAACTATAGGCTTGCAGTGTTTACGGATTGTGATTTTTGCACCAAATTTCGTTCGAATCGGTCCATTCGTTCGTCAGTTATCGTCTCCAAAGACTCACTGACACACACACACACACACACACACACACACACACACATACACACACACAGACATCACTTCAAAAATGTTTGATTCGTGATCAGAAATGCTTGAAACGTGCTCTCCCGTCGAAAACTCGAATTCGAATTTTCGACCCCGTCACAACACTTTCCTTATACATTATGTATATAAGGAAAGTAAAAATAGAAAATATTTCATGGCAGTAGCAAAAGTACGAAATGCTATATAGGAAACAACAGCAATATTTCTAAAATTCAATGTTTAAAGTTCATTTGCAATAGAACCTAAAATAAATCCTATTTAAAAGCAAAAATAATGGAATTCGAACAATAACACTAATTATAATATTTAATGCTATAAATAATATGCTATACATTTAATGCCATAAATAATAACCACATTGTTCCGTATTTAAGTAAAACTAGAAAAAATGATAGCTGATAACGAAAACAAAAAGTAAATAAGAGATCAAATTCCATATTAGGTCAAATGCTCAGCTCTTTATATGTATATATTGAGCTACCTTATACTTGTTACTTTCCTTATATACATAATGTATAAGGAAAGTATTGTGACGGGGTCGAAAATTCGAATTCGAGTTTTCGACGGGAGAGCACGTTTCAAGCATCCCTGATCACGAATCAAACATTTTTGAAGTGATGTCTGTGTGTGTGTATGTGTGTATGTGTGTGTGTGAAAGTATGTGTGTGTGTGTGTATGTCAGTGAGTCTGTGGAGACGATAACTGACGAACGAATGGACCGATTCGAACCAAATTTGGTACAAAAATCACAATCCGTAAACACTGTAAGGCTATTGTTTTTATACGTAATCGAATGTTCAGAACCCCCCTAAATTTTCGAATGAAATTTTGAAAAAATCGTCAAAAAATCAAAACCGCTAATAAAGTTACGCAAATAGACATTTCTTATGTAATTTTTCATTAGAAAACGATTGGCATAAATTTTAGAACGCTAATATGAACCGTTCTCGAGATATTGTGCATTTTTCAAAAAAATTATGTAAAAGTCACATAAAAAAAAATTCCTATTGAGAAACATGTTCACTTTTCATATGTAATACCATGCGATAAATTGAGTGACATCATTCTCGTGGATCTAGCTCCTCCCATTCATGAAAAAATATACTTTGAATAATACTTTTGTATTTGAACGCCAGTAGTCATTTATCTGCTGTAAGAATAACTTTTTTCTTAGTGCATAACGCTTGGCGAGATTTTGGCGACAAATTTGGCGGAATGTCGCCAACTTGGCGACTTTTTTAAATGTTGCCAAATTAATGAAAATCTCGCCAAATGGATAAAAATGATGCTATATCAATGAAAATGACGACTAATTGTCGAAAATTCAATATCTTGGAAAGAATATTAGTTATCTACTATAAGAAAAACCTATTTTTTTACTGTAAAAGTAGTAAATTCATTACATTATATAAGGAAAGTCATGTGTTGCCCACATCAGATTTTGTTTCAAATTATGATTAAATAAAACATTAAATACTGACATTTATGTATATAAAATATTTGATAAAATGGTTTACGTTTATCTCACACTGCAATAACCTACCAAGAAACAGTAAAACATAGAATTGTTCAACCAAATAGTCTAGTAATCCTTCTTCGCTCGCTGATTAGATCAAAATTGAGACAATATGTTTCTCATTTAAGCTACTTTGTCAGTTTGAGATAAAGTGTACATTTGTTTAGATTGTAGATGTTTTTTTCTATATATAAAAAAAATATTTTTATTAAATCATTGGGCGGGAATATTTCGCAAAGACGTCCTTAAAGACGGAGTGTTTTATTCATACAATCGGCTCTGCTGACTTATGTGTCCCGATTTCTTTAATTTCAATTTTTAGGACAATATTAAAAAACGGTATGATTAAGCATTGTAGTGTTGTTTCACCACTTTGTTAGTCGCATCAAAAAGCCATTAAAGTTTTGTGATTATTATATTTTTTTTAATTTTGGGGAACTGAAAAATGAAGCTGCTAGTGTATTCTCGGTAAAGAATTCCCGCTATGTTAATTAATTTTTACCTGAAAAAAAAAAAAAAAATTCTTTCAAACGGAAGTACTAAAGTGAAAACAAGTTTTACAACACAGTTAGGGTTTTACAACATACACATTTTTTTTTTCAAAATATTAATATGTATTTCTAAAAATATAAGTATAAAATTTGTTACATTCGGATCATATACATTTGTATTTTTTAACGGACAAAACGTTTGGGCAGTAGCGAAGCGTGATAAAATAATTTGGGGAGGCATAAAATGAGGGATAAAAGTCAGAAAACAGAAAGTTTCATATTGTATATTGTAACAAGGTTGCAAATAAAATAAAATATAATAACTGAAACGCAATGAAAAAAAATTAAGGACATACATTTTGCAATATATATATATATATATATATATATATATGTATATATATATATATATATATACATATATATATATATATATATATATATATATATATATGGGTGTGTGTGTGTGTGTCAGTCAATCTATTTATAATAAAATGATTCAATAATGAAAATTCTACAAATAATTGTCTGAAATATCTGGAAATTCTAAAACTTCGCATTAAATAACCTTAAATCACTGTAATATCAAACTATGAACAATTTTTTTCAAACATAACTAATCATTATACATCACTGTGCTTTAAAATGTCGTGATAATTATTTCTGCTCAAATTGAATCATTGAATTTAACATGAAAGTTTTAAAAATATAACTAAATATTTTTCCGATTTGACTCAAATATCCAAATCGATTGCTATAAGCTTAATAGGTTATGAATTATTCATAAAGAAATCACCAATTACTCTTACACGAACGTCTTTTAAAGAAAAGGTTGTGAACAAAAGCGTGCAGACTGAATTCATTTTCGTATCAAATGTTATGAAAGAACAATTTGCTAGAAAGCTTCTAGGAATGTGCAATTCGATAAAAGATCAATCAATTCTGGACATCGAAAGTGCTTAATTTCAAATGTAAATGTCCCACAATGAGTAAGGATGTGTGTATTTATGACAGACACTCTCCCTCGCCTTCCCTACAATCGTTGGACACATACTGTACACAACTCATTTAATGTAGTGTAATTGTGCAAAATGTTAAGTTTCACCATTGTCCATCCTTGTATTTTTATACAAAGTTGTTGTAGAGTCCACCTCCACTATAAGAGTTTGCAATTCCATCCCAGTAACACAATTTGGAAATCGCCGGTCGGCCAGTGCGAATATCGGCGGTTCGAACCTCAGATAATAAAGCAAATATCTTTATAATGGCGCCCGAAAAATTAACCCTGTAGGTTAGTGCAGTGATGGTGATGGCTCTGAAAGTGACCCTAGTACGGATTTAGTGTAATATTGGGTGTTGATGTCAAATCGGGAGACCGTCAACAACCACGCAGGATACTAACATGGATAAACATAATATCAGGAGGCTTGCCTAAAGTAAAACTAGCAGGAGGCGGTTAGACAGATGGTTAAATTGCAAGGCAAGCTGACATTAGAGCGAAGACAATGCAGAGTCCATTGCGAATGTATAAGCTTTCAATCCTGTAACAGTTGCTCAATTGAAAAATCAAAGGCTGTCCAGTGCGCTTGTGGGCATAAAACTTTTAGTATCTTAAAAAAACAGCCATATGCAAATTGCATGACAGCAATCGAAACAATCGTTGTCACATAATTTGCATATGTCTGATTTCTTTAAGGAAATACTAAAAGTGTTATTTATTGAAGAGCTAGATTAGTGTATTCGGAAACTTCCATTCTGTTTACTTAAATACATTGTTTGGACAGATAAAAATGCAAAAATGCATTCATTTCAGAAAGCTACTCAGATACACAATTAATGTATATATATATATATATATATATATATATATATATATATATATATATATATATATATATATATATATATATATATATATATATATATATATATATATATATATATATATATATATATATATATATATATATAAAATATACAGATAAGGCAGCTAATATATAGAATATGAAATATATGACATACCCTAATTCAATAATGCTAAAGAGGGTATCCATCCTAATGATATCCATCAAAGAGGATTTGAAATATTATGTTTAATCAAAGGGAAACAATAATACCAGGGAATTAAAATCGATCTTATTTTTGTACTAAAAGGTGATATAAGCAACAAAACATATATATATATATATATATATGTGTATATATATATATATATATATAGATATATATATATATATATATATACCTTATCTTTTGAAGTTTATTTGGTACACATGGTACGATAGTTACGAGTATTGTAAAAAGTTTGACATTTAACATTTCAAATTTCAAAGGATTTCTAAGTTCAACTGTTGATCTGAAAAGTAAAACATTGCGATCAATACAGTTAAAACATAAGAGTAAACCATGTATGAGTATTTAAATGTTTTAGATGTAAAAAATAAAATAATATTATAAAAAAAACTTTGTTTAAGACATTTTAGTTCCTTTATACGGTGAACCATTTAAAGAATCGAAAAGGTTCTTTGTACTTTTGAGTATTGTTAAGGTAAAAGATGTTGATAAGAACTTTTCTACGAACTATTTATTTTTGTAGAACCAACTCGGAAGTAGCCTTTTTATCTGAATCGTAATCGAGACTTTCCTTTCTTTCCGAAAAACTTCCTCAAGTATATATATATATATATATATATATATATATATATATATATATATATATATATATATATATATATATATATATATATTATATATATATAAGGAAATAAGGGTTTTTGAACAAGAAATTTCCCTAAGTTTTATACGTTTGTAACGGAAAATACTGTACATACACGTTATCAAAAAGACCACAAACTGCAAAGCGTAGCAAAAAATGCAATAGTCTATATCTCTCAAAAGACAACAAAAATTATGTACCAGAAAAATATAATGAGGTGATCATAATAAAATTATTCTTGGTCAGAGCATTATCTAACTAGTAGTCGAAACTTCACAAACATAATAATATTTTAAACAATTCGCTGAATCTGGTATCTTAAATAATCTGAAATAACGAACATTTCGTTAGTATTAACATAAGATAGGTGACAATATTAACTTATTTAAAAGGCAAAAAAGAACCTTTCCTGTACGGTTAATTGATATAGAGGAGTCACAAATACAAAATATAGAGCCATTTCTGTCGAATACGGCACTCAAATGTGAGAAAAGTTCAGAAATAGCACTTCCTTTGTTGTAACAACTGCTCTATTTCAATTATCCTAACAGAGAAAGCTGTTTTGTGCCTTCCATCTGCTTATATATTTAATCAATTATCTTATGCTGTTACTAATGAAAGATTTTTTTCTTAGCAGTATGTAGGGGCGATTTCTTTGAGAAACAAATAAATTTAAAAAATTTCCACCGTGAGTCAATTCAGCACTGACAGTGGTAAACTGAATAAAAATACAGCCAGAACATTTTTTCATGTGTTGCAAATGGGGAAAGCTATGGTACAGTTCGTATTTTTTTGTAGATAAAGCACACACCCAGCATTGCTGAAACCAATTCTTTTGTGAAGATATGATGTATGTAAATACAATGGTAATTGGCTAAATATGTAAAAAAAATCAATTCGTCCAACCATTTACAGATCATTTTTGCAAAATTACATTGTTGGAGATTAAAAATATTCCATGTGTTTATGAATCTTGCAGCTCCCGGTTGTCATTTTCCTAACAATATTTATGTGAAATCGTTGTTGATAGTTTTGTCATTTTTCTCAATATATTTAGTTGAATTTCAACAATTAAATATTCCTGTGTACTGCTTTGAATTTAATTAGTACTAATTGAAAGAATGTAAACAACATTTTTGCACAACGCAAGTGTTTTCAGGACTTTCCATCAAATATATGTATAGATTATGTTAAATATTAACATTTTCTTACTGTGGGCATAAGGAAATTATATGTTTTTGCTATACTAACAAGTGTAAAACGGTGGAGCACAAAATCGTGAAATGTGGATAAGGAAATGTGTTGTATCTTAAACAAAATATTGTTTGACTCATTAAAGACTACTTTTCGCAGTACATTTTAAAGATGAACTGAACAGTGAATTAACACATTTAATTCTATCTCGTAGCTGGCATCAAATTTTTTAAAGGTTGAGCTGAGATGCACCTATAGTTATTTTTCGACTCTTAATATGTTGTACTTATCTTTATTCTTTATTATAAGCTCTGTGTTCTATATCACTTTTTTTCTTACTCCTTACAAACTGTATCTCTTCATCTTATAAATTATAACGATGAACTGAACAGTTTAGTTGAACAGTTTGGTTGAACAGTTTGGTAAAAAAAAATCAAAGTTAAAACACAAGTAAAAGAGTATAACACATGATTTAGCATAGAACGATTATTTCATATGCTCTAACATCTTGAGTGAAATCTCGCCGTCTTTTTAAAACAACAAATAGAACAGTTTAAAGTAGATATAACCAGTATCATATTCGTTTTAACATCAAAACATAATACGTATAAATAATATAGTGATCAACGCCCGTGTCATATATAGAAGTTGGCACTATATGATAACTAATGGTAGAAGACTGAAATCTACTCACTAAAACAAGGCGTTTACTTTCATAATTTTTTCTGGTTTAAATGTATATCATGCATCATATTTAGTTTTATTTTCTTGTGTGCATGTATTTTTTGCGGCATACTTTTAAGTTGATGTAAAGAACTCTTAACTCAAACGGAATTAGAAAGACAGATCTCCAGCTGGTCAGTGGACATTGTGCTATGGCAACGACTAACATTTGTTTTTCACACACAGATTCCAGATCAAAGTAAACTTCGCAGTCTTGTGCTTGTAGTGACACAAGATAAAATATGTTTTTGTCACAACACCATAAATCAAAAATCTATTAAAAATATCGTAATTGGAAAAATTCGGAACTCGATATTTATAAGACATTAGTATTTCACTGCATCTATAACCTGTAGAGATAATCTGCTCGGTAGCTATTGTAACGAATTTATGGTCCGACCGGTATACGAATCATTAAACTTCGGCTGATCACTCTACGCTCCATATATTAAGCTAATGGAACAATATTCTTTTCATCTTTAGTTAAAGTAGATCGTACAGTTTCTGTTACTGTGCACGTTAACAGTCTCTCATTTACGAAATCTTTAGACACAAGGCACATACAAGTCCTGATTTGCATACTTAATTTCAAATATTATTGCATACAAAGAAATTTAGTTTTCTTATTTTTCTTTATGTGCGATATAAAACATCATTGAACTTCAATGATTATATCAGAATGAAGAGCAAATTTAGTTATTCCCAAATTAATTTATTTCCATAAATTCCAATGTATTCATAGAAAATTATTTTTAAATATATGTAAAGTGAAAATTCGCAGTGGATTTTTTAAACATAATTACACCCTATTCTTCAACGCGCATCTAAATAGCGCGTGGAAATCATTTTACCTCAGATTAAATCGTTCAATTTAATATTAAATTTATCTTCTAAATATACCGCAACTTAATCTTTCTCCGATTCAGCTTCCAACAGTGTAATCGATTGTCATAAGCTTAATAGTCTATGAATAATGCATAGCCCATCAATTACTGTTATAAAAATGCATTCTTTAGAAAAAAGATTGTCAAGAAAAGCGTGCCCTGTGAATTAATTACTGCAGAAAATGTTTAAAAATGAAGTTAAAAAAAAACTAAAGAGGATATGTATTTTCATTGAAGATTATCACTTCCAGAGATTAAGGGTGTTTAAGTTTCAAAGGTAAACATTTCACAGTAAGTAAAAGGAACAATGTTCAGACTGAAGAGCATGCATACATAAGAGGTGCTCATGATCAAAGGAAGCTGTTTTTACGGCCCTTTACAGCGGCATTCGTATTGACTGAAATTCAATCAGATGAGAGGAATATTCGCCAAGCCATGAAGAAAAGATTTTGTGAAACACATACACACACACACATATATATATATATATATACACACTCATGACCAAAAATTAAGCATAATTCGTAAAATGCGAAAAATTCGGAGTAAAAATGGATGCAATGATTCACAAGTAGTTTTAGAAAATCGTGGAACGAAGGTTTGTATATATATATATATAAATATATATATATATATATATATATATATATATATATATATATATATATATATATATATATATATATATATATATATATATATATATATATATATATACTGGGTGGTTGGAATTAAAACACCCCCACTCTGAGCTCTCTATACATCGAACTACTCAGTGTAAAGGCTCCAAAATTGTTGAACCTACTTTTCAAGACATGGGGAAAGGGATTACGCGAAAAAAAATAGTTCCAGAAATACCGATAGGTGGCACTGTACAACAGAAAATATGCTGAAAAGACACAAAATAATCACAAAAAAAAAACACATGCGATATGGAATTTTTCCTTTTTAATTTCTTTTACTGATATGAAAAAAAAGAAGATAAGAAAGTGAAGAAACTTAAACTGTCATTGTAACAGCAATTTCGAACTGTGAGCACAAAAATTTGCATAAACCCTTGATTTGGAGCTACTATGTTCTGGGCATAAAAGGGGATAAAACTGGGAAATTTTATCAGTGATGGCTGTCACACTGCAAGAACGCGCTTTGCTTGTGAAGCTGTTTTATGAAAACAAAGGACATGTTGCAGCTGCACTTCGAGAGTTTCGTCTACTTAAAAATTTGCGTAAAGGACCATTACTTCCACAAGCTCTCAGGAGAATGATCGCTCGATTCGAGAAAACTGGACATCTTGGAGTTCAGCCGGGTCGAGGACGCAAATCGACTCGTTCAGATGTCGTTGACAATGTTGCCACAGCTATTGTTGAACAATCAATGGATAACGTTATAGACTGTAGTAGTGCACGTGGAGTGTCACGACACTCGGGTGTTCCCTACAGCACAGTGCGGAACGTACTGAGAAACATAGTGCATTTTTTCCCGAACAAAATTAGTCACAATCACCACTTGGTGACCATCGACAGGCAGAAGCGACTAACCTTTGTATTGACATTTCTGGCTAGATTTGAAGTGGATGCATCGTGACCATGGCAGATTCTATGGAGCGATGAAGCGCATTTCCATCTAAGTGGAACAGTCAACATCCATAACTGTCGCATTTGGGACACGGAAAACCCTCGTACCTTCCAAGAGATTCCACTTCACTCACCGAAAGTTGCAGTCTGGTGTGGATTCACAGTCCCATTCATTCTTGGACCTTTCTTTTCCGAAGATGCTACTCCCAATGGCCCTGTGACATGCACCATGACGGCCAGGGTACAAAAACATGCTCGAAAATTTTGTTGAACTCCAACTGCAACAGCATCAATGTCTTGATTCAATTACCTTTATGCAAGATGGAGCGTCTCCACACATTAGACTCTGTGTACAACAGTTTCTTCGGCAACACTTTACTAATGGTAGAGTAATTAGTCGCGCGTTTCCGGCAATCTGGCCATCTCGTTCTCCAGATCTTAATCCCTGTGATTTTTGGCAGTAAGGATACTTAAAAAGTCTTGTTTATCGAGGACGTCTGGTAACCTTGGAAGATTTGAACGGCAGTATCACTGTGCATGTGTGAAGCATCTCAATCGACCAATTACGATCCGCAGTTGAACAAGCTGTCCACAGACTTCAGATTTTATATCTTAAAGAAGGGAACCATATTGAGCAACATTCCCTTCATCGATAAGGTACTTGTGATATGAATGTTTAGTACGTTCGAATAAAATGTGTTACAAATGTGTATTTTGTGTCTTTTCAGCATATTTTCTGTTGTACAGCATCACCTATCGGTGTTTCTGAAACTTTTTTTTTTTCACGTAATCCCATTCCCCATGTCTTGAATAGTATATTCAACAATTTTGGAGCCTTTACACTGAGTAGTTCGATCTATAGAGAGCTCAGAGTAGGGGTGTTTTAATTCTGACCTCCCGGTATATATATATATATATATATATATATATATAAACTTTGTTCCACGATATATATAGGGTGTCTCAAAAATATTGACCTCGGCTTTTATTCCTTACATATTGATCTTAGACATATATAATAAATTGCAAAGTTGCGTAAAAACAAGGTACAGAATTTTATAAAATCGATAAAAATTTTTAGGCGGCTAAATTTGAAGAAATACAAAATTTAAATTTTTATACAGCCCCCGTACAAAAACATTTCCAATAAGTTAAATGTGCCCCATACACTAATAATTTGATGTACAAAATTTCAGCATTTTGTTATAAAAAGTCCCAGGGTTCCCTAAGGTTTAGTATTAGAAAGAATACCGTAAAATGATTGTAGTGGATCAATACATTCGTAATACGCACATTAGAAGTCAATTCGTATGCAGTTTTACTTATCTTCAACTTTACTCATCATTTACTCAGCAGTAATTTCAGAAATGTGAAAGTCACCAAAGTTTTTCATTTACAGAAGAACGCCACAAAATGGTCATAGCGGATAAATACATTCCTAACTTGTACACTTGATGTTAAGCTGTATGCAATTTTATCATCTTCAACTCTCGCAGCGCTGCATTGAGCTCTGACCAAAATTATTAAACTAATATGATTGGGATATTCCTACAAAGTTTGGTTGAAGTTTCTTTAGTTAGATAAATCAGCAGAAAGCATTGAATAGGTATACTTTAATTGCGATCTCTCTGTATAGTCTTTTATAAACATTATAACCTTTTTACAAACGTATATAATAAACCAATAATATTGCTTAATTATTGTGTCAAAGAGGGAGTCAATACAGACATCTGGATTCTGAGTGATAGCCGTAGTTCTATTCAGCACCTGGCTGAATGGTGAAGACATGGTGATGAAACGACAGTGAATATTGTTCAGCATTTTGGTTACTTGTGTGCCCATAATAAGATATTTTTTCAATGGGTGCCATCTCACATGGACATTTACGATATTGAGGTTGCGGATGGTCTGGCCAGGGAGGGCAGCCTTAGGAGTTCTATTGATTGTGGCTGTCTTTCTTTCTCGGAATTTGCCTCACGAGTCAAACTTGAAATCAACTCCACTTAGAGAAAGGCCCCCCCGTGCATGAGTGATATGATTGTAGCCGTCCTGGTGCCGCTTTGATTGGGGCAGGCAGTAGGAGAGAACAGACGGCTCTGGCCAGACTCCACAGAGGCCATCTTCGTGCTCTTCGGCATGTTTTGAGTTTTAAGGTTAATCCCCTTTACCCGAAATGCAATTTGGCTCAGGTCTCTCATGCCCAATTCTTGACTTGTAATGGATGCTAGAGGAGTCAGCTGTACTCCAGTCCTGGAGTAGTTCTTCATTTTTTGAGGACTCACGGGTTCATGGACTTGATCTGATGTTGCTGTCGGTCAAGTGGGATAAGAAATAACAAAATATTACTTTACATCCTCAAGTATGATACATCTACAGGACGCCTTTATAACAGATGGTTTTTATCTACATCACAATCGTCAGACATATTGAGAGCAAATCGGTAAAAATGACCTGCGACATGTACGACAAATGTAGTATTCATTCTTTCTACCACATAAATGTAAAAATAATAAACACTAAATTTGCATCTGTAGATATATTCGTTAGTACAGTGACTACACTAAGTGATGTCACTACTAAGTGATGTCACTTGAAAATCATCTTATAATGGTTTTAATGGAAGAGCAAAGTACAAACAGATGTGTAAAGAAAAAGCGTAATCAACAACTTGGCAGTGCCGGAGTTTGATTCCGGTACTAAAGCTTAGTAAGCGAGCATTATAGCGTCAGGTCAAATATGTTTATAGCTAAAGTATTTTAATATATTAAGGGCGTTCACTAGAGTGCCCCCTCTTTAAATGATATGAGGTTCGCTCGAGCTATATGTTGAAAGGAAGGAAATGGATAATAATAACGCTCCGTTGCTGTGAATTCTTTTGCCAGTCATACGGTCAATGAAGTGCAGAAATGTTTTTAATCCTTCATTAACTGCCTTTCATTTAGATTATAGAAGGTGCCTTTTTATAATGTCTAGATAATTTTCAGAAAGAGTAATAATTAGAGATAGTAGAGAGCAAAGAATACTTCATCCTCGTCCAAGATTATTTATGTAGCGACAACACGAAATGTCCAATTTCGTAGTATCAGTAGAGCAAAAACGTTGTAGAATAGTATTATAACGTTGGGACAAAAGCATCTCTAGGTCAATGTATTTAATACTGCGTTATGGGCTTTTGCTACAAGCGTTTACAGGTACAAGAGCTTAAACACAAGAAAAAAGCGTAATACAAAATTTGACAATTAAATTGATAAAGAACTAACTGACTATAAAAACGCTAAATATAAGCAACGCAGAGCTTTTTATGTCTTGGTCATAAAGAGTCCCCCATTAAACATTTCGTAATATCAAAAAACTTTAAACTATATTGAGCTAATTGTCTTATTCTCTGGTTCCTAGTACAAGAATATTATATTCCAAATCGTTCATATTTACAAAAGAATGCTTAATAAGAATTATGCGGATATGTCTTTTCTGCTTGGTAATAAATCGTTTTTTACAATGTTAAACATTATAATTCTTTACAATAGCATGAAAATTAAGAATAAATTGAGTTTTAATACGGTTTCAACAGATTTTAAATCACATTATATGCATAATAAACAAATAGTAATATTTAGAACATTTTATTGGTTAAGAAATTAAACACATTTACTAAAGAAAACTGTATTTCTATCTGAAGACTTGTTTTAAATACAATAATATTTAAATATAATTACTAAACTGTTTTATTCCAATGATATTCATAAAAACATTAAACTGTATAAAATGTTCCTAAAAATTTTATCTATATAACATATGGTGTCATTTCTAATGCATACAAAAGGTATAATTTTTAATCATTAATATTTTTTTTTAAATCTACCTCTTAATTTTGTGATATCCTTTTTTATTTTGGATAAGTGTTTATGTAATGTAAAGATCTTATATTTGTGTAATTAAATTACTATATCTTAAACATAAACAAAATGACACAATAAATAATATTAATGTCAGTGAGAGAATTCCCATATGAGGTTGAAAAGTAAATGAAATATTTCAGTAGCTATTTCCTTTGTCCTCACAGATTGAAATGTGCTATACTTACGTAAATACTTGGCTCTCTGAAGAGACACGAAATGGTAAGGGTTTGCACAAATTTACTTCAGTCACAGAAAGTTGTTGTTGAAGGTTCTCCTAATATATTTATCTACCGAAGAGGTGGAAAAAATATATTTACATAACTGATTCATTTAGATTGAAATAGGAATTGTTCTTGAATAATAAATATTTTGTGATTTTAAATGTGGGAAATTTGCGTAAATATACAATATATTTGAGTATATTTGGGGAAGCATGGCAGGTAATTTTCTTTATATATTAAAAAAATAGATTCAAGAAAGCTCAAATGGGATTCCTAAAGTATTAAAAATGAATTTTTGAATTTTTTTTGCACATCACTTCCTTTTTTCTCTCTCTTTCTATGCACGAGGGTATGTTTGTTTTCAAATTTGTATGTGTATATGCATAATGTGAAAATCCAGAACTGGATAAGATTTCCATTAATTACTGCATTTAGACCTCGAATTATACGAATTGTAAGATTTCCATTACATTATTTCCTATGAACAAAGCGATAATCTCTGTAACAATGAGTTTAGGATAGAATTGTGGTGATAAAAACATTTAACGAGGTAAATTTTTCTTTATGAATGTATTTTGTGGATTAAATTATTAATCTTTATTAAAGTGGTCGTAAATCGTAACATTTGTACATTGCTATCGTGGCCGAAAAACCCATCATTACTTCTTTGCATGAATCCCTTAACATAATCATTAAATCAAAATACTACATTAAAATCCGCATTTTGAACTTTTAAAATAAATTATGAACGCTTAAGGAAGAGAAAGGCACCATGCAAGACCAGGTCTTTTGAATCGTATTCCAAAGATCAAAAATTGACCTAACATGCATGAAGACTGACACATACCTCTGTATTTTGGGTCTGTAGCTCATCATGACTGTCATCTTTTCAGATTCTTTTCTGACATTTAGAGTCAGACTTTGTCTTTTGTATAACATTCTCACTATTCAAAAAATCACTACTCTTTCTGAACAACACTGTTTGAAATCACGACTCTCTCACTGTTTTTTAATAATCATTCCATTGAAAAATATGCGTTTTCTTTCCTCCTTGAAGCCACATCATTGCGCCTGACGTTCAGATACGCCCTCCGTGATCTCATTGAATGATCCTCAGTGCGATGTCGTATCATTACTGTATAGGCTCTTTCAGTTCCCAATGAAGCTTGGTTTAAGTTTTGGCCCTAGGATATTTTTCCGCAACTACACATGCAATTTGTGTGACATGTATTTATTGGAGTCATGACTTTCCGGGCCAAGACTGTCATAAAACGGTGACTAAAAGTCTGTGCTTTGTTTCGTCGTAAACATCAAAAATTGCATATGATGCCTTCTGGTCTCACAAGAGTATGTAGTGAAATTGATATTTTTCGAAATATGCTATGGATGTGGAGTACACTCGTATTCCAGATCACAAATTTTGGGGGAAGCTCCGCCCCCCCCCCCTTCAGGGAGGTTTTTGTAACTAGAATACGATATGGATTTTAATGATATCAATATACAATACTACTATGTAAGAAAATCATTTCTGTGTGAATATCTAATATGTTGTGTTGTGACCTTGGCGACGAATTTGGCGAAATATTGGCAATCATTTAGCAATTTTTTTTAAATACCGCCAAATTGACAAAAAATATTGCCAAATTCATGAAAATATTGCCACATTCACGAAAATTCAATATTTTGAAACGAAATAAATTCTGAAATTAAATAAAGCACAACGCTATTTAATTTCGTTGTCAGTCCCTGTCGCTTGCTGGAAATCAGTAATTCAATATTTTCAAAAGAGTGGAACTGTATTATGTTTTACTGTGAGCTTAGATAATAATTTATGATATTCATTGGGTAAGGTGCGTAGTGCGCATGTGTCCGGAAATATTATGAGTGCATGAGGTATAGTCGGAAAGATGTAATGTTTTCATAATTTTACATAATTATTTTTCTTTTATTCTGATAATGATTATGAGACAAGTAGAACTACATACTAGGGAATACGAATGTGTGAAAAAGTCATATAAAAACTCCCACTTTTAGATATTTCAATATATTAGTCATATAAAAGATTGGATATTTTTTAATTCCTTTTTGTCATCTTTTTGCGATTTTTTATTTTCTAGAAGCGTTAATGTATAATACATAAAATCGCACTCTAAAGTTCACAAATTTAGAGTATCGCACTACATTAGAAACTAACAAAAGGCTGCACTTTACAAGTGCAGCTCATAAAAGAACATTATCGTCGGAGATAATATCCTAATAAAGACTCCGTATCCTGCATCGTGAGCTATTTCTTTTTTATTCACAGATATCATAAAATTATACTTAAGCGAGATTCTTTACAGATAGGAATTACGTAAAAAAGACATCAATCAAGTGACTTATGGATTGTCTGTTTGCATGTATCTTCCGGGAATGGGGGAATGTATTTAAAATATATTTGTATTTCTTTCTATTTTATTTATATCGAAGAACACATTTATTTCAAATTTTAGAAACATAGCTGCGTCAGCCCCGCCAAATCCTCAGGCCCTAAACTGGCCAGAGTATATTATACTTGATATGACAAACCCCAATTTTCAGGGTTTTATAGCTCAGCCCAAAAGAATTTTAAAGGCTTAACTCTTTTTTTCTTATCTGTAAATCAGTATCAAAATTGAGAAAAACAAAATTATGAGTATTGTGGTAGTATCCGAGAGAAAAATAATTTGAATATGACACTTTTTTACGATTATATATCCGGCCTTTTTTTTTACGTTGTTGAAGGACCTACACCCTAATCCACTGAACTGATTTGAATGAATATTGGCTCGTTATGCGTGCTCTGATAAAAAATATGCACTTTAAAAAAAATTAAAGATAAATTTTACTTAGAATTTCAATAATTTTCAGAACACGAATAAATGATGCACAGCGGTAAAGTACAATTTGCAATGCCTGCTATATCATTGGTACATAACCATGTTGATAACTAGTTCTACAAAAAGTATTAAAAGCACACAGAAACACCTCTTCATGGTAAAAAAATCATTCGTCATGTACGAAAAATAAGAATCTCGTTGAGCAGTTAACTGGTGTTTAGTTATATTCAACTGCTATTTTAGGATTTTGCGAGGTAGTTAGAAAGTTAATAGTCGATAGTTTCTATGAATACTTATTGTTACTTTGACTAAACTGAAGCTATATAGAATCTTCAAACTGATTTTATTTCACGGATACACCTGCTAATCTAGAGGATATGACGGTACAGTATTATCCATTTATACCATGGGAGATCTTAGTCACAGAACTTGTAGCAAGAAACCTTGGTGTATGCAACAATATTCAGAGCAAATTCAGCGCTATCACGTAGCTGGCTTCAAATTTTTTCATATTTGATTTCAGGCCATACGAGGCTATAACGACCAAGTTCTTAGTAAGTTCCAAGTTCTTCTAAAGAGCCATTCTCAAATTAAGGATTACGCTCCCATAGCAGATAAAAGCACACGTGGTAGAACTGGATTTGTCAAGTCTCATGAAGGTTTGCAAAATTATGACACATTTTTTGGAAGTTATTTTTGCTATCTTTAAAATATCAGCATATTCATGTTGCTGGGTGCATCTGCATAATAGACGAAAATCGGTTCATTGATGCAGTTATCCTAACAAAAGTGATCTATATCGATAAGAAAAATGTTTTTTATACACAAACACATCGATAAATTAATTTATATAAACAAAAAATCATCTTCTTGGGACAGCTTTTATAAACTGTGTGATAATCATTCATTTTCATTTCTTAATTATTAGTAAAATTTTAAATGATTCAAATTGATATTTAATTGGCAGAGCAAAATATTTAAATTTAATGTTTTATGTTAACTATTTGAATCGTAGCATTTATTTGTTTCAACATTTATATTATCTTGTAAATTTTGAACATACATTATAATCAAGAGATAAGTTTTTCTCTTTTCTTATCTCTGAATTTTATTTTTGGAAAAAATTATATAAAAAATATAATTATACGGGAAATTGCATTGCATTTATTGTCAAAAAAGGGGCAAATGTTAACAAAAGGGCTGAATAAAAAATTTAATACAGATGAGAGTATTCCCGTTTGGGACTGAAACGTAAATAAAATAAAGTGATTTTTTTCGTCGGCTGTTTTCATTGCAGGTAAAAGTTCGAATAAAATATATACTAGTCATAGCACAATTTTATTCAACTGCTTCCTTAATGTATTTCTTTGGGGAGAGTGGGTGAATTAATTTAAAAATCAATCTACATTTTATACGTATTTATTTAAATGGAATGATAAATTGTTTTAAATAAATATATTTTTTGTCTCGAATATTATGCAACTTATAAATCTTTAAATATGTAAAATTGAAAACTATTTGTTAAATATGTTTGCTTCGCGTAAACAGTTCCTGATATATTTTTTTTTACAAATATGGTTGTCCATTACTTCACTGCCATTAAAATAGCAGCAGATTTCTTAATACATTATTTAAAATATATTATATTGTGCTACTTAGCAAAGCAATTAAACTTGTTTTTTTTTTCATTCAATCTGTTTATCAGTCAAATAAATTTATAAGACGGCTATATTTTTAATTTAATTTATCCATTCCTAAATAACAGTGAAATTAATAGAAAGATAAATTTCATAAATGGGATGTGTTATATTTTAAATCGGGATTTCAGAATTTCTGCTTTTGCTAGATAAATCTACAGAAGATTCTATAAATATGGCTCATGCAATTTAAAAATATAAATCTAAATATATCTAATATATATTTCTCTTAATGATATGATAAACAATTTTTATTTTGTAATAAATTATTTTATTTACAACATCAACACCATTATTCCATGGACTTTCATTATCTGTAATTGTTGAAAGTTACGTTGCATATAAAAAATTGTAAATGATTCTCAACTCAATGGAAATCAAACCACAAGTCTCCAGCTGGCCATATCACAATCTAACTATAAGGAACTTGATAAATGCCCCATTTATTGAGCTTTTCAATAGGATTATCCATTTCCTTGTCAATGAGGACTATGATACATACTTCAAATTAAACGCACCTTACAGTACTACTTAAGAAAACGTCAAAATTATATAAGAACACAGAAATTAATAAATTTTCTATCGCCAATCGTTGTTGGATGACTAGTCACCGATTTTATTTTTCTTCTACCTCCACAATTCAAAAGTACTCTTCCGTGTTTGATTTGTATTTCTTTGAATCTTTTCATAATAATAAAAATTCCAGTAATCTAGTTAATAATTTGTCAATTATCCCATATTTCACACTGGTATAGCATGGCCATGTCTAATTCCTTTGTTTCTCTGCGTTCATATTCTCTGCTTTTTTGTTTTTGTTTTTTTGTTTTACGTCTCATGTTCATATTTCCTTGTTTTCTAATTTTATTGTTTCATTTTTCTTTCGTGCCACTAGGTGGAATGTGATTATTAGGTGTCCACAATTGATGTACAGTTAATATGTACAGTTTGAAAGGAAAACTAAACTTATTCTTAAACGCTAGGCAACAATGCAAATGTTAAAAAATTAAAAGACATTATTCTAATTTGTTAAGTTTTGCCGCAATGCTTGCTTGTAAACCCCATTTTTTTATTTTCCTCCCAGAGCTAAAACATACAAATTTTGTGAAGTCCCTATTCTTGAGCATGCCACATACAATTGGTCATGAAAGAAGCAAGACCTTTCTAAATTCACGCCTGCAAACTTAAGGGTTTGTCCTTGAGCTTTGTTGATGGTCATGGCAAATGCCCGTCTAACTGGGAACTGGACTTGTTTGAAGCTGAATGATAGGTCGGCTGGTATCAACGGTATGCAAGATATGAATACGTCCTCTCCTTTTGCTTTTCCAGTTAATGCCGTGATTTCGATGACATTTGGTAAGATATTTTTGACACAAAACCGTGTTCCATTGCATAGTTTTGGCGGGTCCAGATTCCGCAGAAGCATTATTGGTGATCCTTTCTGTAACTTTAAGATATGAGAAGGCATTCCAGGTGGTTCAAGGTAGTTCAGAAATTCCAGCAGGTAATTAACGGCATCGTCGGTACCCACTGCAGAGTCAAATGGCTTGTCATGATATAAGAAAGAATCTCCCTCATAAAATGCTGATAATCAAATACCATTTTGATTTCTTAATACTTTTCGTTGTTGGGTAAGCTTGTGGAAAATAAACCATGGTGATAGCGTTTCCATTTAAATTCATATTTCAAACCTGCGATTTTCAAATATGACAAATGCGTTAAATAAACTCTCACAAAACTCAGAGATTTAATTGACTTTTACGTTTTAAACCAACGATTTCCAACCTTTTTCGTTGGGAATCATGGAGTTAGAGAGTAGAATTCCTAGGAAAAAGATCCGTTTTCCATTAATATCTCGACAACCCCTAGACATAGAAACTTGAAACTTAGACTACATTTATGGGGGGCTATTTTAAAGCCACCCACGAAATTTTATTAAATTCGGTGCAGATGTTCTTCGGTCATGATCAGACAAACGAAAGTTTCGTTTTTCATTAATATCGCGACAACGCCCTGGAGTTAGAAACTCAAAATATGAACTAAATGTTAAGTGGAGCTATTTCAAGACTACCCACCAAATTTCATCAAATTCGGTGCAACCATTCTCCCGTGATATTGGATCATACATCACGGGAGAACGGCTCATATCATAAAATTGTGTACATACATACATTTCTTCTTTATATATACAGGGTATCCCAAAAACATTGACCTCGGCTTTTATTCCTTAAATATTGATCTTAGACATATATAATAAATTACAAAGTTGCGTAAAAAAAGGTACATAATTTTATGATATCGATTAAAATTTTCATGAAAATTAAATTTTAAGAAGTACAAAATTGAAATTTTATACGGCCCCCGTACAAAAACATTTCCAATGAGTAAAATGTGCCCCAAACACTAATAAGATGATGTACAAAATTTCAGCATTTTATCATAAAAAGTCCCAGTGATATGAAAAAACAAAATTACTGATTTGAACCACTTTTCGATACATCGACACGGGTTCTCAGAGGTGAAAAATCATGTCAGCAGATCGCGTTTCAGGGGTGATGCATAAATTACGAAAGAAAACAATGACTACATAAATAAATAATAATTCTGTTATTTATTGTTGTAAAAGTATCTACACTGTGTAGAAATAATAACTTTACACAAAGATTACAAAGCTTTTTCCAAATGTTTTCCATCCATGCTAAAGATCCATTAAAGATAAGAGGCAGATAATATTTGCCTATTATGCATTTCTGCGTTTTGTCATTTACATTCTTGCTGTAAACATTTACATTTTAATTTGTGATTAATCCCTCACCAACTTTGTTTAAACATATCTCTGGGACATGGTAAAATACTGAAATGGTAATATATATGGTAAAAGACTGAAATTTTGTACATCAGCTTATTAGTGTATTTCTATTTTACTTACTGAAAATGTTTTTGTATGGGGGCCGTATAAAAATTTAAATTTCGTATTTCTTCAAATTTAATCGGCTGAAAATTTTTATCGATTTCATAAAATTCTGTACCTTTTTTACGCAACTTTGTAGTTTATTATATATGTCTAAGAGCACTATTTAAAGAATGAAAGCCTAGGTCGATGTTTTTGGGACACCCCTGTATATAGATATATTCTTGAAAGTAAAGAATATGGGATTCCGTTCACAGATTTTACATTGCAAACTTTCTTTTGAACAAAGAACACAATTTTTAAAAAATAACATTTATAAAAATATAATTATATATCATAAAATGTACTATCTAGACAAGAAAATGAAAAGTAAATGTTTGATTTAAAAATTATACCTCGATTAAAATCAAATAAATGTTTTAAGAAAAATCCATATTTTTTGTTCTATATCGATAACGTTCAAAAATGCATTCATTAAAATTATAATTCATAGTCACCGCTTATGAATACGGGGCTAGCTAGTCAGCTAGTAACCGCTTCTATCAATACAGCCACAAGTGTTCTGCTACTAGTTTCACGATGCTTAATTCTTCAGCTTGGAAGAGCGAAAATTTGCATTACCTGCAAGAAAACTTACTATGACGCAAATTATTGCAAACTTTTATGATCGTCAACAAAATTTGCCATACCAATTGTCTGATTACAATTCCTAGAAAACTGAAGTTCAACTGCTTATAATATTGGTCAAGTTCGTATCACAGAAACCACTAAAATATAGCTTTCTCAAATCTAGGAACCGAGCTTCAGAGACAAGCAAAATTACAGGTCATAGTAAGATTTCTCACTCAGTAATGTCATCAGCAATTCCAGTGCAATAACAAGCATTCGTGCAAAACTACAGGACATAGTGAGATTTTGCCGTCATTAGCAATTCCTAGTAGAAGCGTCACTAAAAGTGAAACATGTTTCTATACTATGTGCATTATTTTTAGACAGTAAATAGTTTCTATTGTAAAGTTATTCATTAACGAAATTTTGTATATTTAGGCAGGGAACATCAAGTTTTTTAAAACAATCATGTAAAACCAAATATTTGGTGGTATTAGTTTTGGCTATTTACATTCCCTTTATTATGTTTCAGACAAAATTTGAATTTCATTTATGCAAGCATTTATTTTAAATGTAAAATCAAATAATTCCAAATTTGAAAAAATGACAATTCCTAAATATGAATCTACATATTAATGTTTAATACACAACGAAACACACACTATATAAGTTTGATACACTTGCGCGAATTCTCACACTAACTATAAACATTAATGAAATTACGAAATATGTTTCTTGAACCGTTTGTAATTTCTTCAAATTAAAAAATATGTCATGCATAAGTCACTGTAAGACCTTCCACCAGGACAAAGCATAGAGAAATAAACATAATTTGCATCCGTCACGTCATCTAGCATTAAGAGTGTGTTTAAGCTTGCAGCTCTGTCGCACATAACTGTACTAAAAAACCAATTTGCATTTATAATTTAATTAGATTGTAATATGAATTACTGCATCACCTCATTATAATTTTGATCTCTGGAATTGCAATTTTCTGACATAACATCATGAGTGATGAATTAAGTGAACTTAAACAAAAACATAAGTCCAAATGCGTCGCTCCAATTATTACTTTCCTTATATACATAATGTATAAGGAAAGAATTGTGACGGGGTCGATAATTCGAATTCGAGTTTTCGACGGGAGAGCACGTTTCAAGCATGCCGGATCACAAATCAAACATTTTTGAAGTGATGTCTGTGTGTGTGTGTGTGTGAAAGTATGTGTGTGTGTCAGTGAGTCTGTGGAGACGATAACTGACGAACGGATAGACCGCTTCGAACGAAATTTGGTACAAAAATCACAATCCGTAAACACTGGAAGCCTATTGTTTTTATACGCAATCGAATGTTTAGAACCCCCCTAAACTTTCGGTGAAATTTTGAAAAAATCGTCAAAAACCAAACCGTTAATAAAGTTACGCAAATAGACATTTCTTATGTAATTTTTCATTAGAAAACGATTGACATAAATTTTAAAACACTAACATGATCCGTTCTCGAGATAGTGCACATTTTTCAAAAAAATTATCAAAAAGTCATATAAAATAAAAAAAAAATTTCCTATTGAGAAACATGTTCACTTTTCATATGTAATGCCATGCGATAAATTGGGTGACATCGCTCTCGTGGATATAGCTCGTTCCATTCATGAAAAAAGATACTTTTAGTAATACTTTTGTATTTGAACGCCAATAGTTATTTATCTGCTGTAAGAATAACTTATTTCTTCGTCCATAATGCTTGGCGAGATTTTGGCGAAGAATTTGGTGAAATGTCGACAAATTGGCGACTTTTTTAAATGTTGCTAAATTAGCGAAAAACTCGCCAAATAGATAAAAATGACGCTAAATCAATGACGACTCATTGATGATGACGACATGGAAAATGACGACTCATTGACGAAAATTCAATATCTTGGAAAGAATATAAATAACTACTAAAAAAATAATCTATTTTTTTTTACTGTAAAAGTAGTTCATTGCATTATATAAGGAAAGTCATGTGCTGCCCACATCGGATTTTTTGATATATAAAGTATAGTACATAACTTTGCACTGTGTACAAAGTGTGTCTTCAAAGTAGCTTTCTTAGTCGACAAAATTTAATTTTTTTTATCCTCAATTATTCTATTGAAGTTTTCAATTGTTGTGATTTGATCAAATTTCTTGTAAGCGTCATTATCATATACTGATGGAACAAACATGCCTTAAAATACCGTGTGAGAGAGAGTTCATTTTTTACATCAGTTATGTGAAAAATCAACAAAATTAATAAGTCTATTGCAAATTCCTGCTGAATGACAAAGCATATCTTGTATTTGATTTCCACCTCTAATATTCAAAAGTATACATCAGTATCAAATTTTACTTTATTAGAAAATTTTCATATCAATAAAAAATCCATGAAATCCAATCTGATCCATGGTTCGTTTATGATGATCCATGGTTACTTTTATGATCCATGGTATTACTATCGTGATCTATATGTTACTTTTTTGCTATTACTTATTAAATACCAAGTTTTATTTGTTTTTCTCTATCAATCTTTTTTTATACTTAATTACCGTACAAATTTTTATGTATTTTCAATAATGTCCCTCTTTTACTTTTATTTTGTTATACTATGTTATGCCATCTATAATACAATTTAGCGTTTTCGTTTGCGCTAGGTTAAGAAATAATTTGGCGATAAGCCTTCTACTTCTTCTGACAGAAAATAAAATCCAAGTATTTCAGAAAAGATTGTGTACATTTATCATTTTTTTTTATTTGCGCAGCAATCTATATTGACTAGTACTTAAGCCTGCCAAAGAGAAAGAAACTAACACGCTTAAATAAGCTGCAAATTAATTTTGATAAGTTTCAGTTTATCCAACAAGGTATGGCGATTTACATCAGAAATAGTTATTAGAATATTGATCCTATTAGGGGTAGTGGAGGGAGGTACTCCGTGGTCGATACTATATAGGCAAATACTATGGGCCTTCCGTGTCATCCCGGAGGGGGCATCTGAACGGTTTGGAAAGACAAAAACACATTTGGCAACTATTACATAGATTTATTTAAGTCATTATTGGTAAAGTTCTCAGAGTACAATTAACAATGTTTCGCATCGTAAATTTCAGTTCTAATATTTCGATATAAAGAACTGTAGATGTAGACCAATCCCTTAAAATTCTACCCCTTATATCTAATTTTTTTTAAAATCTACAACATTTATAATTTTCGTTTTAAATAAATTATTCACAATAAAATTTAAAAAAAACGTTTTTTACACCATTGGCTATATTTTCTTCTGTAGATTATTAAAAGAATACGTAAAAAGGGTTTATGCATTTGAAAATATGTACAGTTAAAGATCTATCAATGAGTTTTTGACACTTGAAAATTCAGAACAGACTATGTAATGTTTCTGGATTTATAATGTCCAATCTGCACAAACATACGCCTATGTACTACATATACGCAATCCCTTTCACACACACATACATACACAAAAGGGCATCTTCACAAAAGTGCTCAGAATGTATTTAAAACGCTTTAATTCGTTCTTTTCATTCGAAAATATTCTTAAAAACGTTATTTCATACATACATGCATACAATATATATGGGAAATCTGAGCCGACACGTGTGTTTACTACAAACTCAAATTCAACTAAAATTCTCCCATACAACATACATTCATTTCAGTTGTATCGGATATAATAACACTTGAAATGGATAATTAAACTAAGTAATAGCTAATTGCAGTAACAAAAATATTATATTTTTCATTTGGCAACATTTATTACTTTCCTTATATACATAATGTATAAGGAAAGTATTGTGACGGGGTCGAAAATTCGAATTCGAGTTTTCGATGGGAGAGTACGTTTCGAGCATCCCTGATCACGAATGATTTTTGAAGTGATGTCTCTCTGTGTGTGTGTGTGTGTGTATCATTGAGCCTGTGGAGACGATAACTGACGAACGAATGGACCGATTCGAACCAAATTTGGTACAAAAATCTCAATCCGTAAGCACTGGTAGCCTATTGTTTTATACGCAATCGAATGTTCAGAACCCCCCTAAATTTTCGAGGGAAATTTTGAAAAAAACGTCAAAAAATCAAAACCACTAATAAAGTTGCGCAAATAGATATTTCTTATGTAATTTTTTATTTGAAAACGATTGACATAAATTTTAAAACGCTAACATGAACCGTTCTCGAGATATTGCACATTTTTCAAAATAATTATCAAAAAGTCATATAAAATAAAAAAACATATTTCCTATTGAGAAACATGTTCACTTTCCATATGAAATACCATGCGATAAATTTGGTGACATCATTTTCGTGGAACTAGCTCGTTCCATTCATGAAAAAAGATACTTTGAATAATACTTTTGTATTTGAATGCCAATAGTCATTTATCTGCTGTAAGTATAACTTATTTCTCCGTCCACAACGCTTGGCGATATTTTGGCGACGAATTTGGCGGAATGTCGCGAACTTGGCGACACTTTTAATTGTTGCCAAATTAACAAAAATCCCGCCAAATGGATAAAAATGGCGCCAAATCAATGAAAATGACGACTAATGGAAGGAAATTCAATATCTTGGAAATAATATAAGTATCTACTATAAGAATAACATTTTTTTAACTGTAAAAGTAGTAAATTCATTGCATTATATAAGGAAAGTCATGTGTTGCCCGCATCAGATTTTTTTTACTTGTAATTGTTGTTATACTGCACAAACTCTAAAAATCTGAAATATTTCGAGTACAGTTTATCGTTAAATAAGGGATGGGGTGATATTATTCGTTTAATCATCAAAATTTATGTACAAAATAAGCATTCAATTTTCATACATTTTAACATAGTATTAGTCCTTTTATTTCAGTTTTCACAGATTTTTTTTTCACCGAATCGTATAAAAATCTAATCAGTACCAGAGTATCACGTAGGTGACTACCGAATTTCGCAAGAATTGGTTGGATGGATTTCGAGCTAGAATGGTTACATGCATTGTACGGACACATATATACAGAGACGCACAGACAGACAGAAAAACACACAGAAGTTAAGCTTAAAATAGTTGGTGTGTCTTCTACAGAGCCCAAAACGTATTAATCTTTCCAACAGTTGAATTTTCATTTTTGATCCCATTCCGAAACATTCCCTGTATACTACCATGTATTGTAAGGAAAGTAAAAAGTGAGTATTATCATTGCATGACCTGAAAATATGGGGAAAAATTATAAAATTCTCTAAAAGAATGCTGATCCGTAGCATATAAGCACGATATAGTTAGATCATATATTTTTTGGAAAGAAAGCTGAAAAACGGCGTTTTTACTGAGTGTACAATTGCAGTGATCATATTTTCTTTCTTTACAATACACGGTAATACGGTAACTTCTAAACACGATATATTCAGATCACGACTCTCTTGGAAAGAGGGCTCAAAAACCACTTTTATTCTGAGTGATCATTTTTACTTTCCCAACAATGCTGGGTAATGTACATAAAAGTACTAGAGTGAAAAATGCGTATTCGATTCTTGGCCAGCTGCCAAGAATGATGTTTAACGCGTCACATACGCATTCTTGTTTCTTCTTCGGGGAAAAATCAGTTCTTTGCTGGCCATTGCCTATGTATGTTGTAAACAAAGTTTGAAATAAAAGAAAATCAATAAGGATTACACAGTCTAGTCACTGCTTATACGAGCTCACTACAATGGGGAACTGGTATTGTGCTTGTTCATGCAAATGTATCTCATTTTAAATGGTTTCATTTCAAATTCACTGACATAGACTTTCAAATCGTGTTTTGTTTCGGCGTTGGGAAAATCTCACTTCTCCAAAGTTCTGCCACCTTCGAGTTTAAATCCGTCTGATTTGACACCTCTATAAATTCGGACTAGAGATAGCCCGATTATTTTTAGATTATCAAACTTTGCATTTTAAACAACCAATTAGTCATGGCGGTGTCAAATGCAGTTACAATTCCGCAGTACAATTTCAGTGATCCTGCATTGTTGTTCATAATGTGTAAAAACACTTTCAAATTGGATACACCAAAAACTGGGACTGAGAGTAAAACTATATTTAATTATGTAGTGTCACATTTGCTTCCAGAGGCATCTACAATTATCAGAGCCATAATTGTGAATCCTAACAAAGATGACCCATACCGTCATGTAAAGACGGAAAAATCCTCAGACCTGAAAATTAGAAAACTACTCATGGGAGAACAACTTGGTTATAGCATGCCTTTGAAACTACTACGCAGCATTGAATGCGACGCTGAAAACTTTACCCGATGAACTAATGCTAGAACTTTTTCTTCAGCATCTATCGTCTGAAATCTAAACTATTTTAGCAGCCACCACTCCCCTGAATTTGGACGTTGCGGCAAAAATGGAGGATCGTGTTATTCAAGTGACACCAATTTCGGTGAGTGCTTGTTCGTCTGTTTCCCCCATTCAATTCCATTGAAGATAAATTACTTGAAATACAAAAATTACATTTGAGGATAGATGACTTTTCATGTAATATTTGTGTATTCCAATATTTTTTAAATTGTTTAATTATTTTGTGTATAAATCGTTCCCCTGTATCCTTCGATTACTGATGAATACTCATGTGGAAAATAGGTTTTCGATTCTTGGCTGTCTGCCAAGAGTGACGCTGAGCAAGTCACATAACCATTCGTGTTTCTTGCTCAGAGAAAAGTCAGTTCTTCGCTGACGCTTGCCCATGTATGTCGAAAAGCGAATGAGTTGAAAATAAAAGAATTCAATAAGGATTACGCATTGTAGTGATTACTTGTACGAGATCACTACAAGATCAAGGAAATAAACTCGGGATTACGATGTATTTACACTTTTAGGATATGAAAGATGCAAATCGACTATTCTATTGAAACATAGTATGTATATGTATGTCTTCCTGTGCAATATATAGCTCAATTGAGGTTAAAACTACTCTAGATTAAAACCTATCCAACGAAATGTAATGCAATCTGTTTATTAAATCTTAAATTTGAAATGTTAGCTACATTTACAAATGCAAATTTTCCAGATAAAAAGTAAATATTTTTAAATTTCAAATTCTAAAATTATATCCATTATATGTGTTTTTGAAAGATAAAACTTTATTATCTTTGTATTGTATATGATGTAAAATAAATATGAGTCTAGTAAAAGCCATGTGCTGTCTACATGAGATATTATATAACTGATAAGAAATGTCTGGAGGTATGGAACATCATGCGATTGTTAGACAATGCAAATTTCATCCGCACACAGATTTTTACTTTGTGTAATATTTTGGTCTCATTCTTTTTATATCTGTCCCTAATTGTAAACCTTCCTATTACCAATAGCTCTTTCTAAGAGTCAATAAGTTTGGTTACCTTTAATTGTCTGGATTCCGTTAATGCTTTCGCTAGCTGTTAGAGTAATTTTTTATGGAGGAGGGATTTAGGTCAATGTTATTTATAGTGTCTATGATATCGTGTCGTATTTAATTGCTAATATTAAATATTCTTTTGACTCAAAATAAGGCGAGGGATATTTTAATTCGCTTTAAAAATATTTTTTCATGGAATTGAAATAAAATATTTCAAAATATTCCTTCGCATTTATCAGAATTTTGTATATATATGTTTTAGAAATAGTACTCTTTAGCAAAATTTGAAAAAAAATACGTATCTATATTGCGAACTTGATCTATTTAAAAAATTCCGAAAAAGACATTATGTTTAAGATGAATTATCGTCGGATAAAGAAGACTCGGAACAAAGTCAACCAATCTCTTCCCTAAAATACATATTTTAGTCACAGTGTTCATTTGCAATCACTATTTCCATTTGTTGAAACGTTTGGAATCACTATTTCCATTTGTTGAAACGTTTGCAATCACTATTTCCATTTGTTGAAACGTTTGCAATCACTATTTTCATTTGTTGAAACGTTTGGAATCATTACAACGGACGAACGTGCAATCGGTGCAAGCGATTAGCGCGCACTGGAATACTTATGGAAAAGATGAATATAACACACGTCCAGCACAGAATTGGACCTGAGGAACATATTTTTACCACATATCCAAATTGTAAAAGAAATCGGTTAAGTTTTCGAAGAGTTATCGTTGAACATACCTTAAAGGGGGGGTGCATGTAATATTCATCCGATCACTTTCAAGAACAAAATTAACTTTAATTTTAGAGTAACTAAAGTCACACAATCAACATCAGTAAAGAGAGCGAAGCACGCGCAATAATTACTAAAACATGTTGATCAGCAAACTAGAACTGTAAAATATTAATATGTACCACATATGCAAATTACAAAAGATTTTATTAAGTTTCAGAGAAGTTTATCCTGTATAATATATATCAGTAAAGGATTTGGAGAACAGCAGCATAATTTTTGTCCAAACACATTGAGTAACGAACTTGACCTGTCATATACTAATCTGAATCACAAAATAAATCGGTTAAATTTTAGGAGTTATAGAACATACTGTATGAGTAAAAAAGATGTAGAACGTGCAATTTTATCCGATCACGTTAGGCTACGACTCGACTTGTAAATCGTCAATTTACACCATATATTCAAATTACAAAAACAAACTTTATTGAAGTTATCATGGGACAAAAAATACAAACAGATGGACAGACAGAAAGACAGACAACAGCAAATCGCGTCTAGTGGTCAATAGTAAGAAGCTTAAGTCACTTCGCTCCCTTGCTGTAATTAAACTGGGGAATCTGTATTTAATATTCGTAAGATAATAATGTTAGATATTCGTATGACTCAATATGAATCGACGGATATTTCACTACACTCAAGAACATATGTTTCATGGAATTGAAATAGAAATCTACAATTCAAAATTTGTAAATCTGGAATTTGTAGAAATCATCAGTAAAAGGGGGGCGCAATAATTATTCGACCGCGTTCATTAATGAACTCGGGTTGTAAAATGATAATTTTTACCACACACTCAAATTACTAATAATTAGGTTACGCTCCAGAGGAGATATTGTGAATAATATTATGTTATCAACGACGGTGAGGAGCAAAAGACGCAAATGTTATAGCTTACGTTCACAAACGAATAGCACTTGCGTTATATATATTTTCACCACATATCCAAATTGCAAAAAGAAAAAAAAAATTTTACATTTTATAAGGCTTATCGTTAAACAAAATATACAGTAAAGGGGGCTATCACGTACAATTTTTATCCGATAACATTCAGGAACCAAATCAACCTATAAGATATTTATATGAACCACATATTCACAATATAAATATTCACAGTAAGGCATTAGAGAAGTTATAATCGTACAATGCGCACATCATTAGAGACAACAATTATTCGATGACATTCTTCAAATAACTCGGACTGTAAAATATTAATATGTATCACATATCCAAATTGAAGAAAATTTTGTTAAGCTTAAGAGGAGCTATCGTTTAATACTGTATATCACTATAGGTTTCAGAGTGCAGAACGACCACTTTCAGCAACAAACTCAACTTGTTAAATATTTATCTAAACCACATATTTAAATTGTCAAAAAATCAATGAAGTTTTGGATTATTAATCGTACAACTTCTATGTAAATTATATCTCAATTATGAAACTCTTTTTCTCTCTTCGCTAGAAGTTTAAAAGGAGGAATTTATCCTCTCCTGGGCACTTCTGTAATCCTGTCCTTGAAATCTTGAGGTTGTTTATCGTCGGACACAATATTTATGTAAAAAGTGCGTAGCACGTGCAATTTTTATCCGATCACGTTCAGCAACAAACTCAGGCTGTAAAATAATAATATATTCCACATATCCAAATAAAAAAAAACGATTCAGTTTTAGAGTAGTTACTGTGAGACAAATCATGAATACAGACAGACGAAAGAAAATGTCGCCTTGTAGTGAAAAGTAAAAACCTTACTCGCTTCGTTTCATCGCTTCAAATATTGCTAAGTTTATTTATATATCTTAATGTATTATTGCTAATGATTGGGTGTAATCAAATAAAAACAAGAAATATCAATCATGAATAAAGCATTGATTATGAAACACTTTCCAACAGAAATGCAATTTTATTTAAACATCTCTAAAATGCGATACATTCAGTGGGGATATTTTTAAAATTATCACAATATTACAATGATTTATTATATTTGAAAACCCCATCGAAAACAAATGAACTTCAAATAACGTCATCGAAATATAAATCGCATGTCTCTCTATATAAAAGAAGTTAATATTTTATTCATAAACTTTTCCCCATTCCTTTCATTCAGCGACCATATTTTTTAGATTATCACCATACTACAATATTTCATTTTACCTAAAAATTTAAAATCATGAAGGTAAAATTACTTTCTAACTCCATGCTTAAAACTTCATCAAAAAAGCATTAATGTAGAATCGTCTGCTTCTCTATGTAAAATCAATGCATGTTTCATTCATATCAGCTATATTGCTGACGCCAGAGCTAAACAATTTCGCGTTAAAGAAATGCAGCAATTCTTATACAACTCATCTTACAGCTTGATGCGTTTACATTATCCATACTTGAAAGTTAAGCTTCGTTGTAGAAATGATCAAATTTTGATAATTATTTAAACTCCAAAATATTGTAATTGCGTTGGCGAGTATATAGATGCACAAAAAAAAATCAGAAATAAAGCGGTTTTAGGACGGATGCAACACTAAATATAAACAAGAAAGATCAATCATGCATAAAGCATTGATTATGAAACACTTTCCAACTTCAATGCAATTTTATTTAAACATCTCTAAAATCTCTAAAATGCAATGTATTTCTCGGTTATATTTTTGAAATTATCACAATACTTCATTAATTTATTATATTTGAAAACATAAAACTTCATCGAAAAAAATGAACTTCATTCAAATGACGACATTGAAATATAAATTACCTGGTTTAAACATCTCTAACATGCGATAAATTCCTCGGTAATATTTTTAAAATTATAATAATACTACAATAATTTATTATATTTGAAAACTTCATCGAAAACAAATGAAATTTATTCAAATGACGTCATCAAAATATAACACGCCTGGCTCTCTCTATAAAAGCAGTATTTCATTCATAAACTTTTTTCCATTCATTTCATTCATCACAATACTATACTAAGTTATTTTATATAAAAACTTAAGGCCATGGAGGTACAAGTAATTAAACTCTATGTTTAAAACTTCATCGAAATAATCGTCTGTTTCTCTGTGTAAAATAAATAAATATTTCATTCATATCAGCTATATTGCAGACTCCATGAACTCAATAATTTTGCATTAAAGAAATGCAGCAATTCTTATACAACTCATTCCACATCTTTTGGTATTTACATTTTCCATAAGTGAAAATTAGGCTTCGTTGTAGAAATAATCAAAGTTGGATGATCATTTAAACTCAAATATATTGTAATTACGTTGTTTCAGTATGTAGATGCAAAACATTTTTAAGCGAATTTAAAATTCACAAATTGCTTCGAAAGTTTAAGAAAATATTTAAATCATCCGATAAAATATATAAAAAAAATGTCAGCAAAATATATTTACATGCAGAACATACTTGTCTTTTCAGGAAAAAACGTAGGTATCTTTTCTCGATTGCCATCTCATTGAATGCCACGTCTCCCTGTCTCCCTTTTTAACACTTTACAACAAAGTTGAAAAGTGTTTATGACTTTGTTCATTCTGTCTGTCTGTCTGTCTGTATGTATGTATGTATGTATGTATGTATGTATGTATGTATGTCTGCCCGTTAGCACGATAACTGCCGTAAAAATGACTTAATCAAAATGGAATTCTAGTATGTTGTTCAGACGGTCTGTAGCACCTATGGGAATATAAATGAATAAAATTACCCAACTAGTTTTGGATTGAACCCGGGTTGAAAAAATGAAATACATTAAACCCTATGGGACCTAATTTTTCAAACATTTTTTAAGCGGATTTAAAATTCACAAATTGCTTCGAAAATTTTCGGTAATATTCAAATTGTTATATAAAATATATAAAAAAAAATTCAGCGAAATATATTCAGTAGTTTTTTTAAATAAAAATTAAAATAATAATTACACCTTTTATATGAAGCAATCACGTGACCATTACATGAAGAGATCACGTAACCCACTTCAAAATAAAATATGGCATCCATCTTGTGTCATATTTGTGATTTTTAAAGTTCTTTTTAATTCATATTTAGTCTTGTAGCCGTCCTAAAACCGCTTTATTTTTGCTTAAATTCTATGCATCAATGTTCTGAAACAACGCAATTACAATATACTATTTGAGTTTCAATGATCATCAAACTTTGATTATTTCTACAACGAAGCTAAATTTTCACTTATGGAAAATGTAAACAGTAAAATATGTAGAATGAGTTGTATAAGAATTGCTGCATTTCTTTAACTATATTGCAGCTATATTGCAGCTATATTGCAGTTCATGGAGTCTGCAATATAGCTGATATGAATGAAATATTCATTGATTTTACAACGAGAAGGACGATTTTTTCGATGAAGTTTTAAGCATAGCGTTTAAATTGCTTGTACCTCCATGGTCTTAAGTTTTTAAATAAAATAAATTAGTATTGGGATGAATGAAAAAATGTTTATGAATGAAATGCTTATGATAATTTGTAAAATATTACCGAGGAATGCATCGCATTTTAGAGATGTTTAAGCCAGGCAATTTACATTTCAATACCGTCATTTGAATGAAGTTCATTTTTTTTTATGAAGTTTTATGTTTTTAAATATAATAAATTAATGTAGTATTGTAATAATTTTTAAAATATTACCGAGGAATGTATCGCATTTAAGATATGTTTAAAATGAAATGGCATTGAAGTTCGAAAGTGTTTCATAATCAATGCTTTATGCATGATTGATCTTTCTTGTTATTATTTATATTTACCGTTCTTCGATTTGTAATTCTGATCCCGATCAAATTCTCAGTTATGCTTAGCGACTTGTTTATGACTCTATTCAATTCAAGTATCTTCATAGTTATTTATAATGTCATCCTTGTGAAATATACGCTTGACTTTTTTTTTGAATTTTTACTTTTCTGGTAATGTTCATAACATATGTTTTTTTTTAAGTATTTTGTATCTCTTTTTTAGGTTTATTTGTATTAATTAATAGCCTATTCAACTTACTAATTTCAGATTATATTTTATATTTAGTTATGCAAATTTGCTACGTATATGATCTATATATGAATGATCCATGTTTGCTTTTCATGTAGCCAATGATGAAGGGTGTACTAACGCCCGAAAGCGCTCTGACCGTGTTTTTTAAAACTTTGTACGTATTTAGAGTGTTTTATTAAATGACCTTCTGTCTAACGATGTTGTGTCCTTAATTTAATTTTTTTTTAAATCTTGCAAGAAAAAAGTTTAAAAATCGGTATCGTGTACCCAAATGATTACAACTATAGCCTGTTACCTTTCACGTTAAAGAGCTTGAAAAAAATCTTTCGGTTTATACCATATTTTACAATGCACTCCCCGGGGGTATAACATTCCCCCCAACAAGGGATAATGGCATCACGAACAAAGAAAATTGTATCGCGGCAATTTTTCACAACAATAATTGAAACTATTAAGTTCCGTAATCATTTAGCCATTAGCAAACCCTTCTATACATGATTATAACACATTTTTTCTCATGCTGCCACGTGAAAAAATATAAAATTTCGAATGAAATCTATTAATATTTGTGGCTGTTATCTTGAACACAAGTAGTCGGCTACAGACATCAGACATACAGACAGATATCACTTCAAAAATAGTCGAACCGTGTTAAGGAGATCTGAAAAGATGTATTGGCATCAAAATCCCGAAACTGAAAATTTTCAGGAAAACAATACTTTCTCAATACTGCGTATGAGACAGTAAAAACTGTTTGTAAATAGCGATCATTCTGCCATTTCTGTCTTTCAACTTTATCGTTTGGAGATTTCAGCAATAACGTATACGTTAGTTATGTATTATTTTTGACGCTGATGGCAGTTTGTCATTCTGTCACATTTCCTTCACTAGGTATACTTTGAAAGACATTAACTCCCTTAATATTTGATGATATTAAAGTGACAGTTTGAAATACCTTTCTTGTCTGGAATGGAATACTGAAAATCAAGTACGAAATATCGTGAAATATCGTATATAATCAAAATATCGTATTATAGTGAAACTTTGGATAATTAACTAACAAATTAAATAGTTTGAATTTAATTGATTTTTACTAAATGATAATATATGCAAAACAATGAACTACAAGTTAACAATATGTGCGATTTTCTTATAGCGTGCTATAATAATATGACTTTAAGCCCCACCTGAGGCAAGTATATGAGTCCCTCTTAAAGCCGTATCGCACGTAACAATACATACCTTGTGCTTTCTTTCGCGGTCGTTACTATAGGAAAGCAGCGGCTGTAAAGGCCGCATTTCACGCAACAACTTCCCTATGAGATCTCTCCGGTGTTTCACTGTAATAATAACATTGCAAAATCTCATGTTAAAGCATAAAGCATGAAACTGTATTTGCGAACTTTGATCCCTGGTTTTATGTCTCCCAAAATTAGTTCCTCACGCTTCGCTTTTGTATATCCACAATATAGTTATTTCGAACAATATATTCATTTCATAGTCGAACAGTATAGTCATACTCAGTATAGTCGAACATTATTGTCATATCGAAAATTAAACGAATTACATATTTTTGTTTTTACTACTTTACTAGGGGACTACTGCCCCTTACTCGCTGTCTCTCGTCTACCTCCGTCGGCAGTCTTGCTTCTCTCGGTCCCAACAGCAAGAGACTTGCGCCTCATGATCGTACTCTGAAACCCTTGCTTCAAAATATTTTGATGGGAAAATACATCCTCCAGCGCAATGACAGTACATGTTCAGCAAAACAGGTTGCTTTCTCTGATGACATGTAGATACAAAATAGTTGAAATGGGTTCAGAAAGTCTTAAAGCGTGCTTATCCTTCAAAAGATCGAAATCGAAAATATTCGGAAAAACAATACTTTTCTCCATACAATTGTATGAGAAAGTAAAAAAAAAATCGTGTGCCATAATCCAAAGTAACTAATGTAATGAATATATTGCAATCTATTTGATCATCGTCCTGACAGATGGTTGCCTGTCTGTATGTCTGTTAATATCTTTGATGGTATTTTTAACACCCTATGTCCCAAAAATCTGAAATTTGGTTATATATATATATATATATATATATATATATATATATATATATATATATATATATATATATATATATATATATATATATATATATATATATGTATATATATATATAATTTCATTTTGTAAGATAGTTGAAAGGAAGTCCAATATATATATTCGCTATTCTTTGTATTCACATTAATGCAGGCGCCCAAAATTTGCTTTATTCTAATTAGTTGGAGAAAGCTGAAAACTGGAATTTTATAATATATTAGATACTCGAACCAGTCAGTTGTTCCAAATACGAGATCTTTATATTCGATAGTATTCAATATTTGCTATTCAAAACTGATCACTTGATAATTTCCATTATTTAGAATCTATACTTGCGGCAAACCCAACTGGACACCATTGTGAATTATAAATTTATTCTAGCCTTCATAGGTCCAATTCGTGTACATTGGCAAACTATGTAACGTCACGGATGTTTACAGTTTTTATATACATCTATAGCGCCACGTTATGTTTACCTCAAGTATAAAGTTCGATTCCAGTAAATGTTCATATTTACAAAACCAGCCTATAAGATGCGTTCCCAAAAATGTATAATATGCTCCACTTATAGATAATAACAGCCAAGACCGGTTTCTAAATTTTATATGAATTTGAGGGACTGAAATTGTCAGTTCCCATAGAAATAGGTTAAAACTATTATCCATGCTGACAACCACATAATAGCCGCGAAACCGACCCACGGTTGCTGTTGTCTGAAATGGGGGTGTATTTCAATAAATATTCTCTTCGTGAAAACTTTTATGCTGAATAATTAGCGCTGCTGAATAATTAGCACATCTAATCATGTGCGAAAGTACTTCTGTCTTTCCTCTTTGGACATCCAATTTACTGCAAGATAAATCAACTGAATGTGTGTCTCATCAACTAAAGAACAGAATGTGTGTCTCATCGAGAAAGAGTAACAAATCCGGCAGCTTCATTGATAGTAAATATGCCATCTAATGGGTCACTAAAGGGAGTTGTAAATCTTTTGGAGAAGTTGGGTTGTGAATGTGCTCTATGAATATTATTACATAAAATATTTAACTATGTATACATTCATTCCACGTGCATATAATTCATCTAAGCGAAGTAAAACGTGGGACCCTTTGAAGTACACTTAACCGCAAAGCATTTTGTGACACTTTATAATTTATTCAGCTAACTTCACATGATTAAAAAATCCTATCTATGTAACTTATAGGGCAAAATTTTGAAATGAAAATTGGCTAAACGGCTGTGGGGAAATTCCAAGTCTCAATCCATCTGTCATATATTTTAGCCACTTTGCAAATAGGCAGAGACTTGGAATTGGTACAGAGGTTACTTTTTCTTTAAAATGCATGGGGGAAATGCCATTTGAGGAAATAAGGTGGTGCGCTTCATATTGAAACATTCGAAATGTTAACTTACTTCAAAACGTATGTTACTGTAAGCGAGCGTATTTCACTCGGGATATGGTTCAAGGGTTGGTTGTTTGAAAGAAAAACCAGGAATGTATAGTTATCCAATATTTTTATGCATTTATTGCGAAGGTAGCAATGCGCATGCATTTATTGAGTATGCATTTTTTTAAAAATAATAGTCAGGTGTTGTCCATAATAGAGGGTTGTATAAAAATATAACCATCATATTGTACTCTGCAAATAATGTGATATTTATTAATACAATACATAAAAATTTATTAATATAATACATAGCTCCATACAAAATAATCCATAATGCTGCGTTATCGTAAAAAATAAAAAAATAAATAAGAAAATCATCACTTAATTTAAAATGTGAGAAAACAATTTCCATGCACAAGAATGTTGCTGATTCTGATAAAGTAATGATGAGATTTCATTTGACACCTAATAATATACATTGCGCGTATTTTTCTAGTTTTATGAACGATAGGGTAAAGAATCCATTAATTCTTTCAAAAATATAAACAACTAATCTTTATACATTTAATCACCTTGAACAAAAACTTAGAACTCAGTATTATCATCGTAATTTAAAAAATAGGACCACCATACAAAATTATTGCCACATTGAAGAATCTACACTGCAAGAAAAAAAAAAAGTCAACAAAGCGCCGCAGTTAAAAGTATACACTATCCGTCACATCCTTAAGCTGTCATCACCGTAGTTTTAGGGATTTCGGTAATTTACGTTTTGCAAGTTTTGAAATATAATAAATCAGTATAGAAATAATAAATCAGAGAAAGAAAAAAAGAGTGTTTTTTCTTAGGAATTAAATGAGAGATATGTCGAAAAAGAGATCACAGTTAACAAAATAATCATAATTTAAGTTTACGCTCGGTACTGCAGTATATTCCTGATATGATAGAAATATATTTTAATGGCTAAAATATAAAATAATAATCTGAATAACTCATAAATAAATCTAAATAGCTCATATTGATACTTCTCAAATTCTATACTTTGATAAGAATAGTATATATAAATGCATTTTCTTAGAAGCTGTAAATCTGCAATTTAAAAACTGTCAGAAAAAAGCAATTTATTACAAAAATTTAAATTTTCATACAGTATAATACTAATATAGGGAATGTTTAAACACCACTTTATGTCTCTGAAGTAAGATATGTCTTTTACAGGATCGAGTTACATTATTGTGACCAAATCCTACTTTTGACGTCAACAGCGCATAGCCAATGAAAGAAGGCACGCATCGTGTGCGGACTTGGTGGATATATAAGGTGTGATGTAGGCATTCTGAAAACATATCACTCTTTGTTACTGCTATGGCTAAAGGGAACGATTTATCAGATTTGGAAAAAGGCATGATAATCGAATTTCGGAGCCAAGAGTAGCAGTATTTTCAAAACAGCGCAGTTTGTAAACTGTTTATTTGCTGCTATTAATAAAGCGTATTCTCAATAATGAAATGGCATCATTCTGAATAAGCAAACGTGGAAACTGCGGAAGACCATGCGCCATTAATGTGAGAGGTTAACGTCGGCTCAAAAGTTCGCAAGGGCCGATCGCCCGCGCTATAGTGGAGCAAGAAGGAACCAGGAGGCTACCAGAAATGTGTCTCAAACGATATTTCAGTGAATCCTGCTGCGTATGGGCCTCCAAAGAAGACGGATGGTCATTGCACGTATGCTTACAAGATGCATGATCAGAAAACACTTACAGTTGCAAAGAAGTATCGAAATTGGACCTCCACCGATTGGCAAAATATTGTCTTTTCCGATGAGCCATGTTTTCTACTTCATCGAAGTGTAAAAGCGTTTTCTAAGTGTTAAAAGACTTTTCTGCTTTCACATTCAAATGTATAAAGTTAGTTGATATAAAACATGTAACACAATAACGTAATAGTGGTAAGTACTAAACTCCAGAGTTCAGATCCGTCTCCCTGGTGAGAAGCGAAACTACAACTCAATGGCTGGAATAAATAACTGGCAAGAACAACTCATTAAATGATGAGATTAAAGACATTTTGAAATTAAAACACAGTCTTTAATTAAATGGTAGTTAGGTAATTCAAATACAAGCATGACATCAAAATTCACTCTTAACTCGGAACATCTGCGTTCCTATCTTTCTGAAGTAATATACAAATGATGACATGAAAGCAAAGATATATGCTCTTAAATTATTTACTGGCAATACATTATTTCTTGCTGGCATCTTAAAATCTGGAATTACTTTTAACCAGTCAAACTGGAATTTAAACAAAGTTACCAGCTCTACTATGATAAGTATTTATACTTACAAAACTTCTCTTTACTCTTGGCAGGGCAGTCATCATTAGAGGGTGAGATTTGAAAAACATCTTTCAATTTAATTCAATTACCAACACTTTAGCCATTTTTAAATTTTGACGAGAGAAATTTTAATTGACTGCCCCTACCAAGTCCTGTTCCAAATCTGAAGACAAAAAGCCAAGCGCGTCACTTTACATTTACCGCGCTGACGTCACAACACACATATACATATCACATGTACCAAAACCGAGCATTGGAAAATAATCAACAAAATAAAATTAACACTCAACGGCTTTTCTTTCTCTCTCCGCTGACTGGCAGGCGAGCCTTTTCAAGGTCGCACACACTCCACAATTTTGCTCTATTTCGACAGAAAATCGTCTGAGGGCTTCTACATTTACATGACATGAAAAGAGCATTTTAAAACAAAAATATGCATCGCAGATTTCGATGCCACAAATATCTTCCCCCCCCGGCAAAAAATTTTGCAACCGCAGGGCAGGAAAATTTTCTCCAAGAGAATCCTGTAGAAGCATCACCTCCAGCAGGGCGATCGCAGAAGCAGCAACTGCCGCAGGCAATTTTGCACAAAAATTTTGAGGGTGAGCAATGTACGTACGTCTACACTACCACCACACTCAAGGAGTCCAGAGACTTGATCAGGGTCCCCGTTGTCCAAGAGTCAAAACATCAAAACATGGCCAAAAGAGAGGACACAATGCTGTCCAAAAACTGCTATAGGATCCTTTCAAAAGAAAACACACAGTTAAAACATATGCAAATACACTGAAATACACAAAATATGCTCTTATCAAACTTTCTCAAATTCTTCAAATAAAAAAAAATACACCTGTAAAATACACTAAAGATTCCTGCTGTGTAACTGTACAGAAAAATATGTTTCCAGAAAGAGTAAAATCAGCGGGGAACTATACGGGTTGCCATCATAATAAAATGGGTGTGTATGAAAATGAGAAAAAAAATATATCCCGCGTGCTGGGCTTCCGGTGCATCCAGACGAAAGCAGGACAGCCACGGTCCAAAGCACTTGTCAATTCAGCAAAGATGAGAAACCCAACTCCGAAGCGATGAGTCCTCCATCACGACATCACTCCTCCGACACACAGGGGTTCCAGAAGATACGCTTCTCGCCTCCGCTCTGGAAACAACGGCGAGATCTGTCCAGCCTCGACCAGGTGCAGCAAAAAGCCGGGATTTTAAAATGCTTCATTCACATCCCTCTCGAAACACAGGGTGTAGCTTGTTTGTGTAAACACCTGCAATTCACTCAAAAAAGAAAAAACATTTGCAACATTGAACTCAAGGGACAATGGTGACTGACGAAACTACTGTACTCATTGTACCAGTAGGGAAGTGGACTTGTAAAAATGTAAACATGAAATTGCAGATCAAATAAAAAATATATGTAAAGCAGGAACAGAAAAACATATGAAATAAATTTTCAAAAACAGAAATATTCAAAAATTTTGTCAAAATCAGGTAAGTTGTCAGAAGTGTCAACTCATGCACTTCACAACAGTTTTTCTTATCAGGTACTCAAAATTCTGCACATCTGAAATTAAAATTTTCATCAACACATGATATTCAAATTACTTGAAATTATTGTAAATATTAAAAATTATTGCATAAGAGGTTCCATCACAACCTCAAATAGATGAACTTGATCAAACACAGTCATCTCATCACTCAAAAAAGTTTTTCGAAGATTTCAAAACAAATCAACAAAAATTTCACAGCTCAAAGATCACGAAAAGTTTCAAATTTCCAGATTCAAAAAGTTTATCAAAAGATAATCAAAAGTTTTTGTAGAGTGAAAAGTTTCTGTCGATATCACACACATCACAAAATTAAAATTGCATATAAATTCAAAACAGTAAAATTAATAAAAATTTTGTATTTTCACAGATGAAGCATGTTTCACAGATGAAATAACCTTCCATTACAATGGGTCAGAGATGTGTGTAAATAAAATATTTAGAATAAACAATAATAAATTTCAATAATCAGATTCAATACTTTCAGAAAAATTATGCACAACAATCAATTAAGCTTAAATTTCAAGATTCAAAAATTTCAACAAGCTGCATTAACAATTACTGTATCACTATTTCTTAAACAAATTTTGTAAACACTGGAATTTTTCATCACAGAAGAAGATTTTGAACATTGTTGTGCACAGATGAAAAACTGGATTAATTAAATTGTCTGAGAGAATATCGACTGTTCACTCTAGGACGCTGCTGGTTTAAAGCTCTATTGTAGACCACTCTGGTATGACGGTTATCACAGTTTGTGTGACTGGAAGGAGAAGGTTGTTTGTTTACACTATTTGGATCCCTGGAAAATGGAACACTGGAATCTGAAGCACTGGAAACAGGTTGTTTGTTTGCACGGCTCTGAGAACTGGAAATTGGAGCACTGGAATTTTGCCGCTGGAAAACACTCGAGGTTGATGAGGACACAGTTTGTTTATCACGACCTACTATCTTTTGGAAGAGTTTGAAGCTCAACTCTTCTAGGTGGTAGTAATGTAAGTCTGTTGACATGGACTCTCTGCTCGTTCTTCGGATTTAGAACATGTTGTATTATAAAGTTGACTGGAGAGATTTTCTTGATCACCTTAAATGGACCTCTATTATATGAAGAAAGTTTTTTGGACTGGTCGCGTGGTAAATATGGAGTGTAAAGATACACGTGGTCATTTTCTTTAATCACAGGTTGTTTTGCACCTTTATGTTGTTGTTGCATTTGACTCTGTTGTGCTTTATCCAGATTAACTTTAACAATTTCATATATTTTCTTTAATCTATATTCCAAATCTTGACCATAATCATGCACAGAATCATATTTTGTGCTTTTAAATCCTGTTAAAAGGGTATTTGGTACTGTTAAATCTCTGCCATACATGAGGTATGCAGGAGTTTCTCCAGTTGATGCATGAACAGCATTTCTGTGGGCCAGAAGGGCAAAAGGAACTGAACGATCCCAGTCGTCTTTCTCTTTATATGCAAGATTCTTCAAACTTCTGAGCAAAGATTTATTTGCTCTCTCACAGAGGCCATCAGATTGGGGATGATAGCTAGTGGTACTATGTTTGATGATTCCCAACTTCTTGTATAGGCTCTGAGCAGCTTTTGAAAGAAAATTCGACCCTTTATCTGTAATCAGGTGGTGGGGAATACCGTGAGACGATATGAATTTCTCAAAACATTCCAAAATTTTCTCTGAAGTAATAGATGACAATGGGTAAGCTTCTGCCCATCTTGTGAAATAGTCTGTAATGACCAAAATATACCTTTTCCCAGAATTAGAAACTGGAAAAGGGCCTATACAATCCATTGCCACTCTTTGGAAGGGAAAATCAGATGTATCAAACTTCTGTACTGGTGCTTTAAAATTTCTGAACCCATGATTCATGACACAAACATCACAAGAACTGACATAATTCTGTGTTTGAGTGTACATGTCTTGCCAATAATACCTTCTGCTGATACTAGACAAAGTTCTGCGAAAACCACAGTGAGCAAATGCAGGACAGTCATGGTGCAGCCACAAAATTTCAGATACCAATGACTGAGGTACTACCAATCTTTCATTAAATTCGTGTCTTCTTTTGGGGTGCTTATGTGTGCACCACAATGCATTTTCTCTCTCGAAAAAGGTTAATCTTTGTGGATATGGAGCCACATTTTTTTCTAAGAAATTCTTAATTTTGTTGCATCTGCTATCAGATTTTTGAGCGTTAACTATTCTAGTAAACAAAGTTGGTTCCACTGTCAATTGCTCTAAATTTTCACTCTGAATATTTTCTTCATCATTTACATTTGTATTAATTGCATTCACCTGTTGAATTTCTGAACTTTTTGAAGATTTCTGATTTTGTGCAAAATTTACTTTCTTTGGTTTTTGGGCATTAGCCGAATTTTTAGCACTTGCAGAATTCTTTGACAATGGATTTTCCTTGTCACCGACACATCTTGATAAGTAATCAGCCACAATATTCGCCTTTCCTGGCTTATGAATGATCTCATAGTCAAACTGGGAAAGAGGAGCTATCCAACGTGAAAGTCTGGAGGTTGGATCCTTGAATTTGAAAATAAATGAGAGGGAGTGCTGATCACAATAAATTGTGAAATGAGCTCCAATTAAATAGTGTTTGAAAAAATTTGTTGCCCAGACTACAGCTAAAGCTTCACGCTCAACAACACTGTATCTGGTTTCAGCATCATTTAGCTTCCTGCTGGCATATGAAATAGGGTGTAAAAAACCATTTTCATCTTGCTGTGAAATATATGCTCCAAGTGCATATTTAGATGCATCTGTGTGCAATATGAATTTCTTTTTAAAATCAGGTAAAATCAAAATTGGTTCTTTTAAAAGTTCTTTCCTCAAAATGTCAAAAGATTCTTGAGCTGCTTCATTCCACTTAAATTTTTCACCTTGTTTTGTTTTTAAAAGTTGTGTGAGGGGCAAAGCAACATCTGCAAAATTCTTCACAAATTTTCTATAAAATCCTGTGAGACCCAGAAACTGCCTCACATTCTTTATAGACTTTGGCGTCTTAAATTTCTGAATTGTTTCCAAATTGTGTGGATCAGGCTGCACTTTCCCATCTGAGACTAAAAATCCCAGGTATTTAATTGTTTTTCGAAAGAAGTAACATTTTGAAGGCTTTAGTTTTAAGTGATGTTCTTGCAATTTAACAAATACTTCTTCCAATTTTTGTATATGTTCTTCAAAGGATTTTGAAGCCACAACTATATCATCTATATAAACATTCGAAACACCTGCCAAAACCAATGACATTAATCTCTGGAAAGATGCAGGGGCATTTTTGAGCCCAAAAGGAGTGCGACACCACTCGAAATGGCCTTTGTTGGTTGAAAAAGCAGTCTTTTCACAGTCATTCGGGTCCAAACAAAGTTGGTAAAACCCAGAAGTAAGGTCCAGAGTAGAAAAATAAGTTGCTCCAGCCAAATTGTCGATGAGCTCACTGATATTAGGAATTGGATATGGTTCGTCAATCATGACTTCATTTAACTGCCTAAAATCGCAGACCAAACGATATGACCCATCTGCTTTCTTGACAAATAGGACCGGCGTATTATAAGGCGAAGTACTGGGCCTAATAATACCCGCACCAAGAAGTTCTGTAACCTGTTTATTTAATTCTTCTTGAAGGTGATGAGGCACTCTGTAATTTTTCTTTTTTATTGGTATGTTAGTTCTTAAATTTATTGTATGGAAAATTGTATCACAACCCTCAATTTCTGAAACCGACTTTGCAAAAACTCTACGATGCTTTTTAAGAAGTTCCAATAACTTCCTCTTCTTCTCTCCATATAAGTGACTTAAGTCAAAGTCACCACCCCATGCTTCAAATTTTTCATTATTTTCAATGGGTGTGTGGTCAGTTACTGTATTTACTGGCAATGCTTGTACTTCTTTAATACTTTGTAATTTTGCAATTTTCATTTTCTTGTTCAAATTAATTGTATTTTCAGAAGGATTGGCAATTTTCACATATAAATAATCTTTTTGAGGTGTCTTGTACACTGCTCTTGCCACAAAAAATTCTTTTTCTCCCTCAAGCGGTTCAATCAAAATAGTATCATTTTCTTGAAATTTATGATTTATTCTAATTTTTATAAAAGATTCAGTAAGTGGATTAAGTTTACTTTTTTGAAATACAGTTGCAACAATAAATTTATTTTCTTTAATTTCATTAATAACATTGATTCTTTCTTCCTTTTCATTATAAGTATTTTTGTACAAAGGTGGTCCCAAAACTGAGTTATTCGGGCTGGTCAGAAAGTAAGGAATTTCCTTCCGATTTGCATTGTTTACATTCGTGAATGTCTGTCTGTCATGTACCTTTTCATTTCTATTTCCAAAATTCTGATCAAAATTTCTAAATAAACTTCGTCTTTCCAAACAACTATCTTCTTGTAAGCTACAGACATTTGCCAGTGAAAATTCCTGACTGGAAAAATTTTCTCTGCTTTTAAATGGAATATTTTGTCCACACATGATCATGTTATTGTTTTCAAAATCGATTACAGCTTTATTTTCTGCTAAAAATGAGTTTCCAATGATAGCTTTGTAATTTGATGGTGCAGGAGAATTCAAAACCCAGAACTCAAGAATAAAGTTTTCATCCTGTATGGTTAATTTAATTGAAATTTTATAATTCACAATTGTATCTCCTCCGTTAAATCCCCGCAGTACAGCAGGTTTTCTATGCACTGTATACTGTTTATCGAATAAATTTAAAATTTCTTCATATGTGATATTTATGCTGGACCCTGTGTCAATTAGCATATTCATGGAATTTCCTGCAAGTTTAGCAGAAATAACAGGCAAGTTTGTTGCATTTTGAGATGCGTTCTGTACTATTGTACTAATTTCATAAGTGTTTCCAAAATTTCCAAAGCTCTTTCTTGAATTTTGGTTCAAATTCCCAAAATGTACTTGATTGGCTGATCTGTCTTTTCTAAAATTTCTTCTATTAAAGTTACTTTTGTAGCCGAAATTTGTGTTATTACTATGATTTGTTCTAAAATTTGGACTTTTGTAAATATCGAAAGTATTTCCTCTATTGTTGTTGTTTCCTCTAGCTCTTGGTGTAGCCGGAATAAAATTATTTCTTTCACCAGGTTTCCTGTAACTACGAAATCCTCTCTGTTGATTTACTTCTCTCAAGTAGTTATTTCTGCTTTCTTCTCTCTTCGGGGTAACCGGAATTCTTCTCGCAAATTTTCCTCTACTTCTGCTTCCCGGGGATATGTACGTCTTCATATTTGATCGAAAATTTCTTAAATTAGGTGTTCTAGGGGATTTCTGTGTTACGTCATTTTCTTCCCATATTTCTTCTTCGTCTTCCCAATTTTCTTCCTGTCTGTCCCTTTTTTCTAATTCATTCTTAAGTTCATCTAATTGATTACTTTGAATTTTAAGTAGTTTTTCTAGTTTTGTTATTTTCTCATCTTCTAAATTTTTCTTTTCAACCGAATTTACTTCTAAATGTTCTTCATTTTCGTTTTTACACTGCTCTTCAAGCACCGCTAACTCTTTAGCTGATTCAAATGTTTTTGGATTCTGCGCTAGGACTAATCTTCTAAAATCAGGATTTAATCCCCTTATAAATGCATTTTTCAAAAGCGCTTTTCTTATGGAGTAATTATTGTTTTTTTCCAACTCTTCCGGTACCGCTACGTACGAGGCTGATTCAATTCGAACAGCGAACTGGCGAACCGTTTCTCCCGATTTCTGTCTTATATTTACTAGCTCAGCAATTCGCTTTGCCATATCTTCTTTATTTTCAAAGTTTTCCCTAAGAGCCAAAACTAATTCATCATAATTCTTCGAATTCTTTAAATTCGGAATGCCGTTTACTAGCCGACTCGCTGGACCAGACAGTTTCATTTTCAAACAAAAAATTTTCTCTTGAGACGTCCATCCCGCATTCTCTGATATCAACTCCAATCTATCTAAAAATGATTGAAGTGAACTATCCTCCGCTCCGGAGAACTCTGGAACCGAGTTCCAAAATTGAGTCTTCCCGATGTTTGATTTAGCAGTCCCAGTGGTGCTCACAGAAAGTGACCGACGCTGAGGAGGTGAGCGTACCGGTGAAGGTGAAGCCTGTCTGACATTGTTAACGTTCCTTTGAACTTGTGAGTTACTTCTCACATTTCTTTTCCTTCTGCTTTGTCTGCCTGACATTCTTAATTTTGTTCTCAAAATTTATTTTTAACAAATGTTTATTTTAAATCAAGTCGAAAATGTGTCGTGTAAAAAGTGTTCTTGTTGTGAAAATGTTTATATGTCACAATATGCAGTAATTCTTACATATATTTCATTTGCAAATATATACTGACTTACTTCGGTGGTATCAAAATCCACATTCATTTCTGCATCTGTACATATTATAAATACATTTTCTTTTCACAAAAATATCAAATATATTTTTATTTCAACTCTTGCCATTTCAAAATCATTTTTAGAAACCGAAAATAACACAAATATTTTTTTTTGAAATCGAAAGTATTCCAGCACTCAGGGAGACAAAAGTGCACACGGCACCAAACATGTAAAAGCGTTTTCTAAGTGTTAAAAGACTTTTCTGCTTTCACATTCAAATGTATAAAGTTAGTTGATATAAAACATGTAACACAATAACGTAATAGTGGTAAGTACTAAACTCCAGAGTTCAGATCCGTCTCCCTGGTGAGAAGCGAAACTACAACTCAATGGCTGGAATAAATAACTGGCAAGAACAACTCATTAAATGATGAGATTAAAGACATTTTGAAATTAAAACACAGTCTTTAATTAAATGGTAGTTAGGTAATTCAAATACAAGCATGACATCAAAATTCACTCTTAACTCGGAACATCTGCGTTCCTATCTTTCTGAAGTAATATACAAATGATGACATGAAAGCAAAGATATATGCTCTTAAATTATTTACTGGCAATACATTATTTCTTGCTGGCATCTTAAAATCTGGAATTACTTTTAACCAGTCAAACTGGAATTTAAACAAAGTTACCAGCTCTACTATGATAAGTATTTATACTTACAAAACTTCTCTTTACTCTTGGCAGGGCAGTCATCATTAGAGGGTGAGATTTGAAAAACATCTTTCAATTTAATTCAATTACCAACACTTTAGCCATTTTTAAATTTTGACGAGAGAAATTTTAATTGACTGCCCCTACCAAGTCCTGTTCCAAATCTGAAGACAAAAAGCCAACCGCGTCACTTTACATTTACCGCGCTGACGTCACAACACACATATACATATCACATGTACCAAAACCGAGCATTGGAAAATAATCAACAAAATAAAATTAACACTCAACGGCTTTTCTTTCTCTCTCCGCTGACTGGCAGGCGAGCCTTTTCAAGGTCGCACACACTCCACAATTTTGCTCTATTTCGACAGAAAATCGTCTGAGGGCTTCTACATTTACATGACATGAAAAGAGCATTTTAAAACAAAAATATGCATCGCAGATTTCGATGCCACAGAAGGGATGGACTTTGGCGTATAGGGGATGAATGATCGGGGAACAAATACTCATCAACCATTGCTAAAAGAACACAAGGCAGTGAGGCAGCGTTATGACCAGGGGAATGTTTTCATGACATTCCCTGGGTCCACTCACTCCTGTGGAAGACACTATGAATCGAATTCGTTATGAATCCGTCCATGCAGACCACGTACACCCATACATGATGATTATCTTACCTGGGGCCAATGGGATCTGCTAGCACAACAATGCCACGCGCCACACAGCAAGAACCGTCCGAAAGTGGTTGAAGGAACACGATGAAGACTTCAAAGTATTTCACTGGTCCCCAATTCCCCAGACTTAAACGGAATTGAACAACACAACTGTAGGATTATCCAAATAGGGTTGTTCGCTCTATGGATTCTCCACTACGCAACTTCTTGCAGTTCTCAGATGAGCTGCATTTAGCATGACCCCGACTCCACATACTTGCGAACACCTTCCAGCACTTATTGAGTCACTGCCAACCCATCTAGCTACTGTCTGCTTTGCACACGGCGGTTTCTCGGAATGTTAACTGTTGGTCATAATAATATGACTCGACTGTGTAGAAACAACGTACAAGATTAATCAATATAGGATTTTTGATTTCACTATTAAAATGACTTTATAATATAAATAATGGTAAGATGATGCTGTGTCATTCTTATTAAATATATAACCATGCTTCCAGTGTAGTAATAAGAATTGGTGAAATGTTTCTTACTCAGATAGACATTCTATCTTGAAAACAATATTCGCAAAACTATCTAGTGAGTTTGAAAGTAAGATGAATACAAATTTGTACATTTAAAGGAACTGTGAGACCAGAATGCATGAAGACAAATTTATATGATTATTTATAATATCTAACAGGCCAGACAAAGGAGCCTAATCTGGCTGACGCCAGTTGTACAACAGCCCTGACCCTAGAGGTTAGTAAGTCATAAAAAGGAGCTAAAGATAAAACCATGGGATTCGCTAAAAGGTTAACCAATAAGGAGGTCTTACCGTGTCGCATTGAGGTTCACCAATGGTCGCCGAAGAGGCTTATCCTTCGAGGAGCAATCAAGTAGAGAAAGCCTCGGCAACCCTAACGCAAGACCAAAATCGTTGTCATGTGACTTCAGGGACTCTTTCCGAGAGAGAGCAGAGCTTTCCTTACAGAGTTTTCAGTTTTCCTTGTAGTCCAATGGGAGAATGTGAATGGCAAAGCATCCTTGAAAGAAAAAATACATGTTTTTAATTATTTCTGCTACCCCTAAGCTTTGGAGGATAAAAAAAATTGTAGGAAATATTGCTGAGCTTCGTGAAGAAATTGTTCCATCAATGTATTTATAAAAAAATATTCATTAAAACATCTTAAACTACGTTTTACTACATTTTGGCGATATTTGGCGGTTTTGGAAAAACGAAATTGAGAGATTGCGCCCGCTCACTTTGGACTGACTGGATGCGTGCAAGAAATAAATTTGTGCTTCCTAAGATATAATTTTGAGATTGCAATCCCAGGTATTTTTTGCATCCCAGGATATCAGAAATTATTTTTTTTTAATTTAAATATCCCTTCGGGGTTAAAAATATCCCTTTACTTCATTTTATAGATAAAGAAGATATATTTTAATTATCTTACTTTCTGATTTATTTGTGTATAAATATTACGTGTATGTTAACGATAAACATGTTGAGATTTTCTTCTAACAAACTTTTGGTATAACGGAATTTTGAACATAATGAGAACATTTTTATAGAAAAACAATTCCTTTAAGTACTTTTTCGTATTTGTAATAAACACTGATATACTACTTATAAAGAGCATTAGACAATAGTTAACCGCCTGAAATAATACACCTTTAATTCGGCAATACAATATATTAAAAAAATCTAGTACAATGAATAATGAATGCACACGTGTACTTTGGCATATGTACTGGTAAATGTAACTGATTGATATCTAACAAATTGCATATAAAATTTATAAATAAAAACCTCCTAAGGTAATAACTGCATTGCATTTGGCATACTGTATAAATTTTATTATAAAAGAAGTTGGTATACAGTACGTCGCTGACTTTCCTTGCATTTTGACGTCTCTATGGAAAACAATTCTAGTTTTCAAATCGTAGTTTTGGCATATCGCATTGCCAGCAAAATCATAAAATAACTCAATAAGTTATGTTAATATGTTTTTATTTGGTCTGAATCAAAAACAGAAAGAAAAATAAGTGGTGGGAAAAGTATGTTGTAAGACTTCATTAACACAATTCAAACACTCTCTGCAAGATGTTTGTGTTGTGTGCATGTGTGCGTGTGTGCAGTGCATATATGTATATGTGATTGTTGGTGTGTGTGCTTATATGTATGTGTTTTTGTGTGTGTGCGTATATGTGTATGTGTTCTTGTATGTTGCGTGTATGCATATATGTTTTTTGTGTAAGTGCATATTTGTATATGTATTTGCATGTACATTTGGAGAAGATAACATTTGGGTAAGATAGGTTTGAAAATATTAAAATCTAAGTTTCTTTGAAGTTTCATTTCATACAATTGCTTTATTTTTTAACCAAATTCACCTGAAGAAATAACCCATTACTAACGCATGCCGATCATATTTGCCATGTAGTGCACTGCTATATGTCATATAGTGAAATGTTGCAAAAACAGATAAATTAGGTATATGATTTATCTTTAAAAAACCAAGGCCAAATGGTAACAGAAGATCTTATCATTTGGCCTTGGATCTGTACTTTTAAAATAGAAAATGTTTAGCAATTAATAAAAGTCTGTTTACTGTCACGATCTGCACAAATATTACCTATATCTCGCTAAGAAAATGTTACCTATAGATATAATTTATGTTTCAGGATAAAAAAAATACTGAAATATTAATTAAAAATAATTTGCAATGACAATTTGAAAAAGAAAGCTAAAACAGTCGTAACAAAATTTGAAAATAAATGTGTAAGAAAAGAAATTGGTACATAATTTTAATCCACGCACTTTGAAACTGTATATTTAGAAATTTAAAAATACATAGATTAATATTCTTAAAAAAGAAAGTTGCGTATAACAATGAACAAACCACCCCAATGGCACACTTTTACAATTTTCTGGAACTGCTACAATTCGCCGTTCTAGCGCGAAAGTGCCAAATCTGGCTCTCATTTGTAGCAGTGAAGGGGGACATACTGGCCATGCTTTTCAGATCACCAAACAGAGTAAAGTCTACCTCTAGTGATTCTAGCTCTTTGGGCGTATCAGACCTCAGGCAAAAGTAGGTGACAACCAGTAGAAGATTCTCCATAGCTACTGCAGAGATATTTGAAAAAGACAGATCAGTAAAAGATTCAGAGATGTAAGATACAGTTGGAGAAAATAGATACCAATTAGAGTCGATATAGACATGCAAAAAGTTCTACAGAGATGAAAAAACAGTTGGAGAATGTAGTTGGAGAGTGCATTTAGAGTCGAGATGCAGATATGCATTAAAGTCGGCACAGGTGCATAAAGAGATGCATCAAGATTCTCATACAGTGCATGATTATGCGATTGTTCAACAGCCAGAGATCCACAAACGTCTAACTACAAGAAGACGGTATTTGCTTAAAAGCATATATAAAAGGTCATAATCAGTTTAGGAATTTTTGCATGCCTGGTCTCACATGTCCAGTCTCCTCTGTAAATTCAAGTATAATTGTTGTATTCTTATTATGATGTAAGGTGATTAATAAATATATGTTTTAAAGTTAAAATGGGTAAAGTTAATTGTGTGGTATTATGTTAATATATTTTATTCCAGGAACTCGTACTAAAGATTAAATGGGGTTTTTTAATGCAGCACAATGCAATATTTCATGACTAAACGATGTACGACCATGTTCTAAGATTGATTAAATATGTTTCTTAAAGGTTAACGTCAATAATATTTTCTAAATGTGCACCACAGAAACCATTTATTATAAAAAGCACATATTCCATGTTATTCGGTCATATAGATTTTAGATATGTATCCGGTTTCAATGCAAATATGAAACAACAATGGATATGATTGTTTTACCCATAGTTCATATGGATTTTCAATTTTGTTTAATAAATAATAAATACCAAAAAAATATGTAGTATCCGAACTTCAGAATTGGCTGGTATTTATTTATTTTCGCAATTATTACTTTGAACCATTAATTAATATTATATGTTCTGTTTATTTTTGTTTAATAACATGTATACTATTCCCATCATTGTCACTTTAACAGAATAAATAAAAGCCAAAGAAATCTGACACTGTTCTTTGAAACTTCCAATGTTCTATCAATGCTGCGTCGCATTGCACAAATGACTATAAAGGGATAAAGTATATTTTCTATCGATGTTGAAGAATAAGAATGAAGACATACTTGAAGGAGTGATAAATATTTTAGAGGTGAAATTTTAACGGTAAATTTTCATGGTGAAATCTGTCTATTTATCCTGTTCTATTTCACATTTTGTTCATTACCGTTTCTTCAATTGAATGCCAACGTAAAAAATATTATGGCAAATTCAATATACAACTATATATTTTTATAGACATTAATCATGTACACTTCATGATAAAATAAGTGTTACATATAAACTAAATTGAGCGCTACATGTGTTTCAACAAAGATTATTAATACATTAGTAATTTTCACTTTAGATGTTTTGGTAAAAATATGATATATTTCATTTAAATAAGTCATTGTATTCTTATAATACCTTAAATAAACTTTAAATGCACAAATTTTTATTATTTTTCTGAACATCACTCCTTATCTAAACGTTCGCTTATTTCCGAATCAGTTTGAATTACTTAGGATTTAACTTGTAACAAAATAATTTATTTCAAGTATTTTTGCCAATCATTTAATGCTAATAGTACCCTTTTATATTTCCAAACTTAATAGGATCACTGGGATTAATTAATGAAATCTGCATATTTCAAGGTATTAAATATAATCCTGTATGAAGTACTTAAGTATGCAAGTATTTGCTAATAATTGTTTCACCAAATAGAGCTTTACTGAAGAGAAAGTGTACTAGATGCACGTTATCATTATTGCGATCTTTTAAAGCGGTCGTTAACGTTATAATTTCAAAGTTATTTTATCTGAAATTCAGAAATAAAATATAAATGCATATGAAAGAAAGTTGTATTTTTAATTTACTTTTAAAACTGGCTATATGATATAATTATATTTAGAATATGAAATTAAGTAACACGCACATGTAATTAAAGGTAAATGAAATAATTTCAAATGCTAAATAGTAATCACAGAAAAATATTTTTAATTGTTCACGCAAGTATTTTTTTTTTAATTTCTCTACAGTACATAGTAGGACAAATTGGGTCTAGTTGTTCTATGGATTAGTTAGCACAACGCTTCTTTATCAGCCACTATATGGCATACGCAGTCGTACGCCTGTGATTAAAGGTCACCAACATTGATATTTGTTGGACCTAACTGAAGAGTGGCTGTCCTTTCGATTTCAACGTTTGACACCACAAAATCAATTTTCGACACTGTAAGTAAATATTTCGAATCTTACTATTCTGTACTCTTTAAATTACATATTGACATATTATTTTTAGCTCGTCAAAAGAGTATTATTTACTGTGTTGCTTTTGCATGTTGATTTATGACAAGTTCAAATAAAAATGTTTAATCTAAAATGGCGTGAAGGAGTGAGCTGTCTCATTTTGCCATTTTACGATTGCCACTTGTTGAGTTGACCTGCAAACATTTGACACCATTTCTAAAAGCATCTGCTGGAATAGAAAGTACCAAAATAATAACCAAAAATGTTAAACAGCTACTGTTACAGACTCTTCTGTGAAACGAATACTAAAGGAAGAATAAAACATACGAGAATGAAAGCAAATAGTGAAGAAACAAAAGAGAAATGTATTAAAAATTGCTTCTACTAAATCCAACAATGCACCATAGCAAAGAAAGAAGAAAAATAACCAAGCAGCTAAAAATGAATGAAGAATATGATGATTGCTATGGCTTAGTCTTCGTAGAATGTTACGCTGCATAATACAGATTCAGTACATCTCTGCTTGTGCGCATCCTTACCACCATGTATAGGGGAAACGTAAGTGTAAGGGTTTCTTCTGCAATCACGATACCTCCTCACATTTTACTATGGGAAAGATATTTTTGTCAATGAAATAGACAGACATGAGAAGGATAGGAATAAAATTGTCGTAAAAATGACAGCATTGGAACGACAAATCTCTCAAACTTATGATCCCTATCAAGCTGTAAAGCAATTATATGAAAGCAGAGGAAAACCTCAAGCCAGTTATGAATCAAGAAGCATTAGGAAATGCAAGCTGACATAAAATGAGCATCATTTATGGGACCAATAAAAATAGGTAAATTAGTCACACCCACATATCACATTAACAACTGAACGATTGATTGGGCGAGAATATTTCGCACTCCATTTACAAAATAACTTACCACATTTCATTTTGCTTGCTCTCTTTGGAAAAGGGTTTCAAATTTCGTCGTTTGATCCAAGAACAGATTCAAGCTAGAGTCTAAATAGGCATTGACGCCCTCAGACGAGATCCTAAATTCCACTGCTTATTTCTAACGATCATCAAGTTTCCTACAGAAGGAATTGGCAAATTTACTGAATTCATTAAATATCGTCTACATAGTAAAATACTACGGTCAATGACACATACAAACCCACTATCAATGATGTCTATGACTGTCTTTACGCAAATTGATCGAAGATAGTCCAGGACCGAATTGACAATCTACTTTGGCTGGAGCTGTCATAAATCAGCATTGCTTCTTCATGACTTTGTAATACATTACCATCCCCTGATCAGCCCCCGAACCTCTGCGAACCATCATGGCAGTATGGCCGATCCACGAGCTCTGACTGACGGACTCCGATCCTCCATGAGCCCTGACCTCTGAGCCATTCTTAAGAATTATGGATCATATACCAAGAGTCTAAAGGTTGGACCCATGGAGATTGCACACCAGGTATAAATCAATTCTATGTGTGCCACAACTATGACAGTGATGGTTCAATAAATGACTGATTAATATAGCTATAGTAGTTGTACATAACTTAGAAGACACTAATTGGATTGCATTTTCATTTACTTAACTATAATTTTTTTTCATGTCATACATATATTTTTTTACTAGTATTTTTTTTGCATTTTATTAAAAACTTACTTATCATGGAATAAAACCCATTTTAATGTCTTCTACGACAAGTTTCAAAATTTATAAACGAAGCAAATATAATTTATACTAAACAGGTAATGACACGAACTCCCCCATAAAAATACACGGAACAACTAACCACGGGAGTTCTAACCCGCAGTTGGGGCAAATTATCACACTTTTTTGCTATCATTGAAAAGTAAAAGTCATTATTTACCACTGATATAAATCTTCCGTAATTTTTATAATTAGGTAAAAGTTGCGAATGGTGCAGAAGAAGTTTGATTTATATTTATAAGAATAATGAGAAAAATGGAAATGTAAAAATTGAGACATAGCCCCGCTCTACTCTGTATATCAAGAAAAAGTATTATGATGGAGTCAAAAATACATCTGTATTTTGATAGATTTATAAGTGTAATTCAGAACCGAATTCATCAAAAACGTTTATATTAAAAATATATATTGCATGAAAAATATATTTTAATGTCATTTTGTTGAATATTACATATTAGTAGTATTTCTTTAACACACTCGTTAATTTTAAAAAAAAAATGAAAGGAAGTAATGAATTCAATTATTGAAATACATTTCTCAATTTTTATTAATGGATCCCACGAATATTGTCTTTCTGTGCTTTGTACGGTTTGCTAGTTTAAGAAAAAATGAACATTATTATTCCGCTATCAATTCAAATTATCTAAAAGCCAGGAAAAAGGGAGTATTAAATTAGAAAATATGTGTTTCTAAGTAATTTAATCTCATATTTACAGAAGTATCGTTTTACTGGAGTACATTATTATTTGAAATGACAATCAATTCTAGTAAATGCGTAATTGCATTTAGAATCTTTTGCGTTTTTAGGAGCTGTAAAATCTTTTCAAATGACTATTGGATTGGAAGTATGAAATAAAATGAATACGTTCTCATTTAGAATTTAAGAAAAACAGTAATTTTATATGGCCACTCATATGTTTTTCCATTTGAGAAAATGAAAAAAAAATAAAATGTTGAAAATTCTTATTATTGTAAGAATTAGAAATATGATTCTATAAATGACGTTTGATCGTGACTGTATTTTTTCTCTTGGAATCTCTTTGAAAAGTCTATATTAACTTAGGTCAAATTTCTTATTAAAATATCGCGATAGTGTTAGTAAAAATGTCTTTAAATAAATCACATAATAATCAATACAATGCTCCAATTTCAGTTAAATTACTTACCTCTCACATGCGACAGAAAATTCCGGAAAATATTGGGAAGAAAAGAGCTCTTACTGGGAATTTCTACTAAAAGAAACAAGTAGAATTCCATTAATCAACCCTTCAAAATGCAACTGAAAAACACGGAGTATGTACGAGAGAAGGAAAGGAATTCTCAATGAAAGAGGAATTCTCAGAACATACAACTAAAAGAAGCAAAATATATTTTTATCAATGCGTTTATGTCATTCAACAACAAAAATCATTTTCGAATTTTTTATGATGTTTAAGTGAGAGGTGAGGCTCTTCAATGGAATTCTTCCAAATTTTAAATTAAGGCAAAAACTGGGATGCTTTCCCCTGGAGCACGACAGATCGACGAAATTCTACAATATACACTGTGAAATTCTGTAGCTTACAAACTCTCATTACTCATGCAAACATGGCTATTTCAATTACATCTATATTATTTCGTATTTTTCTGTATTTATTTATTTTATATTTATAATTTAATCAGCAAAAAATTGCAGTTCAAAGATAAATCATTATAATCATCTTGTTTGCCTCCCAAATTCATATTTCCTTAATGTACTGTTTTTCTCTTTGCTTCCTTTCCATAACACTACATGGCGCCATCGTGGGTTCTGGCGTTTAGTAATTTTCTATTTGGTCGCCATCCTATAGTGAACGCCTGCTCGTACTGCTTTGGTCGCATGCTTTGGTCGCCTGCTCGTACTGAAGCAAGAAATCTAGAGATTTTCCAAACGAACATATGCATATTTAACTTTATTTGCTCTTCATTTAACGCTGTGATCTAGTTTCTTTTGACTTTTACATAACGTCACAATTTATACTATTACTCAGTCGGAATTTTAAATCCACTACAATACACAATATATGCAACGGAAAAATAACTAAATGTATTCGAATTCAAGTTTACACATTTCACAATAGAATCAGATTCAATATTTTTTAGCTGTACCGCTGTGTCTGCATGTCAATCTGTCCAGGAAGTGTATGTGCACTCTATCTCAAAAACTGTCATTCCAATTTTTAAGACAGTTGGCAATTAGGCAAATAATGCATTATTCTGGCTCTGGTTAGTATGAATTAAAAGCATTGAATTAGCCTTTTTAAAATGATCTGAAAAAAAAAACTGAAATCGGCAGCGGAAAACTTTCCCTATATAATTATTGCTGGATTCCCCAATAGGCACATTAAGTACGTGTTTAGGGCACCAGCAAATTAAGGGGCACCCATAAAAATCCAAAAGGTATTAATTTGTATATTTTTGCTTAATGCTTACCTAATAATATAGGGCAGTGAATTTTCTACAGCCCCACGTACACTTTTGGGGCCCGAGCAACCTTTAACATTTTTCTGTCTTCCATGGTTATATAGTGGTTACCTCCTTTAATGGTGACTTTATTACACCTCATCAATATTAATGTAATCAATTGGTCAGTATTACAGTAAGTAGTAACATTATCCGCCTAAAAATGGTGGTTGGGAGGGGAGAAGCTCTGTGTGAAATTTTTGAAGTCCGTTTAACGCCAGGGTGTCTTTTCAATTACAATTTCATTATAGTTCGTTAAAAATTAAAATATTGCTAATTATGCTGTAGTTAGGGCCCAAACTACAGCAACCCGTAGATAATGCGAATCTGTTAGGATCATTATCCATTGGGCGTATGTGATCCTTCGTCTGGAGGCCCCTAAATGACTGAGATCCTAAGAAATTTAACTAAAAGATGTTAGTTTGAAGAGGTGAAATGACATTACCCAAACTCAAATAAATAAAAGGAATTAGCCAAGAACACGTGCATTACAAAAACGCTTAAATCTCTGATATACACTGAAAGTGAACTACTAGAAATTAGTTTGATCAGATAATAGAAGAATTTTATCACGGAAAGATTTTTAAATAATTGGCTCTTTAAATTTAATTATGTTATTATTATTAATTTTCTTTTTGCAATTTTGTTACTTTCAAAGAAACCACAGGAAATGCATTAAAAATAATTAGTGTTATTTATTTATTTATTAAATTTTTGTTAATAATATCGTTCATCTTTAGAATTTTTTGGTGGCCTGTGAATCTGTTAATTAAAATTCTTGAAATGTTCCTTTATCTCTCTATATTTAAAAAAAAGCTAGATGCAACAGCTGACCAAATCCGTTTAAAATAGAGAGATTTTCAAGGCTAGAGAAGGACCTATGGCATCAAATGATTTGCAGTTTGACATGACGATTCAGAATATATTGCCATGTGTCGCCTGCTATTTTGGTTACAATCCGGTGAAAATTTCTATTTGTTATACAATTTTAAAGTGAAAATATTTTTATCCTACTTTTGTAGGAAAATTTTTATTTCTTTGTTGTATCTTCAAAATCTAATCTTTCATTGTTGAAAAGGCTGTTACTATCTCAAGAGAAAAAATAATGAGATGGTTTAACTTTCTTTGTCGAAAAAGCTATTGCCAATTCAAAAATTTATTTTCAGTAAATATAAAAGTGGGGAATGTGTAAAATTTTAATTACATGATTTCATTCCGAATCACTATTTCAGCAAGTGAAAAAGTGATCAGGAAAAATTCAAAACTTGAAATAACATTTCGATGTGGATCTCGTATCGACATTAATTCTGCCATATCAGGTTCAAATTTTCCATTTATTTTAAGACCGAAGGGTCATTGGTTATAATTTTAGCGCCAATCATCTGGACAGTAATTTGTTAATCCCCAAATAGATAACAGTTGTTACCCCATAAATATGATTTTTTCTAAAAATATAAAATGAAATATTTATGCGGACCTTTAATATATATCGATAATATTTCATTGATATATCCTATATAAAAATTTTTTTCGTTTGATCATGGGTGCTAAAAGTCTGGAAACTTCAAGAACGCTGTCCCAAATATCGAACGCAGCTAATTAAAATAAGATGAAAAATCATACTCAATATCAACGAGTAAACAACGTAACTCAAATAAATAAACTGTTTTGAGCATGCATTTGTCATGATGAGTTTATTATTGAAACTCAGCGTAACATTCCTTTGATTTTTGCTAATGCGTACCTAAATCATATTTTTCGCTAAGTGAAGAACTTCCTCAATTTGCAGCTTTCTTTTGGAAAAGATACTTCACATACTTCAGTCAGAGGTATAACCAAAAACATGGGATCCTTTTTAAGGTCCTTTCCTTAATATCACTACCTCTGAAAATTTTAAGGATCAATTCTGGAGCCCGTCGCATAGGACCATTTTGATAAAGATAAAGTTAAGGGCATAGACTTTGCCAAGATCATCGTAAAGGGACATTCGACGATCAAATGAGTAACTTAATTTGTTAAGTATAAATCTTGGGGAGGACTAATGACATTTTTTTTCGGACAGGAAGAAAATTATCAGCGCCACTGCCTAGAGACATCAAATATGTCTGTGCTTTGGGCCCCAACCAATTTTAATCCGGCTCTGTATATAATACAATAAATTTGCTTATTTTATAGTGAAAAAATGATGTATAAGATCTACGATACGATGCTTTTAATGTCAACATTTGGCGTTTTTACGCATGTACATTTTGGCACATGCATATTTGACGTTTTTTTCCGGATAGCCATGTAAACATATTTTGAAGTATCTAATTAACTTATATTTCATGCAACTCTAAATTGGCAATTATCAATATTGATAACATCTTCAATAAGCAATGGAGTACATTTATTAAAATATTTAGATGATTTATTCATCAATTAGCAAAATATCGCAAAGTTAGCGATATTTCGCTAAATGAATCATCAAATTTGGCAGATTTATCGCCATAAGTTACAAACAAATGGAAAGAAGAGCATTTCTTATATATAAATAGATTTTGATGATTTTTTTGTCTTCAAAATACAAAACTACTATCAAAGTATATTCTTGTGAATGGAATGAACTAGATCCGCGAGAACAATGTTAACAAATTTAACTCATAATATTATATATGAAAAGTGAGCATATTTCACAGTGGTTAATGCTATTCTTAATTTTATGTAATATTTTATAAATTTATTAGAAAAAAGTCCAATATCTCCAGAACAGTTCTTCACTCTAGACTTTGTGTCAATCATTTTCCAATGAAAAATTACATAAGAAATGATAATTTAAATAACATTATTACAGAATGTGATTATTTGATGATTTTTTCAAAATTTGATTCGAAAATTTGGAGATCTGCCGGGATTTGATTGCGTTTAAAATCAAGAGGCTTCCAGTACTCACGGATGGTAATTGTTTTACCAAATTTTGTCCAAAAATCTCCATTTATACGTGAGATATTATTTTCTCCGACTCACACACACATATATACACAAACATCCGCTCCAAAACGATCGATCCAAGTTCAGGGATGCTGGAAACGTGCTTTTACGTCGAAAACTTGAATTCAAATTTTCAAACATGTCACAATAATTTCCCTATATATTATACTATGTATATTCAATATAATATTGCAAAATATGGAAAGAAACTAATTTAAAACAAAATAATAGGCAATAAACGCGATAATTATTTTCCTAAAACGTTACACACACTGGATAATACTAAACAGCATGTGAAAATTCATTTAAATTAATTTTTATATTATAATATAAACTTCAATAAACAGAAATTTCTATACAAAATCACCCAATTCATTAGAGGAAATGTACCTCAGTAAAGCCATAAAAGATCCAAATACCATTCTAGAGGCGTACAGAGCCATTGATATAATGTACTTTTAAATAAATATCTATTTAATTTGTTATTTTGTACAATAAAACTAAAATACATATAGATAATGAAGATAAAAAACTGAAGTTCAATATGTAATGATAGATTTTGTCCGACCCCTTCACATTTTTATGCATGCAAACAAGATGTAGTGGATCACAAATGTAATGTAATATACAAAGAGTGGTAACATGTCATAACTATAAAGCGATTAAGTAATAAATTAAAGATAAATCTTTAGACTTTAAAATAGTCATTTAAAAAACCTCCTACAAATTGTATATATAACAATTAAAAGCCAGAGCGCTTTCGGACATCTTTATACCCTTCTTCAGTGGCATTAAATGAAATTCGCAAACAACATGCTTAAATACCATCCACATTGGTAGGCCAAATTTGCATATAACAAATTTGCAAAATTTATATATTTTTGTGATGATGACGATTGTTATTTGCAAATTTGGCCTACCAATGTGGATGACATTTAAACATGCTGGCTGCGAATTTCATTTAATGCCACTGAGGAAGGGCATAAAGATGCCCGAAAGTGCTCTGGCTTTTAATTTTTATATATACGTCTGTAGGAGATTTATTGAATGACTTTTTTAAAATCTAAAGATTTGTCTTTAATTTATTACTTAATCGCAATGTAATATGTCCAACCCATGATATTACGGCCCTTATGTATAGTAACAAATTCCAATATAGTAGGAAAACTTTAATACAAATTTGATTTTATTTTTACTTCTAGATCCCTCTATAAATCAATCAAGTTTGTGTTCGTGTCTATTAAAGTAAGCGTACCAAGTCTCTTGTAAATCGAATGTTTGGTTTGAAATATACCGCGGTCTGAGAAGAAGCATAAAATGTTTAACTTCTCAAGAATGTCTCGCTTGATATCAATTTATTTCTGGTTCCAGATACTTAAAAAGACTTTATTCATTGGATAGAGAGGAGTATATTTCATTTTTATGACCTTTTCTTTCTATTTAGTTCGAAGTAAAATTTCTCAATGGAATATGTAAGCGTAACATTTTTAACATACTTATTACATACGAGTATAACATTTTTAACATACTTATAACATGTAATATTTTTTTTCTTTTTTTCCAGAAAAGTGAACCTACATACGAGTACGTACTGCATTGAGAGACTGCATAGTAAATATTGTGGCAATTTTTCGCCACAATATTTACTTACCAATTATGTACAATATTTACAATATTTACAATATTACAATATTTACAATATTGCAATTACCAAATATTTACAATATTACAGATCGTCTTAAAAATGACATACACGTATACACAATAATTACTTAAACGTAAACAATTAATTAAACTGTGCATGCACTCGATAAATTTAAATAAATTACCAATTCGAATTACAGATATCCACCTGTCCAGTTGACTCTCAAACAATTGAGCTATTGGAACTTATTTTCTTCTGTAATTGAAGTGTCCTCTAACATCGGCTTCGACCTGAAGATTTCCTCTTCAGATCGAAGTGCAACTCTTGTAAATTCACAGAATGGGGAAGTGTGCATATTTTCGCAACCTCCTCTGTTGTTCTCATCATCGTAACAGTCAGTTAATTCCTCATCAAAATATTTTAACATAGTGGCAGCAGACAGCACTAATACACCTGGTGAGATTTAAAGAGTAAGGGGTGGTACGTATATAATTTTTTCTAGGTTGATTAGACCCTGTAATGCATTCTTTTTTACCTTTGCGTAGATATAACTGCGCGACTGGTATGGTGAACATTCGTTGATTTTGATCAAAAGATCCCTCTCTGTTTTACTGACAGAGTATATGCTTTAAGAGATCTACTATTCCCTTCTTTTGTTACTTTATCGTGACCAATTTCAATTTGTTACTCATTCAATATTATTATTATGTTATTATTTTCAATATAGCCATGACTTCGTCAAGCATATTCTGATAATATTTCTTCGTTAGTTTCAACTCAGTAGGTTATCCTGACCTGATAGGTTATCCTGGCCTTGTAGATTATCCTGACATAGTATAGCACTCTTGGTAAAATAGGTTAATAAGTAATAACCATTTATCATAGTATCTACTACAGAATTTCTTGGGATGTCATTACCTTTCACAACATCAGTCATCGTCACACAACAGGCTCATAGTCAGAAAAAAAATTCAAGGAAAGAAGGAAATGAAAACATAAATTATTTTTTAAAATAAAGGGAATTTATAATTGATCAATAATTATATATTTAAAATGCGCATACCTCTCACAATACATTTAAATATATATTAAATGGCAAAAGTCCGTTCCCTCAGGAATTGACCTAAAATATATATATAAAGGACCTAAATTTCGGAGGGCTTAGGCCCCCGGGGCCCCTCTCGGGCTTTGTTCATATCCCACAATATAAGTTTCAACATAGCAAAATGTTCTGCAAGTTTATGCTATCACTAAAATCCATGATAAAAAGCAAGAGCTTAGAAAATAGTGGGCTCAACAACACACAGGTATCGGATCTCGTCCCCGCCCCTAATTTAAGGAACCGCTACCCCCCCCCCCCCCTCCCTACCACATCAAGGTACCCAGGACCAGAAATGCAAAGCAAAACTAAATTAAATTTGAACTCAAGATCAAATGTATATCTAAAACTAAAAATCGATATATTTAATGTTGCGGTAACGAATGAATTCTTGGAATTTTCAATTCAATTAAACAAGTATTTGTGCAAATTATTTAATTGTTTTGATAGTAGTTTAGCTGTTAAAATATAATTGTTAGACATTTATTTAAAACCAAATATAATTGCTGAAAATCTTTTATGTTTTAAATAAACTAAATTACACGGTATTTTAGCCTTACAGAATTTTAATTTTAATCCTTATTTTCAAATGAGTCTAAGTCAAGGAATCTGACTGTAAAAGCAATAGATTATAACTATTTTTATTACAAATGTAATAAATCATTTAAAGGTTCAGAACTTGATCGGATCATGGGGATTAATTATGGAAAATTAAATAATCGTTAAATATAATGGGACATTAAATATTTTACGCTAGTATTTGATAACATTGTTTTCGGTACATTCGTGTAGGGGCGCCCTAATAGAAATTCGGTTTATCTTTAATATTGCTACCTTTCACAATGTATTTTCAAAATTAAAGTTTAAAAAACATATTAGTTTCAGAAAACATATCAATGTTATGCAATGGAAAAAACAAAAGGTGTTCCCACTTATTTAATTTGCTTATATCGCTAACTTGTAATTACAGTTGAATGAAAAAAATATTTCCCTACAGTATTATGCTACTGCAGTAAGAAGGTGAAATAAGATATGTCATATTTTATTTTATTGTACAAGTAACCCATTTCTGCTCTGTAATAATGTATCTCATGTACGTAATTTCAATTTAAACAAGGTTTTCATTTAATAAAACTGTCTACAATTAAGGACTTCTGTTAATTTATCATTCAATAATTCGATAGCATATGTATCGTTATGATTTACATATTAACAGCAAGCCTTTCATGTTTAAAAGAAATGCATTTTGAGGCATGACAAGATGTATTTATCGATGATTTTTGCAAGCTTATAATTGAAAAATCTGTGAATAATCCAAATTAATCACCACTGCTAATGTCACTGTAAATAATCATCATATGTTCAAGGTGCAATGGTATAAAACTTTTCTTTGATATTACATGATCGACCGATTAGTGCTCGTGCTTTTCTAGATATTATAATATTCCAACGCTCAACGCTAAAGATAATGCCCCTAAAATGAGACAAATTAAAAAAATATTTTGTTTTTATATTATTCTAAATGTTGTTGCAAATAAATAATAAGGACAATTAAATAATAACTATACACTTTTCTTAATCGATGAACAAGAAAATTATTTTAATTTTTAGGGCTTGCAATGAAAGTTAATAAGTACATTACTCTGAAGCAAAAACGTTTTTCAAATATTCCTAATTTTATGCATTTAAAAAGATACTTGACAATTTACCGAGATCCAAATATTTACAACCAGAATAAGAGATAACTGGCTAAATTTGATTTTATAAAGCACCAGCATTTTCACTCGTTTTCTACATGCGAAGCTATTGCTCGCATATGAGAGAAACTTTTGATATTGCTATACCGACATTCAGATGTTATCGCTCATCGGTAATATCTCAATGTTTTGTATCTGAATACTAGAAACTGTTCACGACGTTTCTCATGATTTAAAATACAAACATGTGATTAAAATTATACCGGAACTCACAGAAAATTCTGGAAAACCAAAAAACTCTTTAACAATACGCTCGATTATAACAACAACAAAAAATAACACTGCGCCGATGGTATTCTCGAAAATTCAGTCTTCACACGAACTGTATTTTTTTTAATTCGCAAAAATTCTCCTATTAATAGCATGCATTCTATTTGCACAGTATGTTTGAAGAGGAATTTTTCGATCTGTCCCATGGTGTTAAGATAGATGAGCTCGGTACGAGATTATATTAAGATAGATGACCAAATATATATATATATATATATATATATATATATATATATATATGTGAAAATCGTCAAAAGTGGTCTATATAGAACAGAGAACTAATTTTAAATACTCTCTAGAATAAGGTATATTGCCTGAGAAAAATTCAATCGAAATAAATGGGATATTTATAGAGATAATTAGCTTGAAAGCGCGAATATTTGAACTTACACTTTTATATATTAATACGCAAACAAATTAGAAATATTTTAGCCATAAATCGGATCGTAATTAAGTTTAACAAATTAGTGAAAAAGCTATATAAATACGTTAAACCGTTAATTAGTTATAAGTGATCATGGCAGACAGACAAACATAAAGAGCTTTTCATTTCTCGTTATTCCGCACTTCGTTATAGGACAATAAAATGTATAGTAGAATATTTCATGGACTCAACCTCAAAGACTTTAAAAGATTAACTGAAATTCATTGCAATTTTCAAGATATGCGTATTTTACTTAAGAACGCCTATTTGAGATTTGCCTTTTATATATTAGATTATTGTACATTATTGACGCTTTGAATAATATTCTTCCAAGAGAGGAAAATATGTATTTGATTTCTATTTGTCATGAGTATAGCTATCTCTTTTACTATATACTTTTGAAGTAATCTCAGTGTTAATCTTGATGTCACTCTTAATGCTTTGTGGATGGCATAGGGACACTTTTGAATTTTATTTCTGGTATTTCTCTACACCTCAACATTTCCTGAAAATCTTGATTAGATAAGCTATTAACAGAGACTCTGTTAATAGGCATTTATTCTAGATCATGAGATCAACACGATCTTCATTTTCGAAGTTTAGTACTTTAGTCTTTGAAGTTTAGTCTTTAAAGTTTAATCTTTGGTATCAGGAAGAGATGCGGTTGCGATTTTGCTGCCTCCCTTTTAATATGCCTCACAACTAATTTTCTCATGCTAACTTTAGAATCTGAGATCATAGATATTAAAATATATTTTGGATGACTAAAATACCCGTTTTGGTAGATTGTTTTCACCAAAATCGTCTTTAAGCCATTATGCAGGTATTTTGAGTCATAAGTAACGTGCATGTCTGATTTGAGGTAAGGCATGATGGGTTTGCTTTCACTCAAATCACATGGGTTCCTACGAAACGAATTCTCCCAATGTAAATTTTTCCGTCCTTAGCGTCAAAATAAGATGAAATATTCATCTTTGCTACGTTAAATGGCTGATCTATTTTGAAGTACTTCCCATCTAATTCTATTTTTATCTACCACAAAGTCTATATTATCGACTTATATAGAAATGTACATCTCATAGCACACCAAATGCAATCTTTGTGAGCGACAAATCTAACCAGAAGTTCTGTACGGTCTGCAGCTTTTACAAAAATCTGCATTTAAATAAATGTTTTAAAGAAAATCTCAGAGCTGTAGACTATTAAGTCTTTCGATTAATAAATTTGTTAGTTAATTCACATATTATATAAGTTTTCCGCTCTATCCAGAAACTAAAATTAAAGTAATGTATTTTTCGTAATTTATCACTTCAATTACAGTTTAACTGAACTATCCTGAAATTTGGCGCGTCAAAAATATTTTACTTCAATTACAGTTTAACTGAACTATCCTGAAATTTGGCGCGTCAAAAATATTTTACTTCAATTACAGTTTAACTGAACTATCCTGAAATTTGGCGCGTCAAAAATATTTTACTTCAATTACAGTTTAACTGAACTATCCTGAAATTTGGCGCGTCAAAAATATTTTACGGTAATTATTTTTCGTATTATAATGGGTCTACAAGAAAAGTTTTCACATAAGCCAAAATCCAAAATCGTATAATTTTAACGAATTTTCGATTCGGGATGATGTGGGGATATGTTCGTCTGTTTTAATAACATATTTTGTGCGACAAATGTCGCCCATTAGGCAGCTTTTCCGCATTAGCCATAATTAAAATTTCGAAAGACTTTTCGTCCTGGCCTATTATATATTATAAAAAAGGTTTTTCGTCCTGGTCTATTATATATTATACTAGAAATTGTACCCATCGTTGTCCGTGAGTTTAAGGTAGGGTAGTTATATAAAATGACAAAATAAATAAGTGATTCGCATAAATAAAAATGAAAATTGCGTGCAGGTGTACATTGGCACAACGGGCGTGATACGCACCTCCCTTCAAATCACAAAACTGAAATCCTTCACGAAAATAAGCGTTCACTATTTATAATAAAATAAACGCTCGCTACTTGCATAAGTGGCCACTATTTGTAGATAAATTAAAAAGCCTTCACTACTTTGATAATACATCATAAATAAGCGCCCACTACTCAAATGATACATTCGCGCTTTAAATTCTCTCCACAAGAAAAATAAATCCCGACGCCCGTACGGGTCCCACCCCAGGTAAGAGTAACATCGCGGATCATCAATGGCGTTGATTCAAATGTCAAAATTAATAAATAATACAAATGAGGATAGAAATAAAACAAATCAATTTCCGAAATGCATACTTTGAACAAAAATCTTTCAGGCACCCAATTTTTTTCTATTTCCAACCTAGCCAATTGTATGGCGAAATTTGTTAATGAATATATAAACACTTCACTGCTTGCTGAAAATCCCCTGTTCTCTGTATTTAAAGTTTGAGATAATATCTGGAAGCACCAGATGGCGCCATCAACAACCGTGCAATAGAAGATATGGCACGAATCTGCTATGAACTGGAAAATTTTCATTTTAAGATAACTAGAAAACTGATTCGAATTTAAAAATAATTTTACGGAAGCATATCATCCCTGATCCTAAATTACTTGTGTACTGAATTTCTCGACCGTAAGAAGTTTAGATTTTTTGCTACGGACAACACAAATTGACAGACAGATATTTTCCTCCTTTATTACTATAGACTTATAGAAAAAAAACCTTCAATTCTCTGTAACAAAATATATTTTATAGGGAAAAATATAAGAAATGTCATTATAGAAGTTAGTAATATCTCTATAAAATTACCCTTCATTTAAATATTGAAAGGGAAATGGAGGCAGTTGTTAAATCATATAGTATCTCAACATTTAAAAATTAATTCCACACTTTCTCTATTTCAGTATTTAGCCCTGGTGTTGAAAAGGAAACTACATTAATAGTTTGATATCAATACGAATTATTCGTATGCCAGAAAAAGGATTAAATTAGAAAATACTTATTTCCAAGCAATTTAATCTCGCATTTGCAGAAAACTCATTTCAGTGGAATAGTCTCGTTATTAAATACAAAAATTTTACCAGATGCGTAATTGCATTTAGGATCTTATGTATTGTAGGATCTGTATTAAAATCGATTCCAATGAATATTGAATCAGATGAATGTAATAAAATAAAATACATTACATTAAACCCAATTTTTTTTCCTTTCGGAATTAAAATTAAATGAATCTACATTGCTATTTTTTTCACAGTAGCATATTATAATAAAAAAAGTATATTATAGGAATTATATACCTAATATAATAAATACGGCTCGTCCGTGATACTACATCTTTTCAAATGCCTTTAAATAGCGCATTGTCATACACAAGGGTTCGCGGGAAAACAAAAAAATATATATCCATTAAAATAATCATCTCTGTAAGTCTTATATTAATGCATGTAAGACTATGGCTGCAATTAAATAAACCTATGTTGCCTTTTATTGCTATTCCGTATTTAATTATTTACCTTCATTGAGATCATAATTGACTAGGTTGTAAGAAATCCAATTTTAGCATTTTGGCTGTATAGCACCTTGATGGTCCAACCCGGACTCGAACCACGGATCTTCGTACTGGCTAGTTGACGCTCAACCGTTGAACTACTGGGACTGAATTTCAAGCTGTTATCATCAAAGTGAATTCTGTATTCTTCATCCTCTAATATAAGATTGGCGTGCAACTAACAACACGGCTGGACACCTCCTACTATTTTTACCGCAAGATATCCTCCTGGTGCTATTTTTATCCTCCAAGTTAGCTTCCAGCGTGGTCGTTATCTACAAGATTTGAAATCAACGCTTCATATCTCAGAATCCACCGAATCCGTGCTAGTCCTATTAAGATCACTTTCAGACCTCCGGCGGTCGGGAAAGGAGGTATCCTTTCCCGACCGTGCATATAGCTACTCTAAACCCAATATGTGAGTCGCACGGTCTGGGGTCTTCAGATCTCCGGCATCAAAATTACTTTTTCAAAATTAAATCCACCTCTAACTGTATTTGCAATAAATTCGGTGATGTTGACCATTACATTTTCTATTGTTCTTTTTCTGAAAATTTTCATCTCTGTAAACCCTCCCCCTCTAATAAACCAATTTGGTTATCCAAAATTCGTTCAAATCCCTCTTCAGTAGATAAAATTAGAAACTGCACTCTTGTTGCCATGGAAATTTCTAATAAAGTAACCTAAGCTTATGAGTAGATTCTGCTCTCAATTAATTTTGATCAATGAATCCCTTTATTTCATTCTTATTAACATATATGAACTTATTGTGTTCCCTCCATTTTTTCTTTAAAAAAAAAAGAAAGCTATGTTAACTGTTCTTATTTTCTCGAATCTTTCTTTTTCTTTTGACCCTTTTCATTTGTATTTTTTCTTTTTTAAATTTTATTCTAAATTTCTATTTCTGTTTTTCATGTGCCAAATATTTTTTCCTTTTCATATATTTTCTTTTTATGTATTTTCTAAATTTTACTTTTAAAATTTTATTATTTTCTTTAATTTTAATCAATTTTTCATTATGTTATTATACTTCACTCTAAATTTTATTTTTCAATAATATTTTTATCTATATTCGCAATAACCCTTTTCCCATTTTTATAAAATGGACGTACTTGTCAAGTTCAAATATAATGTAAAACTGTCTGTTTAATCACAATATTTTTCATCAATTGTTATATTTTTAGACCTAAATAAAAGTTCGTTTGGCGGGATGGTAGACCTTGGATGCCTTCTGAGTGCAGCAGGTATCATTTCCCTGCCGTACAGCTAGCTACTCTGAACCCACTATGTGAGTCGCACGGTCTGGGGTCTTCAGACCTCCGGCATCCTATTTTCTAATTCACATTCCCTATTTGGCATTCATCAACCCCACACAGCAACCTTGTTTCCACCCTAATAGCCACTACTTGGTATGCAAAGGCTATTAATTCCAAGACATGCGAAAAAATCCCGTAAGTACTGATTTGCGGAGTGACAGGACGATTTCAATTTTGAAGATAGTTACCCCAAATAGACAGGTTTTATATTATATGTACAGATCAACCTGCTACTGATACTGTATAATAACACTAACAATATATTTTTAATGTTTTAGAAAAATAATTTTTACTCTTAATTACCTTTTCGAATTGGACTTTCTTGAAAGTTTCTCAATTGTTTCTCAGTCAAACTCCCTTGTTAACAATAATTATTTTTTCTTCTATGCTTGGAAATCTCCAGTTTGATTCTTTTTCAATAAAATGTGCTTGCTTCTTCTTTTTACGTAGTTTTTTTACTAGTGCCCCGAATTTCTGTTACTCCTCGAAGTATTTATCGGGGAAGGTGACTCTTATAGCCTCTAAATCTTACGTTTGTAGTTTTACTCACTGAAAAAAGTGTTTGATTCACGTTGTTAAATGTTTACTTTTTCCTTTGGTCTTTTGCCGTTCATTCATAGTATCATACTGCTCGTTCCTTGCGCCATGATTTTACCCCTCTTTTTCACCTTTCACGATTGGTTACACCCTTTCACTGCTTCAGCTACGTTTTCTATTTAAACAGGAGTTGGTGATCTTGCTTTTACAAATGAAGTTTGCGCTCCTTGCTTGTCTTGACGAAGAAGGCTATTTTTTGCCTTCAAAATCGGTTGAGACTATTAAATTTGCGTGTAATGTTATTTTAAAATAAGTTTTATTAGTTTTGTGTTGCAGTTTATCAATTTGTATTAGATTATTGGTAAATTATCTTTTATTACAACCTTTTATTTAATTTGATCTAGTTGTCAGGCCCTAATTAATCAGGTTCCAGTCATCACAGTAACATAAAATTTAATATGTTGTGTGTGTTGTGTGTGTGTGTGTGTGTGTGTGTGTGTGTGTGTGTGTGTGTGTTGTACACTTTATTCATTTAATTTTGAATCTTATCGATTAGTCCGTCTTGGGCCTGCCATAGGATTACAATTTTTTTTTCTGGGGGGTGGGGGTGGTAATTGGAGATCCGGAGTGGCTATAAATTCCAACATGTTGTCTTTTGCGGTGTGTTTTAACTATTTGTATTTTGAAGCCTAACCGGTCAGCCCGTCTTGAGCCCGCAATATGGATCTATTTGTGTTTGGGTAGTAACTAAGAACCAGATAGATTTTGTATGTCGTTGTCCTTCATACATTTGAATCGCATACATTTTAAGAAATACATTTTTCATACATTTTAATTATATGCGAATAATAAAAGAGGGTTCCTAACGTTAAAACAGTAAAACTATAAATTTTGTTTTTACTTAATTCAGATATTGTGTTACATATTGCACAATAATTTTTAATTCATTATCATTATAGTATATCTTCTTTGATAGAAACTAAATTTCCTTAAGCTTGATAATTCTAAACGCATTTGTAATATTAAGTTTTTCGTTTCTCTCCGCTATTCAATGTAATTTATTCTGGCATTCTAAATGCATTTTATTACACTCATAACAACACATATAATTTCTTTTACATGACTAATAAGATGCAAAATGAAACCATTTTCATTAAAACACATAGTGCGACATAACTAAACTATCTTATATCTTCTTTTGAGTTTTCAAAATATGAATAATCTTTTGAATTTTCTTTAAACTTTCATTGGAATATATAAAATTCTACGCTTTATTTTAAAGGACATAACAATATGCTTATAAATCAAACATAGAAATGCTTTTAGTGTCAACATCTAGGGCTTTTTTGACTTTAGAAACAATTAGTTCATATTTTAGGTAATCGGTTCAAGTCAAATGCATTTTCTTGTCGATGAAAGTATTTCTGTGTTTCAGTTTCATATACTTGACTTTTCAATAATCCATTTAAAATATTTATAACTAGATGAAAATTTATTTCAAAAATGTATTAGCGATTAAATATTATTTATCTTTGCTGCAACTGGTTCGGTACTTATTTTGGATTTTGGAAAACGTATCTTACCTTAAACGTATTTTCAAAGCACTTATACTTTTCGTAGGAATACATAATTTGCCATTACTCTTTATTATATACATATTCGCAAAGTATTGTAATATCGTAGAAAACTACAATTTGTTTTCGATGGATTTACAAGTTTTGAGTTCTTTTAAAAGAATATTTGTTTACTTCCCTTACATATATAGTATATAATATATAATGCCATAGTATAATGTATAATATCGTGCATCATAGCATATAATAATGCATAGGGAAAGTATTGTGATGGTGTTGAAAATTCGAATTTGAGTTTTTTAATGGAAGAGCGCGTTTCGAGTCTCCCCGAACTCGAATCGAACGTTTATGAGGTGATGTCTGTGTGTATGTTCATGTGTATACGTGTGTGGGAGAGAATCTGCATATGTTATATCTCACGAACACATAGAGTGTTTTGAATGCAATTTGGTACGATTATTAGAATCGGTAAATATTGAATGCCTACCAAGTTTAAAAGTAATCGAATGTTCAGAAGTCCCAAAATGTTTAAATGAAACCTTGAAGAAAATCATTAGAAAATCAAAACTTTTAATATTGTTACATAAATAATTATTTTTTAAGTAATTTTTCATTAGAAGGCGAACGACATACATTTTAGAACTCTAACATGAACCGTTTTCGATATATTTCACATTTTACACATGAATTTATCAAATAAAGTTATATAAAATTAATAAAACATTAACTTTATATTCACTTTTCATTTTATGTGACACATTTGTTATATATCCCAAAAATATGCAACAAATCTGTTAACATCATTCTCGTGGATCTAGTTCCTTCTATTTACGAGAGAAGCTTCTTTGTGTAACAGTTTTATATTTTGACACCCAACAATTCGCCAATAGTCATTTAAACCCTTCTCTCCATCTATTTGTAACACTTGGGGATAAATTTGTCCAACTGAGTGGCTAATTTGACAAAATATTGCCATCAGTGACTTCTTTAATGGAGCCAAATTGATAAAAATATCGCCCAAATTGCAAAAATAAATCTAAATTACCGACAGGTATGCCAAATTGTTAAATTCTTTATTAAAATATTTTAATATATAGGCGATATGACATATTGGGGATGCTATTGTTAAGAATACATAATATATTTTTGTGGCATATTGAGTCTGTGCAAGGAGAAAACACTTTTACAGGCAGTTACGTAAAAGTAGAATTGCAAGAATATTACGAATTTCGGAGTTTAGTTGCCAGATTTGACGAAATATCGCCAACATGGTGACATTTGGCGAGTTTCCTAACCCTCTAGAACTTTCGTCCCTTCTTCAATATCTTCTTTCATGGCTTTAATCTCTTCTTTCATCGCTAATTGTCCAATTTCCATCTCTTTCATTTCTTCTGTCACCGCTTCATGTCCGCTGTCATGGCTTTAATTAAAATCATCTCTTTAATTATTACACCATCACTCTTCTAATCACTACCATATACGGTTGTTAAAATTTCTAGAAATCCCACTCCTGACACCAATTTGTTACAACGTATCCTCTGGAATATTGGATGTACGGTCATGATATTAAAATGAGGCCAAATTTCTGGATAACCTACGCTTTAAAAATATGCACTAATGAGGAACAATATACAGAAACAATATAAACAAAAACAGTAAACAGGGATAATATACAGTAAATAGTTCGATAACTATCTCACAAGATCACTAAATATCTCTCAGTTCCTTATATACTATCCATAGAAATTTCTAGAAAGTGCTCGTATCTCTGAAACCAGTTGATATTTTTATAAAGTTCTAGTGGATTCGGAAACTCGCCAAAACTCTCAAAGTTAACGATATTTTGCCAAATCTGGCAAGCATGCCTCGAAAAGTGATTAAAGTAAGGTAATCCTACTTTCATGTAATAGAAGTTGCTCTGCTTGTAAAAGTGTTTTGCCTTGCATGGAGCCAATATGCCGCAAAAGTATTTTATATATTCATAACACCATCAATATTAGCGATTGTCAAGTTGGATATGTGCTTTATTTAGTACTTCGAAATTGCATTAAATGTTATCACCCAGAAAAACGCCAAATTTAGCGTTTAAAACATTGTGCTATAGATTCTGTGATTTATCTTTTCGCTGTGTAAAAAGTAAATATGTTGCATTATGTAGTAAAAGTTATATACTGCTCACATCAGCTTTTTTCCCACGTAATGTAGAACATTTATCTGCGTATTGTATGTGCATAAGTCTGTATCTGCATTCGATCAAATATTTTTCCACATATTTTTATAAAATAAAGTTCACTGAGTGTTTAGCGCATATTGAAAAAACTTAGTGCCTACAATATTTGACACAAATCAAACTGTAGCAGTGACATTTTTATAGAAACAGCATTATTTTGAAAATCAGCTCATGACGAATGCTAATTTCAACTAGAATCAGGCATGGCACCTCCTTTTACCGCATTGATCAAAATATTTACTCAAACCTATGATAACACATACAATTGTGCAGAGGAAATGCCCTGTAGTCACTATATGCACAATCGCAGATTGCTCCCTGACTGAACGAGCCAGCCTTTGTTGGCTCAACAAGACCAACATCTGCAATATTTCTTTTCAGCTCTGCGGCATGTGGTAAACTCTCGTTTTTAAACTTAGTATTTAAGGACTGATTCAAGTCTAGAGCAGGAATTCGATCATATCTTATCAGAGGCACAACATATCAAAGGTCACGTCTTATGCTGGTTGGCTGACCGACATCATAGGTCAACTCATCAGACGCCAAAGCGATCTCAATCGAAATCTACACCTTGACTGAATCCTGATTGAACAGTCACCTTTTTTATATGACAGTTGGCTGCCTAATTGTTCACTTAATTAAAAAATGCTTGGGATGTTTCCTCAGGGGCAAGACCCAAATCCGTAATCCGCTCTGTGGCACGTAGTAATTTTCGTTTTCAAACTCTATTTCGAGACTGATTCAGGTTTAGAGCAGGAATTCGTTTTTATGCAACGACAGTTCCTCACATCAACCACCAGCAAAGAAAGAGAAAGCGGAATTCAGCTGAATTATACCAAAGTCATGGGTGCCAAAAACTACAGTAAATGAAATGCATTGAGTGAGAAAAATAATACAAAAACTACAGAGTTTATAGTATCTCCAATCCAGTCGAAATTCAAATACACCACTCTTATGATGTCATCAGCCGGAGAATCCTTTGTATTCTTTGTCAACAAACAAGCTAGCCAATCTGTAAAACAAGGTATAAGTAGTCAAAAAGGTAGTAACGATTTTTTACACAATCACCCTTTTACTTCCCTAATTCCCATTCAATGACCACAATCTATAAACTGGTTATATCTATTTAGCACGTTTAATCACAAAACAGCCTATAATTGCACATTAAAGAAAATTGATCTCAGATTGATTCCACTGGATAGCGTATACTTTGAGCTGGATATCTACTTTTAGAATTGTACCTTATAATCGGATTCTGTAACTATAAACTTGACCATTACAATCTCAAATAGTCTCAGCCAAAATTCATTAATATAATGTTGCATTCTCAGCCCGGCATTCGAACGAAAAACGTAAAGTCAAAAAATAATGGCATTAGGATATGCTTAGTTCGATACTCCGTCGGCAAATGACAGAACACTTTCGGATTAAAAACTAAATTACAGAATGAAAAAAATTCTTGTCAAATTTTTGTAATATAATTGTTTTACTTATTTGTGATGATGCAAGATTTTCCATTTCCAACTAATATAACGAGAGAATATACATTTCGTTATCTGAACTTGCATTGATACTGTGGCATAAATTATTAGTAGAGAAGGTGATCAAGCACTAAAATGTGGTGATAATTATAATTAGTTTGCTTTTAACTGCCGTGTCGTAAATTTACATACTAGTTGCCGTTGTGATAACCCGCCATTGTGTGTTGTCTGGATTTAACTGAAAGTAAAATGATTTGTTAAACATTCAATGAATTACTCAGCTTAGTACAATGACGCAACATAAGTGTACTCAAGTTTAAATTATATTACAAATTTTATTTACGTTAAATGCTCTCATGATTAAATTTACTATTATTATTCGATTTTGTTTACAAATTACAAATTATCAGTTTTTACTACTAATTACATAGTATTCTGTGTGATACAGTGTTTATTTTTTACTTGACTTAGTGTCAGATCTATACTATCTCCTTAGATATAATAAATAAAAGGTTACCTTATTCTCTTTTATGCACATCATTTGGTTAAATTGGTAAAGTTTTCTATGTCCCTTTTGGGATCTGTAATTGTACTTTTACATGACTCACAAAATCCCTTCTTCATAACACAATTATTGAATTAAATTAATCTTTTTACCATGAACTCTCCATAACACAATCGCAATGGCAGTAATGTATGGAATTCAAAATTGGAATTTTCTCCAACTATATCGCCATAATGCACTGGCTGTAAGGAATTAATTACAATATTGGAATTAATGTTTCATCCTATTCATGGGGTTATTTTCGACCTCCCTCTGACTTCTCATTGGCTTCCAGGCCTCTTGCTGCTCATTGGATTCCAGACCTCTGTCTGCCCATTGGCTTACTGGCATATGAGAGATCGTCTCAGCTTTCAATCTATTTTCCGTCTATCTCCTATATATCCTGCGGAGTTGACTGAGTCCGTGAATCTCATGTGCCGTGATGTTATGATTTATTTCCTTGATCATAAATTAATGTCCCTCCATATAATAAATTTTGCGGTCTTCTTATCTGGTGGTACCTTGTCAGCTTGCTATTTTTAAGAATCTGCAAACACTTGTGTATCACAGATACGGGTTAATCTGGCTTCAAATTAGTAGATAGCAATTACTTAAGTATCGAAGTGTGCAATTTATTATATAAATATTTGCGTCTAATTAAAAGCAATTACATTATTTTTATTAGAATCTAATTATTCTCTGCACTCCTGCAAATTCATTTCATTCACATTTATATAACATTTGTCTGTATGTAAGTGATAACTGAAATCCCCCAAAAATGGCAAGCATTATCAATCCATAACATCACGCAGAATTCGAAACTAGTGACATTTCCTCCTGGATTGTACCACCTGACGGGGCTCACTGACTTCGTTTACATCATGTGTCATCAAAGTAGTTCGTCAAATTATGAAGCATCAAGTTTTCTGACTGTCAGAAAAGCTATCTTTTTTCTATGCAGAAGAGCACTTAAACCAATGAAAGCACTCAAACCTACCATGAACTGTTAGCATAATTAAAAAAATCTGATGTGGGCAGAACATGACTTTATTTGCTGATTCATATTAATTTTTTCAATATGCATTAAACTGAGTTTAATTACAGAAAATAACATGGATATTTTTTTGATATTATATACAAATTTGTCTTTTTATTGCAGCTTTGTTTCATTTAACAACTTAATTCACTTTAAATTCTTCAGGTCCTCAAAACTGCAAAAAACGAAACTATCTCGAACGATTCAACGTTCAGTCATGGGGTCAGTCTTATTCGCTTAGTTGTCAATATTTACCTGAAGAACAAGTACTTAATTAATATATTTCAACAATTTCAGTCATTTTTTTCAGATTTTCGCAATTTTTGCAGGTCATATCGAAATAAAAAGAGACGGTGATACTTTTCCGAATCATATTAAAATCTAATCCGCATCAGAATAACGGTTAAAGAACGAAACTCCTACGTTTTAAGAAATTTCATTACATAGTTTTTAACTATACAGTGAAACACGTCTTCAGTTCCTCAAAGTAAACAATTTAAATATCTCGAAAATGGTCCATCTTAGAGTAATGGGGTAGATCTTATTCTTTATGTCGTCAAAAATTACGTAAAAAACAAACATTTAATTGATACGTTTGACCATATGTAATATTTTATTTTAGATCGGATATTTTAGATTTGTGGGCCATTTTGCAAAAAAAGACAGATTCTTTTTTTTCGGAATCGTAGCAAAATCTAACCACCAGCACAGTATACTATATCAGTCAATTAGTTTATCAGCCAGAGTGGATACATACGATTCTTACGTGCCATTTCGTAAAACAAAGGCAGGTACTTTTTCTCGAATTATACCAAAATATAATCAGCACCAGGGTGACCCACAAGTGACCTATCTACCACATATTGTGTAATTTGGTGTATTAGTTTTTTTAGCTAGACTGGATATAAACATTGCACAGACAGACAGACAAACATAAAGACACAAGCACACACACACACACAGACTTCACGCTAAATATAGATTTTTTGTGTTCTAGAGGTCCCGTAACGTGTAGATCAGTCGAAAACTCGAGTTGTGATTTTCGATGCGATTCCCATACTTTCGCTATACAGTGCCATGCATTGCACGGAAAGTAAAAACATTTTGCCACAAGTATCAATAAAGACCAAGAGAAGAGGTATCAAACCATTTCATTTTTTGGAATACTGATTTTAACAGATAAATAAATTTGCATCGTTTGTTTCATTTTTGAAACGCTATCATTTCAGCTTTAATGGGATTTGTTTTCTACCATCTTCAAAACTTCTGCGTCAACCAGAATAATTAAATTACGTTCGAAACAAAAGTTGTTGCTACAAAACTTTTATCATTGTTTTATTGTAAACTAGACAAAAGTAAATGCATTAGCGTTTGTTTCGTTATTAAAATATAAATTCTGAACACAGTGTAAAGGATTTTAAATGTTTAATTACGATGCTTTCAATTCAAAACATGCTTTTTTACTGTGACTGCAGTGCATATTACGCTATAAAAAGAGTATTAGAATGTGGTCCAAAATTTTAATTCGTGTTTTCGTTGTAGATGTTCATGTTTTATGGACTATAAATCATGAACCAACAGTCTTAAAAGTTTTTTGAGAATCAGTATTTAATCACTTGACTGTTACCTGATTAGATTTTGGTACAATTGGAGAAAAACAGCTTTTTTTAAATTTGCAAAATAAAAATTGACATTAAAAATAAATATACTTAAAAATGAGTTAAATATTTGTTTTATACACATGATTAATTAAAAAACGAATAACACTTGGCCAACATTCAAACGCACGTTATATACATACTTAAACAACATTCCGTTATTGACAAAAAGTGCTTAAAATCATAAACATCCCAGCCCTAATTATTACAATCAGTAAATACTGGAACCCAATTGATTTTAAATTTTATCAAATGTTCGGAAGTTCCTCGCCTCCGATTTTCAAATGAATTTTTGAAATAAAATCATTAAAAAATCAGAAGTTATAAAAATATACACAATCAGTTTTTAAGTAAATTATCAGTAGAAAATTAATGAAACTAACTTTAGTACATTAGCATAAATTTTTCTCGAGATATTACATGTTTTCCGATCCATTTATCGAAAAAGTTAAATAAAATTAAAATAAGTGGCAATTATCCTTACATAGATTGACCTTGACGATAAATTTGGTAAAAAAACCAGTTTGCTGATTTTTTTAAAATGCTTCTAAAATGGCAAAAATGACGTTTAATTAACAAAAATGACCCTTCAAATTAATAGAAGTTCAATATTTCCTAACATTTTACATATTTTAATATGCAGACTATATTGCTGAGATGTTAGCAATATTTCTAATTTTCAAGTTAGATTTGCCCGAAATCGACATAGTATAGAGCAGAAATGCGCCAAATGTTAATGAAATCATTAAAAATATTGTACCATTGAACATTTACATCATTATGCTATACAAGAAGAGAAGTCATTGCCTTATGTATGAAAAGTCCTATGCTGCACACATCAGAATATTTTATTCTATTTATGAAGGGGAAACTGAATGCATGCCGCATGAATTATTCAACACAAATAACGCATTAAGAAAAAGAAAACAGATTTTCTATCTTCTGCAAAGGAAGTTATGGAACACAGAATCCCCTATATTATAAATTATTCTGTGTTTCGTGAGTATTAAAGTGAACAAGGTTTATTCAGATTCCCTAAATTAAATTTATAATATTACGAGCACCAATATCAGACAAAAAAGAACAATATCCCTGTTCTTTGACATCAGCTGCGTAGCATGCACGAAGATATTCTTTGAGATTCTTAAATGAAATGAATTTTCCATTTGCAACCGATAATGAGAGAAACCTAATGGAATTGCCAACGTTTTTACATCATAAATAGTGCGGCTTTTCATGTTCGGAATGAACGCGAATATCTTGGTACAATCGAATTTCTTCTTCGTCTCATTTGCATAGGTTCGTTGGAGTTCAATTTATTTATTTTATTTGGAAGTGAGAAATTTTAGTAATTGATTTCTGAGGAAGCGAGAACAATTTGCGACATGTAACCAATAATAAGTCCAAGCATAAAAGTCCGAAACTATTTGTTTCTTAGCGTCTGCTACTATGCTTAATTTACAATATTAAAAATTCTATATGGTTGATTTTTTTCACGAAATCTTATCATTGTGGCTTTAATGGAAATCGTATTCCAGTTTTCAAAATTTAGTTAGAAAAAGTATTAAAATTATTAATAAAAACTATTGTTTGGATAAGTTTAGTTACTGAACAGTTTCTGTGTATTCAGTTCAAAACACATTAAATTTAAATTAGTCCTGAAAAGTGAAAATTATTATTAATTCAAAATTTGCTGCGGAATACTCCAATTAATTGATCATAGTGAGTAATACTTTTTTGATACTCGATATATAACAATATATATATATATATATATATATATATATATATATATATATATATATATATATATATATATATATATATATATATTATATATATATTATATATATAATATATATATATATATATATATATATTATATATATATTATATATATAATATATATATATTATATATATATATATATTATATATATATATATATTATATATATATATATATATATTAATCTTAACTTTTAATTAAAATTATATATATATTAATCTTTGATAACTTTTGTTTGAAATAGTATGGTCCTTCTCATTTGATCACATGAAAATGAATACGCCACGATGCACCCAATTTGTTAAGATACATTTTGCGCATCGACCCAGAAACAGATAGATAATTCCTGGAGCAATAGTTATTTACGAAATCAGTACGCTACGGTATATATTATTATGACAGTTTGAATAATAATATACATGTAAATTATATTAAAATTAATGTTATACATAATAAAACAAGAAAGAGTAATCATGCATAAAGCATTGATTATGAAACACTTTCCAAATGCATTGCAATTTTATTTAAATATCTCTAAAATGCGATATTTTTAGCGCTGATATATTTCAAATTATCCCAGTACTACAGTAATTTATTATATTTGAAAAATTGAAATTTCATGGGGAAAAAAGGAGCTTTATTCAAATGACGTCATCGAAATATAAATCATCTGGCTCTCTATGTAAAAGCAATGAATATTTCATTCATATCACTTATATTCCAGACCCAAGAGCTAAATAATTTTGTTTAAAAAATTTAACAATTCTTATACAAGTCATCTTACAATCATTTGTTTAAATTATGCATTCATTAAAATTAGGCTTCGTTGTAGAAATAACCAAAGTTTGATGATCATTTAAAGTCAAAAATATTGTAACTGCATTAGAGCAGAATACATATCCACAGAAAATACGGAAAAATAAAGCAGTTTTAGAACGGATGCAACACTAGATATAAATTTAAATGAACTTTTAAAATCACGATTTTTACACTGGGAAAAAAGATGAATGCCATATTTTATTTTGAAGAGGATCACGTGATATCTTCATACGCTATGGGTGTAATTATTATTTTAATTTTTGTTTAAAAAACTACCAAACATATTTTGCTGAAATTTTATTTATATATTTCACCGAAAAATTTCAATATTTCCTAAAATTTTTGAAGCAATTTGTGAATTTTAACTTTGCGTAAAAAATTTTGATTTCCAAAGCGTCCCACTCGATGACGTTAGGATCAGACGAATTGACGGGCCAAGTGACGTGTAGAATATCAACCGCATGTTCTGTGAACCATTCCTGAACACATCTGGCGCGATTTACGGTACAATTGTCGTCTTGGTAGACAGGTTCTGTGACAAGGCCCTCTCCATGCAGAAAGTCCACATAAGGGACGACGTGGTCATCCAAGATGGGGAATGTAATCCACAGCCTTCATCCGATTGTTGACTTTCGCCAGTGGTACAACGCCAGTCGCCGAAATACACCCGCAAAACATCACACTCACACCCCCGAGCTGCACTGATCTCTGGAGACAGTCCGGATGATACGCCTCTTGGGACTTCCTGGTAACACGAAAACGTGCGTCATTGGCATACTAGCAGAAGCATGATTTGTCTGAACATACTACACGTCGCCAGTCATTCAAGGTCCAGTGTCGATGTTCTAGAGCCCATTGGAGTCTCTTCTGTTATGGGCTGCTGTGATCCGAGGATGTCTCAAGGGTATACGGCAGAACAATTCCATGCAATGCAGCTCCGGGCGCAGGGTGCGCTCGGAAATAGACGGACTGGGACCAGCATTAACCTGTGCCACCAATTGGTCCCTGTTTTGGAAAAGATTACAGGTAGCCATGCGCCTCACATGCCGACGACCTCTCGGGGTTAGTATCGTCTTGCGGCCGGCATTGCATCGCCGGGAACTATTTATTTCGTCCAAACGCCATCGCTTATGCACTATACTTACTGTAGATGCTGTTACACCCAAGAACGCTGTAATCTCTGACAGTGTTCCAGGCCGCACACTATGCCCCCCCCCCTTTTTGCCAGTCGGTGAGATCTCGTTTGTGGCTTATTTCCAACTTTACGAACGAACAAAGCACACTGATCACAAGGTTTTGCAACACGTTCAACCTTCCTCTGCGTCTTCCACCTCTGTTCTGTTCGCATACGTGAGGTGCGCTGCAGACATGTGCTCTTACAGTATGGGCTCGCAGTAATATTTCGTAATATTTTGTCCGGTGTGTTTACTATCTCGCAAATTAACTAAGCGATATTTTTTAAATTGGGTTTGTTTATTTTTATAGTTAACAGCAATGAATACACGAATAATTTTTTACCGAGTTCTGGTAGTAAAAATGCGCCAATTTATATTTATTTTTCCCTCAAATTATAAATTTGATAATTTATAGGAGTAGTCATGAGTTGGATATATCACATATGTTTTCAATGTTAGCTGATTATAATGCATATAAATTTAAATAACTTTTAGATCATGAATGTATGAAAAGTTGATGAAGTCCAACACTTCAGCTATAACATACAAAAATTCATATTTAAGTTAAAATGTAACACTTATCACATTGTAATAAATATTAAAAGAAGCATATTGTTTTCTCAAAGAACATTAATTGCTTAGTTTAATTCACAGCTTTAAATTTAACAAAATGATGTCTATTCTAATACTGTCAGAATAGAATTTATGCCTATTTTTACACTCTTCATAAAAAATGGACTGAACACGCTGCCGCTGTTTGACTTTGGTAGCGTAGCAACTGTACAGTATGCATCACTGGCAACTGCCATGAAATCCATTTATTGTCAGCAAAATGAAAGAAATATAATGGGATTTTGATATCGCGACTTGTGTCACTTACAATTTTCCGCTAGAACGCTAATATTTTCATACAATTGAGTTTCGTTTTAAATCTCACTCACACAGTTTCGTTATTTCTGCCTTTTAGAAGTTCTGACAGTTTAAAGAACTACCTTCGGTGTCAGAAACAATTTTGCAACACGGACTCTGAAAGTTGATTAGAGGAAAAGATTACATTCAACGGTATTTAGAGAGAAAATTGTAATGATATGCAAAATTTATTATAGACTACATAAGTACCACATATATTCTACTCTTCAATAGAATCATTTTGGTAATTGATGTATTTTAGTTGACATATACATTTGTCCATCTCAGACGCATAGAAAGCAAGCCCTCATATCCAAACCTATTTAAAACTTCACGTCTTGTATAAAATGTATTCCTTGAATAAATGGATGTTCTAACGAATATTCGATATGTTCTAACGAATTGCATAGTGGATGCTCTAACGAAGTGTTATTCAAACTTTTTAATCAAGGAACCCCCTTTGAAACTAAATTTAACGGCGGGATCCCAAAATGAATAAAAGACCATTGTGGTACAAATTCTGCTATTCAAACTTTACAATTTTTTAATTTTAAGAAAATTTACACATCGCGTAACCCCTCCGGCCGTCCAAATGGTTGATCGAGTCCTTGCTGACGAGCCGGACGGTCTGGGTCTTCAACATCGCGTAACCCCTGTTACCTTGCACCTTTCTGGTAGGTCGGACGGTCTGGGTCGCAACAACAACAACAACATCTCGGAACCCCTGGAATACTCTCGTGGAACCTCAAGGGTTTCGTGGAACAGTCTTTCAAAAACGCGGCTCTTACTCTTCTCTAAAGATTACAAAAAGTTGCAAGTGTGATGTACCAGTGTGCGATCAGACATTGCCCCTCACAGAAAATAGATATTTTTAAACACGCGGAAAATAGATAATTTTATACTGTTTAACTTTGTTAGTGCATGTACCTTTATTACAATCTGACATGAAAAGAAATATTTATCGTCAAAAGATGAGGTAAACAAATTAAGTAAACTAATGCCATAACATCATTATAACGTCTCCTTCAATTTTCAATATGGATGCAACTAACTTCTTGCGATGAAGTTTATAGCCTTAGAAGTTTATATATTATTTTATGGTATACTTGCTTAGGTGCAGTTCGATCCATTTAGATTTTGATGTGACCATGTTAAATTTGAATCTAGATCACACAATCACAGAATACGACTAAAGACAAGAAAACTTCTAGGACTCCATAAACATAATATCCAACTTTTTGTGGATATCATACCGAAACATGTACTTGAAGCCCATTACGTAGTCACCAATGTGTTTTAATACATTTTTCATCTATTGACACTCTTGTTGTTATTATAAAATATTTAAAGGGACAATGAACGTTCAAATCCAGCTTTTTAAGTCTGCATAATGTATTGTACACATGCTAAATTTATCATACATCTGTCAAATATAATATAAAATGTAAATGTGGTTTAAATTTTTGAGTTAAAAAGAATAAAAAATAAAATTTCAAAAAAAAATTCCAATTCTTCTGCACAAAGTTTAATTCAAATTTTCCTGATTGCACATTATATTGATTTAACAGTGTAATCATAATTTTGTTACACTTTGCTTGAGCTGAAATGCAAATTTTCGTCTCCAATGTTAAGAACTATGTGCAACATGTGTCAGTTATACGACATGGCATACAATTCATGTACTGGCTTAAAAATAAAGTCAGATAATAAATAATTTTTAAAAATTAAATCAAATTAATTTTTTTAATAATGTTGAAAGTCAGCAACTTAAACATCAGAAGAGCTCCAACGTCGCTAAATTATACCTACAAACAACTGAAATCACAACATGTCACATTTCATTTTCTGTTAGAACACAAATATTTGAACACACCAGTTCCTGTATTCATTCCATTTGCATTGTGCCCATTTTGTTTCTATCTTCTCGAAATGCTCAAACACTCTTCTGTAATTGATTTTTGGAAGGCGAAAATAATTTATAACATAGAACAAACAATACAGCAAAGGATAAATGTTCCAAAGGAATATTTTTCGTATAGTGCAGAATATAAGAGAAAAATAACTTTCATCTTTAATTTTGTTTACGATATTGCGTTATTAGAACTATAATAAAAAGTGTTAATCACAACAAGACAAGTTATTTTATATATTTTTAAATTCAGATAGAGAAACGCACTGCATTATTTCTAAATAATTGAGACTTGTTTAATTTGATTAAAGGTTGGAACAGACGTTTTATGCAAAATGTCTTCAGTAAAAATATTTCTGTTTGATCTTGAACTTGGTGCAATAAAGTAAATAACTAGAATACGAGACTCCGTAGAAATTTCTCATATATTCATAGTTTATATTTTGTAGGTCTAGTTGTCCTATAATCAGCATAAGAGTACAAAATAAATAAATTATGATATCATTTTCCAGTCCGGTCTGCTTCTTTCACTTGTTCGGTTATTTGATTTTCCTTTCCTAGATTTGAATTATTTTCTGCAATATTATTTGACGTTGTCAGGATAGCCTCTCAAAACCAATTGATTCCATCATAATTGTTTTTTCACATTTATTTCTGTTTTTATTACTATTATTGTTATTATTATTATTATTTAGTCGTCATTTTCTTTATGTTCTGCTTATTTTTCTTGATTGTGGTTTATACATCTAGTTCAAATGCCTCACGTTCATCCGTTACCATTTGTACAAACTAATCCGTTGTCCTTATTCGCTCTGTCACCTTCTTTGTTTCTTTCCGTTCAATTTTTGCTTTCTTATGGTCTCTCATCCATGAAATTTTACCATTTCATTCATAGTATCCTGCCACTCTTTTCTTGCCTCTTCTGTATTCCCTTTTTTTTCATTTCTGCTAACACCGATAATAGTTTTTCTCTTACCTTTAGCCACGTGTGCTCTTCTACCGTAAATACAGAACTTTCTTAAATTAGAGATATTGCTTATCCTGAAGAAACAGTTATTTTGCTTTCGAAACCAGTCCATATCGAAATATTTATTGTGTGCAGTAGTTATACGGAGATTTTATATTAATTTTTATGAAGTTTTTTGTGTTTTGTAAATATATGCCACTAGCAGCGAATATCCGTTCTTTGCACATGTTAATTGGAATTAGATAATTATAAATCTTTATAAATATAATATCTTAATAAATATAAACAAATAAGCACATTCATCAAATGTTGACAGAAATGTGTTGACATAATATTTTCATTCTTCTAAATAAATGCTTACACACGCATTCGACCTCTGCCCGGCCACACACAACTGCACCACACTCACGGCGCGGGCATTATATGCCCTAAATAAGCACACGGGACATATGTAATGCGGAAACTCAGCTTTTTCTATCTCAAGCTAAGAAGTATAGCCTCTAAGACAAAGCTCTAGCATAATTAGAAGCTATTATATAATCAAATTAGAAAAATGTCTAAAATAGAGGGGAAACTATATCAATTAAATATATCGAAAATATCGTCAAAATTTCAAAAATGGTGCTAAATTAACGGAAATAACATCAGATTGATAAATTAATTATTAAAATATTTTAATATGTGGACTCTATTGCTTATTGCGGATGCTACCAATATTGATATTTGTCAATTTCGATTTTCGCGAAATATAAGTTTATTGAGTACTTAAATATAGTTTTGCATATTGTCATCCTGAAAAGTGGCGAATGTACAAATCAACTTTGAAAATATTGAGTCGTGGATCTTATACGTCATTTCTTCACTGTGAAATAAGTAAAGTCATTGCATTGTATAGCGAAGGTCATCTGCTGCCCACATCAGATGTTTTTTTAAATGTGCCAGTAATATTTTGTCGATTTGTGCTAAATTCTAATCGATACTAATATAACGCATGGAGCAATTTATTATCAAGTTTCGTACAAAATCTAAAACGTAGTTTATGAAGTATTGTGGATGTATAACAAGCGCAGGTGAATGCATACACTGACGTATCTTTAAAAATAGTTTATTTGTATTTTAGTGTATCAACAAAATGTAAACTGAAACTCCATTTTTCGACTCTTTCATACTGCTTTTCCTATGTTTGTGCTATGTATTGTAGTCAATTTAAAAAGTAATGTTCATGTTTTATGACACTAAAATTATATTTTAGGAAATAAAAGCATTTTTTATTCTCCAATCAGCATTTTTACAAAGTTAAAGAGCCTTATTGGTTATTTATTATCTAATATACCATGAACCATAATTTTTCCAATTAAGGCAAAACAATAGCAACAATTTGTTTTTTAACTTTGGTATCATAGCAACTGTGAAGTTACTTTCACAGATTTTGACGCGAATTCCATTTATCTTCTGGCTGAAAATGACACAAACATAATGGAAACACTGATATTATTAAATGATTACTGATGTCAACTCTCATTTTCCATTTGAAAGCGACTACCTTCGTGTGAACGAGCTCCCCGTTTCGTTTTATTTGCCTAGATGTTTTTTTCTTTTTTACTTAACTCCATTTTGTTTCTCTCGTTTGGAAGTGCTCAAATAGAGTTCAGTAATTGCTTTTCGGAAAGTGGGAATAATTTGCAACATGTAACAAACAGTACAGGATACATGTTTTGCGTAGTTTCTGTTTCTTTGTGTGCTACCAGAGAAATAACTGTGTATCCTTTATTTCATTTATAAGATTCTATCATAGAGGGAAAAGAAAGAAATCGGATAGAAAGATAAAGCTAAGATAGTCGGATAAAAAAGCAAAATATTCTCCAGTAATTTCTGATTCGTGGTAATTTGTAAGCCCCGATAAATTTTTGAATAAAAGCACCAGCATTAAATTCCCAGTTTTGCACTTACACTTTTAATCTACCCAACATGAACACTTAGATAAATTATTTCTCATGATCATGAAGCATTATTTTTATCACAACGAATTAAATTTATACTTAATACTACGTTTTCAAAACTACTAAGACATAATTAAAATGGCATCACGTCTACTTCAATATTTAAGCATACATTAAAAGCACAAATCATAGATAAAAATGTCATTTAATCATATAAAACCATGCTATAGGACGTACAAATTAATTATACGTCTTATAGGATGGTTTTATTTGATTAAATGACCTTTTCGTAGATGAAGGGTATGGTGATTCCCGAAAGATGAAGGGTATGGTGATGCCTGAAAGAGCTCTGGCCTTTTAATATTTGTAGGTCTTATAAGATGGTTTTATTTGATTAAATGACCTTTTTATCTATGATTTGTGTCTTTAATTTGTGCTTAACTACTGATACAGTTCTCTCCACTTATGACGTATACCTACCTTGTAGACTTATCTCTATTCATAATGCACCTAGCCCTATATAGTCCCCATCATAAAATACATATTTTGTGGACTTCGATTTATACTAGTCTTCCCGCCATAAATATGCCTGCCACATCATTTTCCAAATCACCTCATTACTATCCAGAACAGAGTGTTCCAATGCTGTTAAAATTCTAATCGATCTGATCATATATATCTCTTGTTAACTTTGACAAAGTAAATCATACTCCCTCTCTGTGCTCGTCAACTTTTATACGAAATTATGAATAACAACACTTAAATCAATTTTCCAACTGTTCTCCAACTGTTTTTAGGTCCTATTCAATTCTGGACTATAAAATACTATTTAACGTCATATATAGAGATTCCAGATATTATTTATATTTTCAACACACGATTCAAACTTCGATTCAATGTCTATTTAGCGCATTTTTCTATTTAAAAATATTTCTGTAGAACGTCATTGTTTAACTATTTTCAAACTGTTTTTTAATTCTCTTCTAATCATGACTACAAAATATTAAACGTCACATGTATATGTATTCAAGATAATATTAACATTTTTAAAATACGATTCAAACCTCCATTCAATGTCCATTTAGCACATTTTTCCATTTAAATTATTTCCATAAGACAAGTTAAAAAAAAATTTCTTATAACTTCCATATAGCTCTATATATAACGAAGTTATTCTTTTGATCTAAACATTTTACATAATTTATTTCTCAAAGTGTCACAATAAGAATTTATATTTCACAAAATTTCACAATAAAAATTTATATTTCACAAAATTTCACAATAAGAATTTATTTACAGAATTTATTTCACAAAACTCGATCTCAATGGCTATTGGTCACTAAATATGACACCCACACATTTAATAAAAGTTCTAAATATCAAAAATCGCTTCATATCCGAGCATAATGAAATTAAGAAACATTTTTAGAAGTAAAAAGATTGAAGAGTCAACTTCGACGATAAAACCTTGCAATTTCGTCCCAGTAGCACAACGGTAGAGTGTCGACTGGCCAGTTCGGAAATACAGAGTCCGATTTCTGGATGTGCAGTAAGGTTCTTTGCAATGGCGCCCAAACAAATCAACCCTGTGGGTTAGTGCAAAGATGTCGGAGATCTGAAAGTGATCCTAGTACGACTAGTACGGATTTAGTGAACTCTGGAAGATTGAACGTCGATTTCAAATTGAGGGGATAACGGCCACACGGGATACTAACCTGGGCAGAAATAGTAGTAGCAAAAGGCTAACCTGCAGTAAAAATAGCAGAAAGTGGTCATTCAGATTTTCAGTTTCCCGCCAATTTGTTATTAGAGGATGGAAAATACAGAGTCCACTTCGACAGTAAGAGCTTACAATTTTGTCACAGTAGCTCAACGGTGGAGCACCGGCTGGCCAGTTCGGGGATCCAAGGTTCGATTACGGGTTGGGGCAACAAGATTCTTTAAACGGGCACTGTTCTTTCAGGTGTTCAGAGGTTTATTAAGAGATGTAAGTTTCAGCTATCCACAGCTTGCAGCTTTTGAACTCGAGAAGCATAATCTTGTAGATCTGGTTTGGCCGTCGGGTAATTCAGGCGGTATTAGCAACAGCAACAACACTTTTTTTTAAATACCTTTGTATCGTCACTACTAATTAGAATTTTTTCCATCCCTAATTTGACATTTTGAATTTTTTTATTTTTCACTTTGCTCTCGGCGATGAAGCGGGTAAAATGGAACCCAAAACAAGATTTTAGCTATTGTGTAAGTGCTCGATTAATTTGACATATCACCCCCTCACTAACTCACTCACTAATTTACTCCCTCGCGCAAGTTCAGTGCATATATTATAAGAATATTTTCGTTTGACAGAGGAAATAAACGTCTTTCTCGAATATAATCTTACATTTCTATGCAAAAGTTAAGTGGTGTCTAAGACATTTTATATAAGATGCTCAACATCTTTTCCATGAGATAAATGACGTACCACCTGTGACCTTCACATCCAAATGAGAGCTTCCATCCATTTTCTTATATGTGCGAAGACCAAGAGCAATAATTCATGACTCGAGCTCTGTCTACGAATAAATAAATTACAGCAATGTCTACGTTTGAGATAAGAATCTATTTTTAGTCACGGAATTCTTTTCGAGAATGACTGCAAAGAAACTATATAAGAAAAATGTTTTATTCAAAATTCGTGAGGAATTAGATTTTTTATATTATATCTCTTGTATATTTTGGACAATTATCTGCGCAACGCTGCGGAAGGAATGTAATTTGCGGCTGACTTCAGACGACTTTCAGAATCTTCGCCAAAGGAAATTTGGAAGATAAACAATACCATGGCTGGCTTTCATTCTTCAATTTTGAGGGAAGTGAAAAAAAATTGCAACATGAAACAAATAATCCAACTGGGGAATTAACTTTGTTTTCGAAATTCGTGTTAGATGGTAAGTTTTCCTTCTAAAATATTGTGTTTAAAATATAAAAATCTTATATGAGAGTGTTTCTTAAATATTTTATATTCTCGTCCACCTTTTGTATTCATTGATCTCATCAAAAAAGTCCCTCTTGTCGCTCATTAACCTTATTGTTGTATTTTTGTTTAGAAATTGACCACCTTAACAGTGCACCCCCTTGTTCGCATTGAGTTTATTTGTTTTTCTGAGTTGATCGTTTTGTTCGTAACCCGATTCATTTAATTTATATGGATTGCTTACAGAAGTTAATACTAAAGTAGGTTATATAATTATACCAGTCGTTATTATTATTATTAAACATCAGTGCCGACCTGATTCAGCATGCGGTCTTTAGGCTTTCAAATCGCACGAATAAGAATTGGCTTGCAAGACGATTCGCCAAATTTCCCAAATTGCTTTGCTGATGCATGAGAGCCTGAATTAAGAGATTGTTCAATTGCAATGCTATTGTTGGGCTGGACTTGCCAGAAATTGACACTATATCACACCATGCATTAGTAAGGAAGAAGAAGCTGTCCAAGAGCAGCCATAACCATAAAGTCATTGGGTTCCCACTTGAGTGCTGTCTAATCATTGGAAAAAGCCAGACTTTGTTGCCTTAATTATCCTGCAGAAAGTCGAATATTTGAAACTACCATACGAAAGCATTACTTTAGTGTGTGTTTCGAATTTCACAGATAAAGATTTCGACTTAGATATGGATTCACGGAAAGGTATTGCAATCAAGTGGGGCTGGTAGCCAGAAGAACCGAATTATCTTTCTTATGGCTCATCAACTCTCAGGTGGACTTTTGAATCGATAGATTTATCGTGCCCGTGCTTTTAGTGTCGACAGATTATGGTTTCCATATGTTTGCCGTACCTATACTAAAGATTTATCGTGCCCACAGTAGATACAACTGACAGGGGCTTTTATTTTCGATAAGCGCTCAATTAATGCCGCCACACTGGAAAGAGCTCCAATTTCCTTCAATTTGAAATAATCTCCAATTATTTACCTAATTACGCAAAATGATGTTTTGTTTAAGTTTAAAGAAACGTTGTTTTGTTTTGTTTAAGTTTGTTTTTTTTAAATTAACATTTAAAATAAAATAATGAAAAATAATATCCGAAATCAACTTAGATTGCTGGGCCCCCAGCGTGTGTCAACTTCTATCAAATTTGAAAAACAATACTAAAATTTGAATCTAAAAGAATATGTAGGAATAAAAAGGCTTTTTATCTGAACGATGAAGCATTTGAGCCCTATATTGAGGACTATCTTGTATGAGATGAGCTCAGAACTTTGACTCATGAGTTATAAAAGAATTGGAGCTTCCCATGGAGACTGTATAACAACCATCCTCAATCCGGTGCTTATTTGTATTATTACCACCTTTTGTTTAACCAGATCTGGTGTTTGTTTGCTTTCTGTGTTCGAATCACACAATTCCTAACTCATCAAGTTCGATTAATTAAAGTAACTTGAAATTTAGTATGCCATAGTCTTTTGAGGTGCATTTTTTTTTTGGATTTTCAGCCTTATCGGGCCAGCTTGTCCTGGGACCATAGAAAGACTATATCTTTGTTCACATATATTTAAAATCTTAACTAATCAAGTTTAATTAATCATAGTAACATAAAAATTGATATATCGTAGTCTTTTGTAGTACATTTTTACTCGTTTGATTTTCCACCTTTTCGACCCATCTCGTCCTGGTACCGCCATATAACATTGGCACATAGCAATATGCCATTTGTAATCATTTATATAGTATTGGCTACAATGAATAGTTATAATGTAATGAATAAGGGATAAAATGTTTTGCTCATTCTTATTTGTACAGCATTTTATTTAACTTGATCTGGTATTTATCTAACAGTATGATTCAAACTTGAAGCCTTGATGTCGCACTACATGTTGACATTTCGGATGCAAGTGTCAATCAAGTTAATAATCGCTTTAAATGCAGCGCATAAGTAAATAATGCATTCACGAGAACCAATGGGAATTTGTACATATGTAAACACCTTACATCTCCTCCATCACCAAAAACAAATTAAAGAAGGTTGCATGATATCACAGGAAGAATGAAAAAGTGTGTTCCCGCCTTCGAGTTAGTTCTTTGGTTGCCACAGAGTTTGAGAAGCATCGGAGATTCGATTCGATGGGTACCCAGTAGGCAGTGAACATGCAAAAGATAAAGATAATATCAATCAAAGTCCGTCACTTCTACACAGTAATATTAGAAAGTGTATACATTCAATGTCATAAATGCTAAGTAACATCAAAGTGTTGCTGAGGAGCTGATAAATGGTCTCATAGAACCAATACCTATGAAAGTAGTGTCGTCAAAGTCACTCGATGCTACGAAAATGGAGGTAATATTTTAGCTTTTCAACAGTAAAATCGGGCACGAAGGGAACACAAATAATTTAAGTACTGATATCAGTAAAATAAGTAACTCAAATATCAATAAATGGCAAATATCTTTCTAAAAAAAATTAGACTGTATAAGATGTTTATATTTTGTTATAGTATACTATATATACAGGGTTAGCAAGAAATAAGTGTCCCACTTCAGAGGGCTCTAGAATGCGTTCTATTGGTCTAAATGAGATAAAATTTGAAATACAGATAATTCAAATAATGCGCTTGACATTTATTAAATCAAAAATTTTAGTATCAACATTCACCTATAGATGGCGCTATAACACAAATGGTATTTATTTGCATTTATTGAAAATGTGAAACATTATTTGCGTTACAGCGCATGCCTGGTAGCATTATTCTTTGGATAAAAAGAAGGCGGATTCTGCACGAGCATTGGTTACTTCTTAGCGCATCATGTCAATGTTGCAAGAAAAAGCGTTACTGGTAAAATTGTTCTACCAGAACCAGCAGAACTCCGTTGTAGATGTAAAAGAATTCCGTCGTATGAAGCAGATACTACGAAGAGGTCCAGTGTCTCCATGTGCCCTACGCAAGATGATAAAAAAATTTGATACAACTGGGCAACTTGGAATTCTTCTAGGTAGAGGACGAAAGCCAATCCAGTCCTTTAGCGTCGAAAATGTGGCTACAGCGGTCGTTGAAGCGAGGAGTCATTCGCCGCATGGTAGTGTAAGTGTGCCAGTTGTTTCCTGTGTATTGGATATGCCGTATTCCACTGTACGAAAAATCTTACGGCGGATTTTGAATTATTATCCCTACGAAATCGAGCCTGCGCACATATTGCAGGACAGAGACTCAGAGGTTCGTAAAACTTTTGCACTCCAATTCCTTGCTCGAATGGTGGTTGATGTTAGTTGGCCATGGAACATCTTGTGGACTGACGAAGCCCACTTTTACCTCAATGGGCAAGTTAATACCCACAATTGTCGAATTTGGGCAGCGGAAAACCATCAAGCTATCCAGGAACAACCCTTGCATCCTGAAAAAGTGACAGTACGGTGTTGTTCTACTGCTACCTTTATCATTGGATTTTTTGAAGAGGTAACTGCAACTGAATTCAAAACCTGTTCCGTCACAGGACTACGGTACTGTGATATGATGAGGAATTTTGTAATCCCGCAACTTCAACAGCGTGGATGCCTTCAGGACATCATTTTCATGCAGGATGGCGCACCTCCTTACATTGAGCATAGTGTAAAGCAATTGCTAACACAGCATGTCACAGTTGAACGGGTGATCAGCCGGCATTTTCCAACAGCATGGCCTCCTCGTTCGCCAGATATCACATCCTGCGACTTTTGGTTGTGGGGTTTTCTCAAGGACAATATCTACCGTAAAAGGCCAGAATCTGTGCCAGATCTGAAGGACAGCATTCGGCGCCATGTTCTTGATATTCCGGCAGACTCACTCCGATCAGCTGTGGAAAATATGGTTCTGCGATTAGAGCACATTCTTGAACATGAAGGTGGACATATTGAGCAGTTTTAATGCTACGTTTTTAATATTATTTAACATTTATAAAGCCTATTAAATGTTGTTATACGTGTATTACAGCGCCACCTATCGGCGAATTTTTGTACTAAAATTTTTGATTTAATAAATGTCAAGCGCATCATTTGAATTATCTGTATTTCAAATTTTATCTCATTTGGACCAATATAACGCATTCTAGTGCCCTCTGAAGTGAGAAACTTATTTCTTGCTAACTCTGTATATATATATATATATATATATATATCCATCCACTTAAAATTAAATGATTAAATATTAAAATTAAACTTAAAGTTAAATATTAATCAAAGCATGAAAAATAAAAGATTTGGCCACTTTAAATTTGTTTCATGTTCTCTTGTACTCGAGAGCTCTCTACTGGAGATTTCATACTCCACCCAAAGTGAAGGCATCAAAGGTAAGTCCTTTTATTTAGAATTTAGTAAGGACGAATAACCTTATGACACTTGACTAACCTTATGACATTTGACTAACCTTATGACACTTGACTCCATTGTTAGGGCTTCAGGTTAATCGCAGTATCATGAAATTTGCTATTCTTTGGAGTTTGAACATTATTGGGTCAGCCCGCTCTGCGTCCGTTACAAGAATGTACTCGTTTGTTGAGAATAACGCGAGAACCGAAGTTGCTAGAAAGTCCAAATATGGTGTGTTGTTATTTTATGCGGCATATTTAAATTCTTGGAAGTGAGAACCTTATCGTGCCAGCTATTCCTGGGCCCGTCATATGAATGTACTCGTTTTCGGGAATAACTCGAGACGCGGTGTAGCAAGGAAGAGTATACTGCTATCTTTCATGGTATAATTTGATTTTGGGGATTTTGAACCTTACTATCGCCACCTGGAATGTACTTGTTTAGGGAAATAATTCAAAAACAGGAGCAGCTAAGTCCAAATTTGGTGTGTCGCTGTCAATCATACAATTAAGTTGCATGCATATTGATAGATTCATTTTTCGTATAATTAAGTTACATACAAATAATAAAATGGTGTAATTTAGAAAAGTTTTTTGCTTTCACATGTTCATTGTGAGTAGTGTGCTCCATTTCTATGACTTTATATTTTATATTTATCTAAAAAGAGTATTGAAGGTTCATATTTGTTGGTTTTATGCGCATTATGATTACAATTTTAAAGCATACTATAGAAGCTAAAACTTGCAAAATAATGTGATATTAATTTTATGTCACCTTGCAAAAAATTATTATATTTCAGGAGTTCACAAATAACTATGATGACGCCCTATATTTAGAAAACGTAATATTGCCGCTTAGAACCCATGAACAACCTTTCCTGCATCTTATTGTTAAAATTTTACACATCCACTATGCATATTTTATGTATTATAACACACTGTAGCGAAAATAAAATTCATATAATTAAAATGTACAAAATCTCATGATTTATTTTTTTGTTCTAAAATAATACTAAAATAGTTAAAGGCCCGTGCTTAGTGGGAAAGTACACTTAGCTGCTTCTTTTATATATATAGAACTTTTAAACATTATTTCTATCCGTAAAATCTAAAATTGAGTAATCGACCGTATAGCACTTTTACGCTTTTTTGCCCCTCTTGTCTCCAGGAGCAGTGGTGGATTGGGCCGTTGATATCCTAACTACTAGATGTAGTCCTCTGATCTGTCACAAAAATAGAAATCCGAGGGTAACATCTCCCTCTTAATTCTTTCTTTTCCAACGGGCTTTTGACGAGAATATGTCAAACAGCAGTATCTGATTGATCATTTCTGATTGACATTCGGTAACGCCACCTCTTAATCACTTCATGTCTACGACGCGCTTAAATGGTAATGAGTATTAGAAGAGAGTTTACCCTCGAGCACACGTGCGGATCAAAAGTTCCCATCCACTTTCCTGCTTGTTTATGGGAAGCAGGGGTCATCAAAAGGAAATCTCTGCTGCTTAGGTCCAACCCACCTATGAAACATCATTGAACCGAAAAGAGGACATCTGTTATCTATCTATTCTACTAGGATATCTACAGCTTGAAGGTAATGCAATAAATAGGTCTCCATAACCCCTGGCGAGTGTAAGAAACGTCTTCATGCATAAATGATGTAGGAGGCCCGGCAGAACACGACCAGGCCTAGCCGACACTGCCCAGGGATTACTGTTAACACAATTTAGGAAGCATTATAATACCTAAATAGTTTTAAAATGCGACGACTTCAAATTGTTTTAATTAAAACATTACAGACATTCAGTTATTTTCTTTTAGGAAATAAAGCTTTCCGTGACAAGAAACAGATTAACAAGATATTTTACTGAAACGCGAAGACAAAAGTTAAACTTATGTAAGATTTTCACTAGCTGTCATACCCACCTGTGGCCATCATGTTCTCTCTGTGAGCCTTTAAATCTAAAAGGCCTATAAGTTAAATTTTAAATTAGGCTTTAAATTTGAGATGTAGTTGGCGATAACAACGAGTTCATATAATTTCGTAATCCAATTTAAAATGTAGCTCACTCGGTAGAAATGTTCTTGTGTGCATAAGCACAGTAGCGGCAAAACAATTCTATCCGATCCAACCAATGATTTGAATGCAGTGGCAAAATATATTTTTCTTATTAAATTCTTTACTTTTAAAGAAAACTTTCTACTTCCGTTATATCAGCTATATTCATTTTTTCAGTGTATATCTCAAATCAAATCTATATCTATAAATGTGTGTTACACTGTTATAAATAAAACTGAAATATTTTCCAATAGCAGTTTTCTGTCACACGTTATAACAAAGCAAAATATCTCCCCACCCCCTTTACAGTCAAGTTTCCTTTAAATCCAACATAGTTCATTCGGCCATATCGATCGAATATAGTCTCCAAAAACTTGAATTCGATTTTTTCTGTGACAACGTAGCATGAGAAATTATTTTTTCCTTTCTCAATATATCAATCATATTTTGTCGCTAGCTATCGAACAAGAGATTCACTCTTATGAAACGTGTACAACAAAGAAGGAAAAGGGACTTTGTGACGTGACTTAAAATTTATTCTACCATTTCAAGTTTTGGTAGAGTATGTGAATTATGATTATTTTAATATAACGCATTAAAGCAAATAAAAAGATTCTTCAACATATTAGGTCTTTATGTAGGTAGTTTCGATATTTTCTCTCCGTTTAAGTGAATTAAGACCATTTAGAACTCAATGTAAATCTTTGATGTATTGTCAAAACACATGCATGATATTTAAATAATTTGCTAAAATATTTTCAAAACAAATTTGAAAATTTTAGATCAGGTTAGAATTATAAAAGTTGAGAAAATGCACAGACACACAAACATATATATACACTCTGTTGCAAAACATTATATACACACATAAGAAATTGGGCTATAGCTGCGAAACTCGCCATGTATGTATTGTTTGAGGATATATGCAAATGATTATAATTTGAAAGCAAAAAACGTTTTATTAAGAAATGGTGACAACAAAAAGATTGCATTTTAGTAAGGGGTAAATTTTCCCCTGGTAGCTATACAAGCCGATATTCGGTGCAGCATATAGTGAATTAAGTTGCTTATATCAATCTGCGGAAGATCCTGCCACAAATGTTGTAACTGGTCAGCCAATTTAGTGGTATTCTGCTAAAGCTGCAATTAGCGTCCCAGCATGTCCCAGACGTGTTCTATTAGTGATAATTCTGGCCAGGAATATATATACACTCATTCCCATAACAATTTGGGCACCAAGAAGGAGTTGTCAGAATCGAACGAAATTTTATATATATGAGTACAACGTTGATATAAGTGATTACAAAATAAAAACAAAAGGATCATTTATTACAGGAAAATCTACAAATGAATGAAGGTCCTAGTACTCTGTTAGGCCACCTCTAGCGTTAATACACGATGCGATACGGGCGGGCATTGAGGCATACAGGTCTCGTATGGTATCCTGCGTCAACTCATTCCACAGTTGTTGTAAGCGCGTCTCTAGTTCGACCAAATTCATATACTGTCCAACTTGCTGTCCCAAGTGATCCCCGACATGCTCGATCGGTGACATATCTGCGGATCGGGCAGGCCAGGGAAGGCTGGTAATGTGGTGGAGGCATTCCTGTGCCAACCTTGCTATGTGTGGTCGAACATTGTCCTGTTGAAAAATTATGCCTGGGAGCCCTGCCATGAATGGCAAGACATGTGACTGAAGGATGTCACGAACGTACCGCTGGGCTGTCATGGTTCCGTGGATCAATATTAGAGGTGACAGGGTGTCATATGAGACGGCACCCCATACCACCACACCAGCTGTGAGAGCAATGTGCCATTGTAAAGCGAATTCAAGATTAAGGGGTTCACTACGGGGCCTTCACACACTACACAGTTGTCATCACTGTCAAAAGTCCATCTGGATTCGTAGCTGAAGACGACCTGATTCCATTCGGTTGCGGTCCAATCCCGCCACACCACTACAGATGCGGCTCTACCGTGCTGATAACACCGTTTCTCGTTAGATCACCGAAGTCAAGCAGCATCGGGCGCGGTTAGTACTTGGGAGGGCGACCACCTGGGAACACCGCGTGCTGTTGGCACATTTCGGGCGCGGTAGGCCGGTGGTTTGCGCGCTGGATTTGCACGCTGCCACAACTGCCGCCGTGTTCATGCGGAGTACGATCACGTTAAAGATGTGGGTCCGTAAGTCCTTCCGAGAGGTTGGTGGTAGGGGAAGGAGGGTACGGTCCCTGTGGATGCCTCCACCACTGGGTTCCGGTCTAAATTGAGTGGCACTTCTCGGCCATCTAAAAGTTACCTTACACCTTTCTGGTAGATCGGGTGGTCTGGGTCTCAACAACAACAACAACACTACAGATGGAGGCGACGGTGGGTGGGTGTCATTGGTAGCACAAGTAATGGGCGCCGCGATACCAAATGTCGGACAGACACAAAGCCTGTAGTAAAGGTGCTGCCTGTGTCCGGATGGCGGACAATAATGCAGTTGGCGCTGTGCGTGCGTGTCGGGTGATGTGACGGTCTTCTCCGCTATTGGTTTGTTGAGGGCGTCCTGAGACTGGCCGCCGTGTATGCGACCTCTCTCTCGTCCACTGGTCCCAACACCTCCTCACAGTAAAGTCAGGACGGCCTAGGTGGCGGGTTACTGGCCGAGCTGATCAGGACCAACCGGCTTCCATCAACCCGATGATTCTTAACCTCTCGAACTCTGATAGCTGATCACATCGTCTTCGATGGCGGCGTAACGTAATCCCTAATGAAAAGGCGTCCTTCTGCAACAGATTAAGTACAGGCAAAAAGCCTCTGCGTTCTCTTTTTCCGCGTCAGGAAGAACGAAGTTCAACGCCCTCTACTGACATTACGGAATGCGCAATCACGCTGTATTTCTAATAATTTGCATATCTGCCTGACATGTACCTTCATGCCATGTTTCGTTACGATCCCACAATTACTTCTTGGTGCGCAAATTTTTATGTCTTTGAGTATATATATGTGTATGTAGATATATATATATATATATATATATATATATATATATGTAAATTCCCAAATAGGACAAGTAGCAATGTACTCGTAAAATTTCTAGATAAGTGACGTAAGTAACGGCCGGGGGGAGTTGTGACCCCCAACACTCCGGTTAAAGCTTTTTTCCGCCATGGCAAACGCTCCCGGTAGCCGATACTCCCTACACTATTTTCTCCATGACTCTTATAAAACCGTAAAAAATTACATACACACATATACACTTTCAATAACATGTAAAAATCCAAATGTTTACTTTAATACGCTAAAACAAACCAAAAAGGACACACTATAAAAATATAACAATTAATTTAAAATACTAATGTATGAAATCACTTCAAACGTGGTTATTTAATATCCCAATATCAATGTATTCAAAAATAATGTTTGAAATCCAAGTCAGAGAGGTTATATTTAAAAATTCGGATACAAGACCAATTGGCAGCACTATCGCCATATAAATACTATTGTATGAATTTACTTCACTCGTGGTTATTTAATACATTATATATATATTTAATACATTATATATATACATTATATATATATATATAGTCTTAAGTGTGATTTCTGATAAATTTTTAATATTATATTTCGCGGTATTTTCATATATATATCAACGACCGCGAGTGGAAAGGGCAACGTGTGACTTGTAGGAAAGTTAGGATTCATCTGCGAGTTAACCCAGATCGGAACATACAGCTCCGGTCCGATTTTATAACTTTTTAAAAGAGATTTTTGTTTTCTATTCCAGACGTAAATTTATTTTTATTATCTTTGTGAGATATATACAAATATGCAAGTTTTCATGTTTTCGGACGTAATCATGTCACCTAAATAAATATTACACATTATAATTTCGTTAAACGAACGATATTACAAACATTTCAAATCTTTGCAAGGTTTAAAATATAATTTGTATCTATCACTTCTACTAATTCTAAGTCTATACTTAAATAGAAATCAATAAAAATAAATTCTTATTGTTTATTTTTAACAGCTATACACTTTTGTTTATAATATTTGCTTGTAAAAATAATTTATATATTTTGTTTCTATTACTTATTTATGAACTATTTCATCTATTACTTTGTTTCAACAATTTATATTTGCTAATCAAAGCTATTCATTTACAAAAAATTGTATTGTATGCAAAAATATTCAAGGGAAATTCATACGTAGCTTTTAATCATCTTTATATATTTTTTCTTCTTTGCTATTTTTATGGTATTCTGGCGTTCTTATTCTTATGACTTTCGTTATTTTTCCTGACAACTTTTGATGTTTTCGACTTGATTAGATTTTTTGTCAGTAATAGAAGAATAGTTGTAAAACTTTCAGCTTATCAGAAAATAAAGTAAAAACACTTTTGTAGATCTGATTGATAAAAATATAGTAAATCTAATTTAGTTCCACCATTTATTTCATTTCTTATATTTTTTTTATTGTATTAAGTATACTACGCCCTTCTTTTCAGTGGTTTTTTCACTATCCAAGTATATAGAGATTAGAGGTTAAGTGTCTCAGACTATAGAAGTTAAGTCTCAAACATATATCACCTACCAAATATCATATTTATATTATTTTGAAGTAAGTTATTTTATATGATTTTAATTTATCAAATTAACTATTTTTCATTTTATAAAGTTATATATTTTTATGTAGATTTAATATGTATTTTACACAAAATAAAACAATTAAAATATTTATATTAAAATCTATTATCCTGCATATATATTTATTTGCATCTATTGAGCAACTGAAGTAATAAAGTGTAAATTTTATTTAGTTAACTCTACCTGTATGCATACTTAATCAACAAAAAAGTTTCATTTCTAAGTGAACTCAGTTTTCGTAGTTCCTAACACCTATATATTTGTTACCGACCTTAGCAAATAAATGTTTTGTTACCGATTTCTACAAAATTAAAAAATAAGTCTATGCATATTACCTAACTATATATGTATAGTATCTAACTCGATATACAATGTAATATATTTATAAATATATATATTTCGTTTATGCCATAAAATAACTTTTTTCACTATTAATGATAATTGATGTTTCACTTCTTTATAATAACATCAATAGACAAAAACTGATATCATCTTATGTTATTCCTCAGTTTACTATATTTACCAGTTCCTAGATTTACTTATCCTGGAGCTTGTGGTGCAGCAAGTTTTAAAAAACCTTCTCGATACCAAAATCGTTATATCCTATTTATATATTGAAAGATTGAAATTAACTCGCATTTGCGAGTTAATAAAATTCCTTCTAGTATCCAAGGAGCCATGATACCTTGATCTCTTTTACAAAGTAAGCTAGGGTTCAAGTTTTACCATGCGTATTAATTCATATTGATATCCTAACAAATATCGTTGATCCTAATTTATAACATAATTAATGTGTGACTAATATACAAGCTTACAAATGAAAACATTTTTTTCCTGTTTTGAATTTTGCAATTGTTTTATATAAGTATCAATGGGCGGATTACAAAACATAAATTACTTTTCCTTCATCACATATAGATTTTTGCAAATGAAGGTTGAATAAATTATGATGCAAATACGCATATATAAGTATGTAATAAAAAATAGAATTCCATGGTATGAATATATCATGTTTTTAAATTTTGATGTTTAATAATCTAATATTTACAATCTAAATATTACAATCTAAATATTTACAATTTTAGCTGTTTTCTTGGAGCACTGAATGTTTTTAAAAGATTTCTTTTTGTGACTGTCTACATAAGTTTTGCCTTTAAGCAATAACAAATATCGGCTATTTTATGCGTATCTCCTAGTCTTTGATACCTATGTCCCATTTATTTTATGTCTGTGAGAAATCTTCAGCTAACTTATCACTTATAGCAACTACATTTTCTGAATAAAAGTCTAAATAATAATATAGGAAAGGAATGTAGATGCTCCCAACAACTGGGAATTTTATACCATATCAACCACGATTTTTTTATAAAACTAATGTCAACAATTGCCCAAAAAACTATTGATAACATTTGTGAATCCAAACTTTTATCCGCATGTGTTATACTTAGTTCAAAACGGTGATCTTTTATTACTTTTCTTATTTGAATTCCGTCAAATATTCCATCCTGGTGCTATGTCTCAATTTCTCGATTTATGCTATTCCACTTTCAAAAGAAGCATAGAAATTTTGTATAATATCTTGCTGACCCAAAAGTAAAGCAATACCTTTTATCTTCCAACATATTGGTAAATCGTGTTCATCATATTTTATTTTTGAGTAATATTTCCACGGTTTCGTAAGTACATTTATATTCCATAGCAAAACATTTTGAGTATATTCTTTATTATATTTTTCAATATTTCTAAAAAAACAGTTCTTACATAATTAAAATCAATATCTTTAAAAATAGCGCCATACCTTGAACATGTGTAGAATTAATAAAAAATTTAATTTACAAAACAACCGTTCGTAATAGACAAAAGTAAATTCGAACTCAGCATGCTGAGAAATGTTTGTCAAACATATTGCCATTATCATTCCTATTTAACTTTTTAACACCTGTCTATTTATTCTCTTAAGTATTTCTCCGCGAAAAGCTGTTTTTATTAAATCATAAAATACGTTTCATCAAAATGTTCTTATATAAAATATATGTTATTCCTATTCCAAAATATGACTCGACATGAACGCATAACTTCAAATAATTTCAACACTTATAAAGTATTAGCACCTGTCAATTTATGATTATTTTTACTATACTTGAATGCGTTAGGAAATGCAGTTCTTTAACCTTATGTATTAAATCAAACACTTTTTGAGAGATCTTTTATAACTTAAGTTTTTTATTTGCACAAGCTAAAAAATTCACAAATAAATATAACAATTTTTAGAATGTGTTCTACATTTTGTTTCTGATGTATAGCTACTGAAAGTTGCTGACAAAATTGATTCCCCTCTTCATACTGACAATTGCCTCAGAATAAGAATAACATTGTTAAATCAGAACGACTTTCACGTTACAGAAAAAGGTAAAATTTTACTTGAACTTTCAAGATGCGGAAGAGCTTCTTCGTACGATATCGTCGTGTTCCCGCAAAGAAATGAAATTTTGAAAAGTTTTCGGGGATTTTTATGATATCAAATTTCTATACACAATTCTATGGCACTTGTATGTAAGCATATTTTGTAAAAATATTACATTCCTGTCTAAAATATGACATTGCGTAGTATCAATAATAAAAAAAAAACCAATTTAAATTTTTACAGGTATAAAATGATAAAAGCTGAAAAAACGCTTGGGTTTCGTCCCTCAGTGCGAATAAACTAAGAACTTAGCTCGGCCTTCTGCCCTGAAAAAGGAAACACAGGCATGCAAAACGTCCACCTGTTTTTATAATTTCCTTTGTGCAGCACTTTACGTCATGTTTTTTTAATTCAATTTCGCGACTTTAGAATAGAAATTCTTAGGGAAAAGCAGCAAGTTCACATATCTATATAAATAAAAATGAAAATCTGTCTGTCTGTCTGTCTGTCTGTCTGTCTGTCTGTTTGTCACACCATCACGGGAGAACGGCTGAACCGAATTTGATGAAATTTTGTGGGTAGCCCAGAAATAGCCCCACTTAAAATTATATCCGTGTTTTGAGTTTCTACGACCAGTGGTTCTCGAGATATTAGTAAAAAACGAAATTTTCGTTTGTCTCATCATCACGGAAAAACGGCTGAACCGAATTTAATGAAATTTGGTGAATAGCCTTAAAATATCCCCCCATAAATTTTATCCAAGTTTCGAGTTTCTAAGACCTGGGGTTGTCGAGATATTAATGAAAAACGGAACTTTTTCCTAGGAGTTCTACTCCCTAACTCCGTGGTTTATCCAAACGAAAAGCTTGAAAATCGTTTGAAAGTGAATTAAAATTTAATCTCTGAGTTTGATGGGAGATTTTTTGCGTTAATTAGTCACTTTCTGAAAACATGAATTGTTTGAAGCATGATTTAAAGGGGAAATCTATCTCCATGGTTCATGGTTTATTTAAAACACGCTTTTACGGAACAATGAGAAGTATAGAGAAATCAAAATCGTTATTTAATTTCGCAGTTTATGTTATAAGACATGACATATTTAACATGTTATAAGATTCTATCTTATATCATGTTACTCAGAAACGCAATTAAATTAAATCTGTCTGTTAACTTTAATAATTATTTTTTCGATTTGAATAATAAATAAATGGATATAAAAATATATTTTAGAAAAGAACGATTTGATTTTTCTTATAGCATTTTTGACTGGATAATATCAATTACGGTCTTCAGGTTTAAAAATTATTATTATTTATATTTTCGGGGATTATTGATTCAAGGATTATTGATATTTTCAAGTTATTATGCAATTATTTTATTATGACAAAAATTGTTTAAACTCATATATTGTATGTTGTACGAATCTTCTACAAATACACGTGTATATCTTTTAATCTACGAGAATATAAGTAGTACAGGTATATTGACATATGTTTTGATATATATTGGCATATATTGGAATCAATTACGACCTTCTGGTATAAAGAGTACGGATATTATTGATGTTTTCAATTTATTACGTCATCTCTTTTATTTTGGCAAATATTTTTGAGACGCATATTGTAATACGGGTAATCTTCTACTAACACATTGGCATATTTTCTGATCTGCGACAATATAATTAGTACGGGGTTGCATATATTCATTCAATTCCTATTTTTTCTTCTGTAAATTTGCTTACAAAAGGGGGCAGGATGCTTTATTCTTCAGATCTGATCGTGAAGATAATTTTGCATAGTGAGAACATATATTCTTAAACTTCTCTTTAGGAGCAATAAATTTAATATTTTAACAGAATTTGCACATGATTGCGAACTTTAAGTTTCTTTAAATTATACGAATAACGGGTGTGCTGTTAGTGGTTAATAAATTTTAACATTTTAGGAGGATATATCATGTTGCTCGGCATCGCAATTAAATTAAATGTGTTTGTTAATGTTTTTATTATTTTTTTTTTCGATTTAAATAATAAATAAATGGATAAATGGATATAAAAGTATATCTTATGAATGGACGGTTTGATTTTTCTTTTAATTATATTAATTGCTGACTGCGTACATCAATTTCATTTATTTTGGCAAAGAGTTTTCAAGCTTATATCGTATTTAGCTACTAAACTCATATATTGTGTTTAGCCAATAAATTCATATAGCCGATTGTTGAAACAGAAAAAGAGTAGAGCGGGTATATCTTCTAATACAATTGTAGTGTTTTCATTTAGTATATTGAAACGGGATAAGAATGTTTCATTCAGATCTGCAAATTCAAAGATACGAATTTGGAGGGATATCGTTAATTTGACAACTTTTCTTAAACTTTGCCAAATTGACGGAAATGTCGCCAAATTGATATAAACGACACACAAACAGCTGCCCTTCCCGGCCGTCCAACTAGTTACTCTAAGTCCTCTGGACGAGTCGGACGGTCTGGGTCTTCCACACAAACAGCTGCCATAAACCTTCGGGTTGGTCATGTGGCTTGGGTCTTCTACATATCAATGAAATTTTTTTTTGTTTTGTTAGAAGAGAGTACTGAAATGATGTTTGGTTAGCATTTATCTGTCAGACCAACCATCCTACTTAGTAATACATTTAGCGAATTTTTAAAATGTCACCAAATTGATAAAAATGTTTTCAAATCTATAAAAATATCTTGAAATTGATAAAATTGCGCTACATAAATGATATTAATTGTTTTTTGTTAGGGGATAGTATTGTGATGATATTTCGTCAATTTGTCGCAAAGTGGAACTGTCAGTTCTACAGTCCCACTTGGCGATAAATTTGGCGATTTTTTAAAATGTGGCTAATTTGACGAAACTGTCGCCAAATGTTCCATAGAAATATAACTATTTAGACGATATTTTTTCTACCAATTTATTTGAAGCAAATGATATCATGTCGCTTAGCAACGGATTTAAATCCAATGTGTTTATGCGGCAGACGATTTTTATTAAATCCTTTCCGATTTGAATAATGAAGATATGTATATAAAATAAATTTCATTGCCATTTCATTTTGGACTGGATATTATCAATTATACTCTTCAGGTTTAAACATTATTATTATTGATATTTTCCGGAATTATTGATTCAGTGATTATTGATATTTTTAAGTTATTACGCCATTGTTTTATTGCGGCAAAAATTGCTGACACACGCATATTGTACGTTGTACGAGTAATCTTCTAGGAATGCACGGGTATATCTTCTAACCTACGAGAATATAAGTAGTACAGGTATATTGGCATATATTTTGACATATATTGGCATATATATTGGAATCAAGTACAGTCTTCTGGTATGAAGATTACGGGGATTAATTATATATTCAATTTATTACGTCGTCTGTTGTATTTTACCAAAAAACATTTGAGACTCATATTGTAAAACGGGTAATCTTCTACTAATAATCGGACATTATAAGTAGTACGTGTATATCTTCCCATATAATTTTAGCACTTTAATTTTGACATATATTGGAATAAATGACTGTCTTCAGATTTAAAGATTACGGGTTTATTGGTATTTTCAATTTATACATGTAATCTACTAATACAGGTTATATTTTCTAATATTCGCGTATATAATTAGTACGGGTCCCATACAATTTTAACGCTTTTATTTTGCATATATTGATTCAATTCCATATTTTTTTTTTATATTTGCTTACATAAGGGGTCCAAGATGTTTCATTCTTCAGATATGTCCATGAAGATAATTTTATATAGCGAGAACAGAGATTCTTAAACTTCTTTCTCGGAGCATTATATTAAATATTTTAACAGAATATTTTGATTAAACATGTCATTTAGTATACTATAAGAATTTGGGCATGATTATGAATTTCAAGTTTCTTTATATTAAATACTCCGTACGAAGAACGGGTATGCTGCTAGTCTATATAAATAAAATTGAAAATCTGTCTGTCTGTCTGTCTGTCTGTCTGTCTGTCTGTTTGTCCCATCATCACGGGAGAACGGCTGAACCGAATTTGATGAAATTTTGTGGGTAGCCTAGAAATAGCCCCACTTAAAATTTAGTCTATGGTTGGAATTTCTACGACCAGTGGTTCTCGAGATATTAGTAAAAAACGAAACTTTCGTTTGTCTCATCATCACGAGAGAACGGCTGAACCGAATTTAATGAAATTTTGTGGGTGGCCTTGATATAGCCCCCCATAAATTTTGCCCAAGTTTCGAGTTTCTAAGACCAGGGGTTGTCGAGATATTAATGAAAAACGGAACTTTTTTTATAGGAGTTCTACTCTCCAACTCCGTGGTTTATCCAAACGGAAAGGATAAAAATCGTTTGTTTAAAGCGTCAAAGGGAATTAAAACTTTATTTTTGAGTTTGATGCAGGATTTTTGCATTAAATAGTCACTATCTGAAAGCATGAATTGTTTGAAACATGAATTTAAATGGAAAAATCTACCTCCATGTTTTATATTTCACAAGCTTTTACTCAACGATTAGAAGTATAAAGAAATTAAAATGGTTATTTAAATTCGCATTTTATGAGGAAGATTCTATCTTATATCATGTTGCTCGGCAAAGGAATGGAATTAAATGTGTTTGTTAATGATTATTATTATTTTTTTGATTTGAATAATAAATAAATGGATATTAAAATATATCTTATAAATGAACGGTTTGATTTTTTTAAATTATATTAATTGCGAATTGCATACATCATTTTCATGTATTTTAGCAAAGAGGTTTTAAGCTTATATATTGTGTTTAGCTAATAAACTCATATTCTGTTTACCCAATAAATTCATTTATCCAATTGTTTAAACAGAAAAAGAGTAGAATGGGTATATCTTCTAATAATATTTTAGTATTTTTATTTATTACTAGCAGCATACCCGTTCTTCGTACGGAGTATATAATATAAAGAAACTTAAAATTCATAATCATGCCCAAATTCTTATAGTATACTAAATGACATGTTTAATCAAAATATTCTGTTAAAATATTTAATATAATGCTCCTAAAAAGAAGTTTAAGAATCTCTGTTCTCGCTATATAAAATTATCTTCATGGACATATCTGAAGAATAAAACATCTTGGACCCCTTATGTAAGCAAATATAAAAAAAAATATGGAATTGAATCAATATATGCAAAATAAAAGCGTTAAAATTGGATGGGACCCGTACTAATTATATACGCGAATATTAGAAAATATAGCCTGTATTAGTAGATTACATGTATAAATTGAAAATACCAATAAACCCGTAATCTTTAAATCTGAAGACAGTCATTTATTCCAATATATGTCAAAATTAAAGTGCTAAAATTACATGGGAAGATATACACGTACTACTTATAATGTCCGATTATTAGTAGAAGATTACCCGTTTTGCAATATGAGTCACAAATGTTTTTTGGTAAAATACAACAGACGACGTAATAAATTGAATATATAATTAATCCCCTTAATCTTCATACCAGAAGACTGTACTTGATTCCAATATATATGCCAATATATGTCAAAATATATGCCAATATACCTGTACAACTTATATTCTCGTAGGTTAGAAGATATACCCGTGCATTCCTAGAAGATTACTCGTACAACGTACAATATGCGTGTGTCAGCAATTTTTGCCGCAATAAAACAATGGCGTAATAACTTAAAAATATCAATAATCCCTGAATCAATAATTCCGGAAAATATCAATAATAATAATGTTTAAACCTGAAGAGTATAATTGATATTATCCAGTCCAAAATGAAAAGGCAATGAAATTTATTTTATATACATATCTTCATTATTCAAATCGGAAAGGATTTAATAAAAATCGTCTGCCGCATAAACACATTGGATTTAAATCCGTTGCTAAGCGACATGATATCATTTGCTTCAAATAAATTGGTAGAAAAAATATCGTCTAAATAGTTATATTTCTATGGAACATTTGGCGACAGTTTCGTCAAATTAGCGACATTTTAAAAAATCGCCAAATTTATCGCCAAGTGGGACTGTAGAACTGACAGTTCCACTTTGCGACAAATTGACGAAATATCATCACAATACTATCCCCTAACAAAAAACAATGAATATCATTTATGTAGCGCAATTTTATCAATTTCAAGATATTTTTATAGATTTGAAAACATTTTTATCAATTTGGTGACATTTTAAAAATTCGCTAAATGTATTACTAAGTAGGATGGTTGGTCTGACAGATAAATGCTAACCAAACATCATTTCAGTACTCTCTTCTAACAAAACAAAAAAAATTTCATTGATATGTAGAAGACCCAAGCCACACGACCAACCCGAAGGTTTATGGCAGCTGTTTGTGTGTCGTTTATATCAATTTGGCGACATTTCCGTCAATTTGGCAAAGTTTAAGAAAAGTTGTCAAATTAGCGATATCCCTCCAAATTCGTAGCTTTGAATTTGCAGATCTGAATGAAACATTCTTATCCCGTTTCAATATACTAAATGAAAACACTACAATTGTATTAGAAGATATACCCGCTCTACTCTTTTTCTGTTTCAACAATCGGCTATATGAATTTATTGGCTAAACACAATATATGAGTTTAGTAGCTAAATACGATATAAGCTTGAAAACTCTTTGCCAAAATAAATGAAATTGATGTACGCAGTCAGCAATTAATATAATTAAAAGAAAAATCAAACCGTCCATTCATAAGATATACTTTTATATCCATTTATCCATTTATTTATTATTTAAATCGAAAAAAAATAATAAAAACATTAACAAACACATTTAATTTAATTGCGATGCCGAGCAACATGATATATCCTCCTAAAATGTTAAAATTTATTAACCACTAACAGCACACCCGTTATTCGTACGGAGTGTATAATTTAAAGAAACTTAAAGTTCGCAATCATGTGCAAATTATGTTAAAATATTAAATTTATTGCTCCTAAAGAGAAGTTTAAGAATATATGTTCTCACTATGCAAAATTATCTTCACGATCAGATCTGAAGAATAAAACATCCTGCCCCCTTTTGTAAGCAAATTTACAGAAGAAAAAATAGGAATTGAATGAATATATGCAACCCCGTACTAATTATATTGTCGCAGATCAGAAAATATGCCAATGTGTTAGTAGAAGATTACCCGTTATTTGCCAAAATAAAAGAGATGACGTAATAAATTGAAAACATCAATAATATCCGTACTCTTTATACCAGAAGGTCGTAATTGATTCCAATATATGCCAATATATATCAAAACATATGTCAATATACCTGTACTACTTATATTCTCGTAGATTAAAAGATATACACGTGTATTTGTAGAAGATTCGTACAACATACAATATATGAGTTTAAACAATTTTTGTCATAATAAAATAATTGCATAATAACTTGAAAATATCAATAATCCTTGAATCAATAATCCCCGAAAATATAAATAATAATAATTTTTAAACCTGAAGACCGTAATTGATATTATCCAGTCAAAAATGCTATAAGAAAAATCAAATCGTTCTTTTCTAAAATATATTTTTATATCCATTTATTTATTATTCAAATCGAAAAAATAATTATTAAAATTAACAGACAGATTTAATTTAATTGCGTTTCTGAGTAACATGATATATGATAGAATCTTATAACATGTTAAATATGTCATGTCTTATAACATAAACTGCGAAATTAAATAACGATTTTGATTTCTCTATACTTCTCATTGTTCCGTAAAAGCTTGTTTTAAATAAACCATGAACCATGGAGATAGATTTCCCCTTTAAATCATGTTTCAAACAATTCATGTTTTCAGAAAGTGACTAATTAACGCAAAAAATCTCCCATCAAACTCAGAGATTAAATTTTAATTCACTTTCAAACGATTTTCAAGCTTTTCGTTTGGATAAACCACGGAGTTAGGGAGTAGAACTCCTAGGAAAAAGTTCCGTTTTTCATTAATATCTCGACAACCCCAAGTCTTAGAAACTCGAAACTTGGACAAAAGTTATGAGGGGATATTTCAAGGCTATTCACCAAATTTCATTAAATTCGGTTCAGCCGTTTTTCCGTGATGATGAGACAAACGAAAATTTCGTTTTTTACTAATATCTCGAGAACCACTGGTCGTAGAAACTCAAAACACGGATATAATTTTAAGTGGGGCTATTTCTGGGCTACCTACAAAATTTCATCAAATTCGGTTCAGCCGTTCTCCCGTGATGGTGTGACAAACAGACAGACAGACAGACAGACAGACAGACAGACAGACAGACAGATTTTCATTTTTATTTATATACTAGCAGCATACCCGTTCTTCGTACGGAGTATATAATATAAAGAAACTTGAAATTCATAATCATGCCCAAATTCTTATAGTATACTAAATGACATGTTTAATCAAAATATTCTGTTAAAATATTTAATATAATGCTCCTAAAAAGAAGTTTAAGAATCTCTGTTCTCGCTATATAAAATTATCTTCATAGACATATCTGAAGAATAAAACATCTTGGACCCCTTATGTAAGCAAATATAAAAAAAATATGGAATTGAATCAATATATGCAAAATAAAAGCGTTAAAATTGTATGGGACCCGTACTAATTTTATACGCGAATATTAGAAAATATAACCTGTATTAGTAGATTACATGTATAAATTGAAAATACCAATAAACCCGTAATCTTTAAATCTGAAGACAGTCATTTATTCCAATATATGTCAAAATTAAAGTGCTAAAATTATATGGGAAGATATACACGTACTACTTATAATGTCCGATTATTAGTAGAAGATTACCCGTTTTGCAATATGAGTCACAAATGTTTTTTGGTAAAATACAACAGACGACGTAATAAATTGAATATATAATTAATCCCCTTAATCTTCATACCAGAAGACTGTACTTGATTCCAATATATATGCCAATATATGTCAAAATATATGCCAATATACCTGTACTACTTATATTCTCGTAGGTCAGAAGATATACCCGTGCATTCCTAGAAGATTACTCGTACAACGTACAATATGCGTGTGTCAGCAATTTTTGCCGCAATAAAACAATGGCGTAATAACTTAAAAATATCAATAATCCCTGAATCAATAATTCCGGAAAATATCAATAATAATAATGTTTAAACCTGAAGAGTATAATTGATATTATCCAGTCCAAAATGAAATGGCAATGAAATTTATTTTATATACATATCTTCATTATTCAAATCGGAAAGGATTTAATAAAAATCGTCTGCCGCATAAACACATTGGATTTAAATCCGTTGCTAAGCGACATGATATCATTTGCTTCAAATAAATTGGTAGAAAAAATATCGTCTAAATAGTTATATTTCTATGGAACATTTGGCGACAGTTTCGTCAAATTAGCGACATTTTAAAAAATCGCCAAATTTATCGCCAAGTGGGACTGTAGAACTGACAGTTCGACTTTGCGACAAATTGACGAAATATCATCACAATACTATCCCCTAACAAAAAACAATTAATATCATTTATGTAGCGCAATTTTATCAATTTCAAGATATTTTTATAGATTTGAAAACATTTTTATCAATTTGGTGACATTTTAAAAATTCGCTAAATGTATTACTAAGTAGGATGGTTGGTCTGACAGAGAAATGCTAACCAAACATCATTTCAGTACTCTCTTCTAACAAAACAAAAAAAATTTCATTGATATGTAGAAGACCCAAGCCACACGACCAACCCGAAGGTTTATGGCAGCTGTTTGTGTGTCGTTTATAACAATTTGGCGACATTTCCGTCAATTTAGACAAGTTTAAGAAAAGTTGTCAAATTAGCGATATCCCTCCAAATTCGTAGCTTTGAATTTGCAGATCTGAATGAAACATTCTTATCCCGTTTCAATATACTAAATGAAAACACTACAATTGTATTAGAAGATATACCCGCTCTACTCTTTTTCTGTTTCAACAATCGGCTATATGAATTTATTGGCTAAACACAATATATGAGTTTAGTAGCTAAATACGATATAAGCTTGAAAACTCTTTGCCAAAATAAATGAAATTGATGTACGCAGTCAGCAATTAATATAATTAAAAGAAAAATCAAACCGTCCATTCATAAGATATACTTTTATATCCATTTATCCATTTATTTATTATTTAAATCGAAAAAAATAATAAAAACATTAACAAACACATTTAATTTAATTGCGATGCCGAGCAACATGATATATCCTCCTAAAATGTTAAAATTTATTAACCACTAACAGCACACCCGTTATTCGTACGGAGTGTATAATTTAAAGAAACTTAAAGTTCGCAATCATGTGCAAATTCTGTTAAAATATTAAATTTATTGCTCCTAAAGAGAAGTTTAAGAATATATGTTCTCACTATGCAAAATTATCTTCACGATCAGATCTGAAGAATAAAACATCCTGCCCCCTTTTGTAAGCAAATTTACAGAAGAAAAAATAGGAATTGAATGAATATATGCAACCCCGTACTAATTATATTGTCGCAGATCAGAAAATATGCCAATGTGTTAGTAGAAGATTACCCGTATTACAATATGCGTCTCAAAAATATTTGCCAAAATAAAAGAGATGACGTAATAAATTGAAAACATCAATAATATCTGTACTCTTTATACCAGAAGGTCGTAATTGATTCCAATATATGCCAATATATATCAAAACATATGTCAATATACCTGTACTACTTATATTCTCGTAGATTAAAAGATATACACGTGTATTTGTAGAAGATTCGTACAACATACAATATATGAGTTTAAACAATTTTTGTCATAATAAAATAATTGCATAATAACTTGAAAATATCAATAATCCTTGAATTAATAATCCCCGAAAATATAAATAATAATAATTTTTAAACCTGAAGACCGTAATTGATATTATCCAGTCAAAAATGCTATAAGAAAAATCAAATCGTTCTTTTCTAAAATATATTTTTATATCCATTTATTTATTATTCAAATCGAAAAAATAATTATTAAAATTAACAGACAGATTTAATTTAATTGCGTTTCTGAGTAACATGATATAAGATAGAATCTTATAACATGTTAAATATGTCATGTCTTATAACATAAACTGCGAAATTAAATAACGATTTTGATTTCTCTATACTTTTCATTGTTCCGTAAAAGCTTGTTTTAAATAAACCATGAACCATGGAGATAGATTTCCCCTTTAAATCATGTTTCAAACATTTCATGTTTTCAGAAAGTGACTAATTAACGCAAAAAATCTCCCATCAAACTCAGAGATTAAATTTTAATTCACTTTCAAACGATTTTCAAGCTTTTCGTTTGGATAAACCACGGAGTTAGGGAGTAGAACTCCTAGGGAAAAGTTCCGTTTTTCATTAATATCTCGACAACCCCAGGTCTTAGAAACTCGAAACTTGGACAAAATTTATGGGGGGATATTTCAAGGCTATTCACCAAATTTCATTAAATTCGGTTCAGCCATTTTTCCGTGATGATGAGACAAACGAAAATTTCGTTTTTTACTAATATCTCGAGAACCACTGGTCGTAGAAACTCAAAACACGGATATAATTTTAAGTGGGGCTATTTCTGGGCTACCCACAAAATTTCATCAAATTCGGTTCAGCCGTTCTCCCGTGATGGTGTGACAAACAGACAGACAGACAGACAGACAGACAGACAGACAGACAGACAGACAGACAGACAGATTTTCATTTTTATTTATATAGATAGAAGATATACAAACTGGATCGCGATATTTTATTCAGATCTGCGAATTTAGAGCAACGAATTTGGCTGCATATCGCTAACTTGGCAAATTTCTTAAAAGTTGCCAAATTGATTGAAATGTCCGCAAATTGATAAAAATGACGTAAATCAATGAATTTTATTTTGTTTTGTTAAAAGAAAGTACTGAAATGGTGTTTCGTTAGCATTTGTCTGTCAGTCCAACCGCCCTACTTAGTAACCCATTTAGCGAATTTTTAAAATGTCACCAAATTGATAAAAATATTTATAAATCCATAAAAATATTTTGAAATTGATAAATTGCCCTAAATAAACGAAATTGTGTTTTTTTTTAGGGGATAATATTTTGATGATGGTTCGTCAATTTATCGCCAAGTGGGACTGTCAGTTCTACAGTCCCACTTGGCGATAAATTTGGCGACTTTTTAAAATGTCGCCAAATCTTCATTAGAGATATTCAGACGATATTTTGACCACCAATTTACTTGAAGCAAATCATAACATGTTGCTTAACAGCGGATTTAAATTTAATGTGTTTATGAGGAAGAATATTTTTATTAAATCTTTTCCGATTTTAATGATGAAGATATGTATATAAAATAAATTTCATTGCCATCGTATTTTTGACTGGATAATATCAATTACGATCTTCATGTTTAAACATTATTATTACTGATGTTTTCGGGGATTATTGATTCAGAGATTATTGATATTTTCAATTTCTTATGGCATTGTTTTATTGGGGCAAAAATTATTGAAACTCATATATTGTACGTTGTACGAGTAATCTTCTACAAATGCACGGGTATATCTTCTAATGTAAGAGAATATAAGTAGTACATGTATATTGGCATATATTGGAATCAAGCCTTCCGGTATGAAGATTACGGGGATTATTGATATTTTTAATTTATTAAGTAATCTGTTATATATTGGCAAAAATTTTTCAAACTAAATATTATAATACGGGTAATCTTTTACTAACACTAGGACATATCTTCTAATCTATGACATTATAAGAAGTACGGGTTTATCTTCCCATATAATTTTAGCACTTTCATTTGGGCACATATTGGAATTAATTACTGCCTACTGATTTAAAGATTACGGATTTATTGATATTTTCAATTTATATATGTAATCTACTAATACAGGTTATATCTTCTCATATTCGCGTATATAAGTGGTACGGGTCCCATACAATACGCTATTATTTTGCATATATTGATTCAATTCCATACTTTTTATAAATTTGCTTACAAAGAAGGCGAGGATATTTTATTCTTCAGATTTACCCGTGAAGATAACAGCCATATAACGAGAACAGCCATTCCTTAACTTCTTTTTAGGAGCATTATGTTAAATATTTTAACAGAATATTTTGATTAAGAATGCCATTAAGTATATTATAGGAATTTGCACATGATTGTGAATTTTAAGTTTATTTATATTATATACTCCGTACGAAGAACGGGTATGCTGCTAGTCTATATAAATAAAAATGAAAATCTGTCTGTCTGTCTGTCTGTCTGTCTGTCTGTCTGTCTGTCTGTCTGTCTGTCTGTCTGTTTGTCACACCATCACGGGAGAACGGCTGAACCGAATTTGATGAAATTTTGTGGGTAGCCCAGAAATAGCCCCACTTAAAATTATATCTGTGTTTTGAGTTTCTACGACCAGTGGTTCTCGAGATATTAGTAAAAAACGAAATTTGCGTTTGTCTCATCATCACGGAAAAACGGCTGAACCGAATTTAATGAAATTTGGTGAATAGCCTTGAAATATACCCCCATAACTTTTGTCCAAGTTTCGAGTTTCTAAGACCTGGGGTTGTCGAGATATTAATGAAAAACGGAACTTTTTCCTAGGAGTTCTACTCCCTAACTCCGTGGTTTATCCAAACGAAAAGCTTGAAAATCGTTTGAAAGTGAATTAAAATTTAATCTCTGAGTTTGATGGGAGATTTTTTGCGTTAATTAGTCACTTTCTGAAAACATGAATTGTTTGAAACATGATTTAAAGGGGAAATCTATCTCCATGGTTCATGGTTTATTTAAAACAAGCTTTTACGGAACAATGAGAAGTATAGAGAAATCAAAATCGTTATTTAATTTCGCAGTTTATGTTATAAGACATGACACATTTAACATGTTATAAGATTCTATCTTATATCATGTTACTCAGAAACGCAATTAAATTAAATCTGTCTGTTAATTTTAATAATTATTTTTTCGATTTGAATAATAAATAAATGGATATAAAAATATATTTTAGAAAAGAACGATTTGATTTTTCTTATAGCATTTTTGACTGGATAATATCAATTACGGTCTTCAGGTTTAAAAATTATTATTATTTATATTTTCGGGGATTATTGATTCAAGGATTATTGATATTTTCAAGTTATTATGCAATTATTTTATTATGACAAAAATTGTTTAAACTCATATATTGTATGTTGTACGAATCTTCTACAAATACACGTGTATATCTTTTAATCTACGAGAATTTAAGTAGTACAGGTATATTGACATATGTTTTGATATATATTGGCATATATTGGAATCAATTACGACCTTCTGGTATAAAGAGTACGGATATTATTGATGTTTTCAATTTATTACGTCATCTCTTTTATTTTGGCAAATATTTTTGAGACGCATATTGTAATACGGGTAATCTTCTACTAACACATTGGCATATTTTCTGATCTGCGACAATATAATTAGTACGGGGTTGCATATATTCATTCAATTCCTATTTTTTCTTCTGTAAATTTGCTTACAAAAGGGGGCAGGATGTTTTATTCTTCAGATCTGATCGTGAAGATAATTTTACATAGTGTGAACATATATTCTTAAATTTCTCTTTAGGAGCAATAAATTTAATATTTTAACAGAATTCGCACATGATTGCGAAATTTAAGTTTCTTTAAATTATACACTCCGTACGAATAACGGGTGTGCTGTTAGTGGTTAAAAATTTTAACATTTTAGGAGGATATATCATGTTGCTCGGCATCGCAATTAAATTAAATGTGTTTGTTAATGTTTTTGTTATTTTTTTTCGATTTAAATAATAAATAAATGGATAAATGGATATAAAAGTATATCTTATGAATGGACGGTTTGATTTTTCTTTTAATTATATTAATTGCTGACTGCGTACATCAATTTCATTTATTTTGGCAAAGAGTTTTCAAGCTTATATCGTATTTAGCTACTAAACTCATGTATTGTGTTTAGCCAATAAATTCATATAGCCGATTGTTGAAACAGAAAAAGAGTAGAGCGGGTATATCTTCTAATACAATTGTAGTGTTTTCATTTAGTATATTGAAACCGGATAAGAATGTTTCATTCAGATCTGCAAATTCAAAGCTACGAATTTGGAGGGATATCGCTAATTTGACAACTTTTCTTAAACTTTTCCAAATTGACGGAAATGTCGCCAAATTGATATAAACGACACACAAACAGCTGCCATAAACCTTCGGGTTGGTCGTGTGGCTTGGGTCTTCTACATATCAATGAAATTTTTTTTTGTTTTGTTAGAAGAGAGTACTGAAATGATGTTTGGTTAGCATTTCTCTGTCAGACCAACCATCCTACTTAGTAATACATTTAGCGAATTTTTAAAATGTCACCAAATTGATAAAAATGTTTTCAAATCTATAAAAATAACTTGAAATTGATAAAATTGCGCTACATAAATGATATTAATTGTTTTTTGTTAGAGGATAATATTGTGATGATATTTCGTCAATTTGTCGCAAAGTGGAACTGTCAGTTCTACAGTCCCACTTGGCGATAAATTTGGCGATTTTTTAAAATGTCGCTAATTTGACGAAACTGTCGCCAAATGTTCCATAGAAATATAACTATTTAGACGATATTTTTTCTACCAATTTATTTGAAGCAAATGATATCATGTCGCTTAGCAACGGATTTAAATCCAATGTGTTTATGCGGCAGACGATTTTTATTAAATCCTTTCCGATTTGAATAATGAAGATATGTATATAAAATAATATTCATTGCCATTTCATTTTGGACTGGATAATATCAATTATACTCTTCAGGTTTAAACATTATTATTATTGATATTTTCCGGAATTATTGATTCAGGGATTATTGATATTTTTAAGTTATTACGCCATTGTTTTATTGCGGCAAAAATTGCTGACACACGCATATTGTACGTTGTACGAGTAATCTTCTAGGAATGCACGGGTATATCTTCTAACCTACGAGAATATAAGTAGTACAGGTATATTGGCATATATTTTGACATATATTGGCATATATATTGGAATCAAGTACAGTCTTCTGGTATGAAGATTAAGGGGATTAATTATATATTCAATTTATTACGTCGTCTGTTGTATTTTACCAAAAAACATTTGTGACTCATATTGCAAAACGGGTAATCTTCTACTAATAATCGGACATTATAAGTAGTACGTGTATATCTTCCCATGTAATTTTAGCACTTTAATTTTGACATATATTGGAATAAATGACTGTCTTCAGATTTAAAGATTACGGGTTTATTGGTATTTTCAATTTATACATGTAATCTACTAATACAGGTTATATTTTCTAATATTCGCGTATATAATTAGTACGGGTCCCATATAATTTTAACGCTTTTATTTTGCATATATTGATTCAATTCCATATTTTTTTTATATTTGCTTACATAAGGAGTCCAAGATGTTTTATTCTTCAGATATGTCCATGAAGATAATTTTATATAGCGAGAACAGAGATTCTTAAACTTCTTTTTAGGAGCATTATATTAAATATTTTAACAGAATATTTTGATTAAACATGTCATTTAGTATACTATAAGAATTTGGGCATGATTATGAATTTCAAGTTTCTTTATATTATATACTCCGTACGAAGAACGGGTATGCTGCTAGTACTATATATAATGAAGTTCGGATAGGATTTAGAAATGCGGAAAAGTGCTGTTCGTTTACAGAAAACTGAAACGAAAACTAAAATAACTCAGGATCAAATGCAATGGAGCCTTAGAATATTGAATCAAAATATTACTTAAAGCACGTGTGAGAAAATGTGTGTAATTACTTTTTTTTAACCTTATAGGAGCGCAGAATGTTCCATATAAATTTAAAAAAACTGAGAATGTATTTCAAAAGCTTATTTGTAGCATAAAATTTTATTTCAACGGAATTTGGTTCTCTGATTCATTGCTTAACATTGGCTAACCTGTAAATGTCTCACTGTCCCAGCGGTAGATTGAACTTTGGATCTTCGAACTTGTCAGCCGATGCCCCAAGCATTAAGTTACTAGGCCAAGAATATGTGTTCTTTTTCTTAAAGTAGACCCTATAATCTCCTCCCTCTGGAGTCAGATTGGAGTGAAACTGTCAATCTAAACGACTACCTTCATATTTTCCGATTCTTTTTATCCAATATAGCATGTTATTTGGTCATGGTATTGAATCTAGTACCATAATTCACAGGGTGTACTGAAAAATTGTAACTGGCTCTATCTCCTACCACCATCACCATTGCATCTGACTTTCAGGGTTAATTTGTTCAGGAGATATATAAAGGTATCACTGTCCCAGACTGCGATGGAACTATCGATCTTCGACCTGGTCAGTTGATGCTCTAACTATTGAGCTACTGGGACAATCTGCAGAATAAATCTGTTTTTATGCCACTATAAAGATATCACTGTCCCAGCCGGGGATTGAACTACGGATCTTCGAACTAGCCAACCAATGCTCTAAATATTAAGCTACTGGGACAAGATTCTAAATTCTTCTCGTCGGAGTAAACCTTATAAGCGTTTTATTCAACACACATAAACTTTAATTATATCATTGATCTGATTAATAAATTAATTTCAGTGTAGTTTTTAACTGTTTCTAAACTATCTATTACAGCATTATGATACACAATATTCAATTGAAAACGCAAATACGTAGTTTTTAAACGTATGATATAAACACATTTCATTTATTTGTGGTTGAAAATCTTAGACCTGTTCAACATTCTATAAGAATGCGTTGAACTGCAAAATTTAAAAAACATTTATAATAATACTTACAGCAAAATAGCTGAAGTGAAAACTTTTAGGATGGAATTGATTTACTATAAACGTTCAAGCAGTAATAAATACGTTACAGTAAATTTCGATAAATGTTTTAAGATCAAATGATTCGAAAACAACTTACACTGCATCACGACACCACCGCTAGGTATTGACATATTGAGGTTAATTATAATTTTGTTCAGAAAAGAATTTAACTAGCTGACACTCAATTGGACTTAAATTGCTAAATTTGAGTTTTGAGTAGTTGCATTAAAAAAAGCTATTACACTTTAATAGCACTTAACAGTAAAGTTTATAACTCTACTGAAACACATTACTGCATTAGCAGCTAAATTTAACTATTAAATACTTTGCCGATTGTAAAAGTTTCTCCGATATTTTAAAACATAAGCATTTTGAAGCAAATTGGTTAGCGTTAAAATTTATTTTTATTTGGAATGATTATATAATTGTTTACCTAAAAGTTTACAAATCTTACAAACTACATTTTTATGAGAAAATCTATAGTTAGAAATATATATATAACTTTCAGTAAAATTAAAACTCTAAATTTAATCTTTTAAAAATATTTTTTTTATAAATTTGATGATAATATCCAAACGTGTAATACAAAGTACACATTCATAATTTTGTTTAAAATTAAACATTAAAATCTAATCCTACAGCATAACAGCTATTATTAAATTATGTTCTATTATCTCTAATGCATATTAGATAACTGTACCTATATTACATATTTCGATATAATGAAATCGTCGCGAATTTTATATAAATTTGATGTAAATGTATACTTATAAAGAGTTAAAAAATATCTTTTCATTAATATGAGTTTATAAAAATACATTTTCAGAAGTAAATTCCAAAATAATAAGACGGCGGGACTTAACGTTTTTAACATAACATTTTGAAGAGAACTTATTTTATTATTTTATACATTTTTTTAGGGAAATTTCACTACTTAGCGTTTAAAATTAAAAATCATCTAAGACTGAGTATAAAATCCTGAGAAGGCATCTGCACATGACTATCTTAGAGAACAAAAATATTTAATAACTTCCGTATCAGTTAAATTTGAAGAGAACATTTAATTTCAAAGTACAAAAATACGACAGCCAGACTTATAATACAGTCAGAGTTATTATACAGAATTACGACGGTCAGACCGATAATATTTAATTATAATTTAGATCTTGACATGTTAAAGTTTTAAAATTGCATTTCTGATCGTCATAAGTTAATCATGCAAGGATTTTAAATTTTAGTTAAAACTGTTTGAGTAACAATAAAAAAGAAAATATTTGAAATAACTTCATATCAACGAATCTTTTAATAAACTTCCAAATGTTCTTGAAACTGATCATTCTCTCGTTTTAAATATATTTTTAAAACTTTTCTATTAAGTTCATTCGTGTTATTAAATTTGAATTGCGTGAAATTTAAATATATTTAAAAATAAGTCTTATACATTTTAAAGTGAAGGATAAAGATGAATAAAATATAAAAACTGGAAAATGCACTTGGCGTTATCTGGAATTTGTGGTATAAATCCATTTTATCCAACGTATTACTCGATTCTTTTAAATACAGATGTTTTAATACTAAAGTTTGTATTTTCATGTTACAATTAAATTTTGTGATAAAAATTGGAAACAAAATGGCTCTTTCGTTTTACTGATCCTTACCTTCTTTAATATTATATCCTACTCCAATTCCAAGATGACTTGTTTAAGTTTTAAAAGCATTACACACTTATGCGGTAATTAAAGTAGTTTATGAGAAACGTTTAAAATGAATTGGAAGTCAGTAATATTTTTATGATGATCACCATATCAACAAATTTCATGGAAATGTTTATAATTGTTAAAATATTGTACCCACCTTCGCTATAGGATGAAGCATCTTATCTTCCCTGTAAGCTTCTGTGACAACTAAAGGCAAACATGTATACTCATGAATCCTCATTCAGAGCCAAAATTCAAACCCAGTACCTAAGGATCTGAAAGCCAATCTTCAAATCTTTAAGTACTGAGTTACTAGGTCCTCGATACTTGAGTACTGGGTTACTTAGTCCTTGATAGTTAGGTACTGTGTTACTAGGTCATTGATAAACATTGTGCTGGGTTACGAGGTCCTAGATACTTAGATATTGGGTTAGGTACTAGATACTACCACAATTACAAGACTTATATGTGTAGAACTGAAATACTCTAGGTGATTCTTATGATAGCGGAAAATTCATGATGAGTTATAGCTTTCAAGCTTATTATAAAAATATTGCACCCATCTGTGTTCGCGACTCTGAGAAATTTCTTGTTAAACTTTTTCTTGGTTCAACAACCTTTATGTTTCCCAATTGACAGCACAAATGTTAACTTCGTACTAAAAAAATATGAATGAATATCAATGAACCTTTTTCCATTTTGAGTGCATAAATACGTTACATACATTCACATAAAATAAAAAGAATACGCGAAAGGGAGGTCACGTTAAAAGTATTATAATCGTAAATACAGAGCATGAATTTGCGCAATAACAATACCTAATAAAATCATTTCGTAAATTCCTTCGCGAATATAATGACAAGAGCAAGGTAATCGATTCGAAAACGATTGAGTGCCCTACTTAGTGCAAGCAATCCAAATTATTAGTACCCACTGAATCTGTGCAAAATATTACCACCCAATAATTCGAATGCCAAATTATTAACACTCAATAAATCACATGCTATCTAAAATGCTAAAACGTTACATGGTAGCCCCAGATAGTAAAGAAAAATGAGGAATCTGTCAACTTGTTTTAATGTAGGCTATCGTGTATAATCGAAACTAAATATGCATTTAAATAAAATACCTTAATTGAGCAGACATTAAAATCATGCAAAATATTAAGAAATCTAATATCGCAAAAAATTGATTGATGACTAACCATCTGTTTCATTTTTGTCCGGCCTGGATTATTCAAAAGGGTTCATGAGTTTCTTATTTAGATTCCTTTGTAACTTTTCAAATGAATAATAATTCTACAATCTAGTTAATAATCTGTTTATGATACTTAAAGTCGTTATGGCCTGGTGCAATCTGCTTCTCTCTGTATTATTACTTTTTACGCCTCATTATTTCTCTTTGAAGAAGGCTGTACCTCCAAAATTAAGAGAGAGATCTGAGGAAATGGAGGATTGGTCCGGAGTACTCTTGGTGTAGAGTAGAGGATAAACGTGTTCTGGAAATTTATGAATCCTCACCTTTCTAGAGACTGTTTCACGATATTTTCCAGTTTAAGGACAACTCATCTTAAACCCATGGCCACCCACTTAAATCTAAAACAGTTTACTATATTTTCTAATTGTAATTGTGAGGCTGTTTCCTCAGAACATATTGTATCCTGCATCGAGGTTACCTACACTTCAAGTTACTTATACTTGCATCGAGGTTACCCATATTTAAGTTTTAGAGAATGCAATAACGTTTTGAGATTCCTTCATTTATGTGGTGTATATGGATTTTTCTTGACAGACTTAGGATAAGAAGAAAAATAATAAATAAGAAGAAAAGTAAAATATAACATTTTAGGGTCATTTTATATTTCACACAGTTTCCCGTTTTACTTTCTGACATACTATTTAGCATCATGATTACCATAGTTCAGCAAGTTAACTAGCACCTGGCAAATATTTCATTTAGCGCTATTTGCTATGATAAAGGCAACTCAATTATGTCCGAAATGTTGAGTTGCTGAATGTTGAGTTGTTGAATACTGCTTCAGCCATTTTTTTCTAAGTGATTTTTGTTGATTTTACTTCATTTTTTATACTATCTCAAACATCTAAATCCATCTAAATCTCGATATCGAATTATAACTATAGTTCTGATTACAATTCTGCCCCTATACATTAAATGTATGTATTGAAAATCAAAAGGGGCATACATTTAAAGCAAAATTATCCTTTTTTTCTCCATGAATCGGGAATATTTATTTTAATTCTATTTTCCAACGGTTTTATATTGCTGCCATTACTAGAATTATTGACTATAAAAAGTTCGATGATAAAAGTTTGTCTCAAAGTCTTTCGCTATCGTGAGCTGTAACATTCAGAATTGAGTTCTTTTCTATCACACATATGGCCACTCGCTTACGCAAAATGGCTCAAGGGTGAACACTCATTCATGCCCTTATGGCTTCGTGATGATACTTTGGAATCAAAATTGTATTTGTATGGAAGGTACTAAAGTTGCCATTTGCTTTTCGGTAAGAAAAGGCATTATGGGAACTAAATCTTTTAAAGCTTTACGGGGGACTGTTTTGGAATTTTTCTGCTATCAAAATGGTATTCATATTCTTCATATTCGTTTCGTTGTTTAATGGTATGTTCTTTTTAACACTAAAAGTTGCAAAAGAAACTTTCGTCTTATCGGTCTGCAGTATTTTATATTTCGATATTTCTTAAAAGTATGTAATGTTTCGTAATATGGAGACCCAATATATCAAAAATAATTTGAAAAGAATTAAATTATGAGTAAAACAAAATTTTCAATTTCCTCCCCTACACAACAGTGGCACATGCAAAAGTAGACAATACATTTTAATGACACTTAATTGAATCACGTTGGGGGTTGTAGTCAGATTCTATTCGAAACAGCATTATATAAATTTTATCATAAAGCTTCTAACATAAATTTTACTAATACTATGCAAATTTTATCATAGAAATTTTTTCATAGCGTTAGAACTAGGATAGCATTTCATTTGAAGATACTGAACTGTAATTCACAACGAAAATGAATGAGAAGAGAAAAAAATAGTCTTGATGTACGTAACGTAGCAACGATGTGATAATGTAGCAACGAACTTAATAACGTGAAAATTTGATAGATAAAAATACCATGCACGATCAAACTGCGCGGCAAATTTCAGTCCTTAAGGTAATCTGGGAACCTTGAACGAGCACGTCAGAGGACGTAAGTAATAACATGAAAATTTGATAGATTAAAACTTTCCACAAATTTAAACTATGTAACGAATTTCATCCCTCTACGCCTTTTAAGAGCCGTGATCAAGCTCGTAAAGTTGTTAGGCGAAAATGCAAAGACAGGTCAGGTAACGTGATGTTAATGAAGAATTGGCTTAGATAAAAGCAACATATAAAAATCCACAAATAACTGTTTCACTGATACAGTCCATTCCCTTCGACAATGAAGGTCAATAGATCCAATGTCAGAAAAACAAAATGGGTATCATTTTAGCCCATTTTTGAATGGACATAGTCATATTTAGTATATTTACACTAAAGGTATTTTTAATTACGGTCGATCGATTAATTACGGTCCATTCTCCATTCCTACCGAAACGAAATCCACATTGGCCTGATTTTGTTATCCCTTTTACTCAAAAACTACAATAATTAGGAGGTTAAAATCTGTATACATACGTGAAACTGAACGACAATTTGCAGAATCAAAATTTCAATAATCAAAACGAACTGCAACGAGGCGAAACGCACAATTTTAAACTGCGCATGCTTACTACGCTTCCTAAAAATAATAAGTAAACAACAATTTTTAAACTACTAATCAAAGCGCATGTACTTGCATGCACTGTAATTTAAGCGTGTTCCTGTATATTAAATACGTTTTTGCCATTTAAATATGATAATCTGATTTATTTTTTTTCCTGTATTCTAATTTGTTTAATTTATTATTCAAACTCTAAAAACTTAAACGCTCTTTGTATTAGAATTC